>VXBU01017239.1:0-57143 GCA_013400315.1 Bombycilla garrulus
CAGAAAAAAGTGATTGAGGTGTTAATGTACTTTGGGTGGAGTGTAGAATAGCCAGCTGCTGCTGACTATTGGTATGGTAAAAAAGGCATTCAAGGAACTGAAGGATCAGGTCAAGTTTTCCCTGTTTCTGCTGAAAGATCAGATGCTTAGTGGTAAGGTTCTTATGGAGGTGCAGAAAAACACAACTCAGCCAGTGCAGAGACTATGGAAGCTTAAGGTCTCCAGAAGAAGCTCCTGTCTGCCAGAGGGAGGGAGACAGAAACCTCTGCTGCAGCCCTTCCCAACTTTCCTATGAATGCCTTACCTCAGTAGCAAGGATTTAACTCTAAGCACAGCACTGAACACCAATGATCCTCACAGCCTGGCTGCTACTTGATACAAAACCTGCTGTCTTTTTACTGGTGAATACTAGCGTCAGTGGATAAACCTAGTGTTAAGGTATGTTGCATCTGCTGGAAAAAATGGTCATTGTGGATGCAGATTCACTTTTTGTATGAGAAGGAATTTGAGAAAAAAGCAGATTTTCCTACTGTATCATGAATTTCACCATCTCCCAAAAAAGACCAGCTTAATAGAAATAATATAATGAAAAAATATACCCTATAAAATGAAGGAAAATATTTTGTTTTCATCTTTCATCTCAGATTTGTCACATAGTGCTCTAAATATACTAGAAGATCTAAGGGAAAATGAAAAAATAAATAAGATTTTATTTGAGGATACAAAGCAAGGCTTCATGGAAATTCAAAGTTTTTGCAGTCATGATAATCAGTTACACTTATCTGAGGTGATATGCTATAAGTAGGAATGGTGTACCTAGTGATATTTCTGAGGTTTGTACAGCAAAGTTGAGCACTGCAGTATTCCTAATGTTCTCGTGCAACCAGGACATATTTCCTTCTTTCTTTTCAACATGCATAATTCAAACGCTATTTCTCTCTTTTTATGCAATTTTCTTGCCAAGACTGATAGACTGTAGTATTTTCAAATTCAATATCAAAATCCTCTGCTGGATTTATTTCCCATTTGCTCCTGTTCATTAAGGATATAGTTGATCTTGTTGAAAACTGAAAGAAATGCCATTTCAGCCAGAGCCTCATGAATAATGTTCTGGGATTACACAACAGTAACTCAGTTAACTCTTTGAAAAGCAGAGATTAATAATCATGAGAACCTGGAAGTTTTCTGTGAGTTAATTGTTGCTTTAGCACTGCACAATACAGTAATATAAATAAATGGAAAGAAAAGTGAATCACAGAATCACTGAATATGCTGAGTTGAAAGGGATCCACAAGAAACAGTGAGTCCAGCTCTCAGCGCTGCACAGCACCAACCTCAAGAATCACACCATGTGCCAAGGACTATTGTCCAACTGTCAGGCTGCTCCTGTGACCACTTCCCTGGGGAGCCTGTTCCAGTGTCCAACCACCTTCTGGATGAAAAACCTTTTCCTGCTATCCAACCCAAACCTCCTCAGCTTCAGGCTATTCCCTCCGGTTTTGTTACCGGACACCACAGAGAAGAGATCAGTGTCTGCCCCTCCTCTTCCCCTCACCAGGAAGTTTCAATGGGGGTTCTCCTCTGTCTCTTCTCCAGGCTGAACAGACCAAGTGACCTCAGGCGCTCCTCATACAGGTTCCACTCCAGACCCTTCACCATCCTTGTGGTCTCCTTTGGACACTCTCTAATAGCTAAATATCTGTCTTATATTGCAACAACCAAAACTGCACACAGGTAAGCTCACTCAAAACTGCGCAAGGTGAGGCTGCTCCAGCTCAGAGCAGAGTGGGACAATCCCCTCGCTTGCCTGGCTGGTGATGCTGGACCTGGTGTCCCCAGCGGGTTGGCCCCCCCTGGCTGCCAGAGCACTGCTGACTCATGTTGAACTTGTCATTGAGCAGTAACCCCAGATACCTTTCTGCTTTCCACAATCTCATTCTCCAGTCTGTCCATAGATCCAGAGCAGAATCTGGCATTTTCTCATGTTGAATTTCATATGGTTGATGTTTTTGCCCAGTCATCCAGCTTGTCTAAGTCTCTTTGCAGGGCCTCCCCACCATTAAGGGAGTCATCATCTTCTTCCAGTTTTGTATTGTCTGTGAGTTTGCTTAATATCCCTTCCACTCCTGCATCCAGGTTGTTAATGGTGATGTTGAAGAGCACTGAGATGTTTTGAAGTAGGAGGTACTATTTTATCTGTTGCAGCTGAGTTTGAAATTAATATTTGAGCAAATGAAAAAAGATAAAGTCTGCTAAGTTGTGCTTAGTGTGCTGTTGCATGAGATCAGGATGCAAACCCAACAGGCACTCTGTGGTCTTGGTTTCCTGTTCCTCACATGACCCTCATGTCTCAGAAAAGCAACAGGGGAAGGACACAGAGTAGATCCTCCCCAGCTCACCTCTGACACCTAAAGCCAGGAGATTACTTATTATGGACAGGTAGAAGAATTATAAAAAAATGGCCACATAAAATAAGGCCTTGGTCTGATAAATTATCAGTTAGCCTGTTACTTCTTCTAAATGCAGCTAGCTAACTTCCCATGTGAAAAATTATAAGAATGAAGGCAATTAACACCACAACCTATTCTGACGGTGAAAAACAAATGCACCTGCAATAACAAGGGATTTGTCCCATCAGTGAACAAAATATGTCAACTAACCAAGAATAGAGAGGTTTGATAGACAAGTAAAATACCTTTTACTAACCAATAGAGTAATTAGCAAGTAAGCTATTAACCAATTGCAGTTCCACATGAGGTCTGTGAAAACTGTATAAAAGTGAATTATGTGAATGAAGAAGAGGCTTTTCCTGCATGAAGAAACTGAGTTCTGTATGCCTTACTGCACCAATTACTCACAGTTGTGATATCCTAGTCAGAAAGTTTATTTTATTACTGGCAACAATTGGAGTGAACTTAGACTCTTCCTGAGGATCAGGGCCACGACTCTGTGAAGATGCAATGGAAACGTAATATCCTTGTTAATAACAATGAGACCAAAGTAGAAGAGCAGTATTAATAGATTAAAATACAGTTTTGAGTGAGCCTGAAAGTCCAGCTGCTGTTTCCTAACATCCAGTGTATCACTGATACAGTGAATTATTTTCTGAAACTCAAGTTATCAAAATGGTGATTTTCAAATCTGTTGCTGATAGTTCTTCAAGTTTTAGAGAGATTTCAGTTTTTACCCAAAGATAACTTCATTTTAGTTTCTGTAGATCAGAAAAAATAAAATTTAATAAAATGCTGAGATTATTCTAAAAATACTTCTTCATGCAGGAAAAGCCTCTTCTTCATTCACATAATTCACTTTTATACAGTTTTCACAGACCTCATGTGGAACTGCAATTGGTTAATAGCTTCCTTGCTAATGGCAAATCCGCGGGCGAGCCATTTGTGAACTGTGTGGCCACAAGAGGACTGGTATTCTTTGGTATTCTTGTGGGGGATCTATGGCAAAGCAGGAGGGACTCCTGCTCTTCCTGATGAGTTGGGGAAATGATTGTTCGAGGCGTGTATTGACTGAAAATCCTAGGTTTTGTCTTTTCATGTGGTTAGTGGGAGAGTGAACAGTTGGTGGGGGGAGGATGGATGTTTTGAAAGCTTCCTTCTGGTTTCTGTTTTTTTTTTTTTCTTTCTTTTTTAGTGTTAGTTAATAAAATTTCTTCTCTATGCTTTAAGTTTGGGTGATTGTGCTCCTTTTTTGGTCCTGTCTCACAGCAGAAATTGAGAAAAATATATTTTCATGGGTGCACTGGACCTTGGCCAGTGTCAAACCATGACAATGACCCATGTGTCAATTTGATGGAGGAAATACAAACTCATGTTTTTATTGTTATTGTATTTGCTTGTTCATCCTTCTACTAAAACTACATTCTCAATTTGATACACCTCAGTTTTAGAGAATTAATTAGAAGTGGCATAGGGTGATGCCCATAACTCAAAATCAAAGTCACAATTTAAATGGAATCAATAAATCAACACATTCAAATCCTCAAAACATCAATTAACACCGCACATAATCAAGTCAAATAACTGTGTTACTCTTGCATTGGAAAATTTGAAAGAGAAGTCACTTAACACTCATTTTAACAGTTAATCAGCACAATTAGCTGACCTATTCAGAGAGGAATGAAGCGGTTTCATTTAATATTTTTATATTTGCTTTGAGGACAGAACATGCAACAGTGTTTTGGTTCGTCTTCACAATTCCTTATATAGCTATCTTTTTCCCTTATTCAAAAAAAAGTACAGATTCATCGTGAGATGTCTGAAATTTGGAGAGCATGCAATTCCATTCAAATTAATAGCAGCTTTAGCATCCTGTGTTCTTTGGGTTCCCTGGTAAGGACACACAGTTTAAGACATTACATCTGCTGCAGGAAAGACAATAGAACTTCTAAAGAAGATTCTTGCTTTCCCAAACCCACAGGGTGTTGCTTTATTTGAGATATTAATAAATTGCAGTCAAAAGGATAGATCCATGCATTTAGAACAGGCAATGTGGCTCAGTGTTTTCAGAATTGGCAGTTTTGGGGTCCTAATTAATTATAGAAGTGTCCTTAAATCCATTTTGATTTTTAATGAACTGAAAGCTCTTTCAGCTGTAATATATGTAGGTGTTTTTCCAGGAACACAAATACCAATTGCAATTGACATGCATGCCTCGAAATTTGATTATGATATTTTTTTTCTCTTGCAAGACTTAATTCAATAATTAATCATCTTAAAAACAAAAAATCTAAACAAAGATCTAACAAGCATATATCCTTTATCTGTCTTTCTTCTATAAAATATTTCTCCTATCCTAAATAAGGAAAGTAATAAAAAAACCTTTCACTGTTTTATTAATTTTTAATCTAGAAAAAAATCAGAAGTTGATACTACGTTTTGTCACACTAAATTACATTCATAATTAAAAACTTAATTTCCCCCCCAAATCAGCTCAGAACTTGTTCTTGCCCATCACAGATGTTACATGTGTTTTCTGACCCACTTACATACAAAAATATGTAAAATTACTTAATTTACTGAGGAATTAATCCTTATTTCCCATTAGGGAGGCATGATTAAAGAGAGATTTCTTTTAAATAAATTGGAGGGAATCTGCTTTCTTCATATTTAGTCTGAAGCTCTTTTAAGATGTGCTTAACTGCAGAAAAATTATATTCCCTATATGTTTACCAACATTGGAAGGAATAAAAAAAAAGTCCTTAAAGCTCAAGGAGTACAGGGAGACGAGTATTGAATAGTAATATACAGAACCCAAACAAACCCATCAAGAGAAATTCCCACTAGAAATCATAAACTTGGAGGTGATGGAGCAACCCATTTAACAGGCAGAAGGGAAGTTGATAATTTTTATAGGTTCCATGCACTGTGGGATTTTTCAAGTTTACTATTTGGGGAACGACATTTGCATTTGGGCGAAGGAATTTACATTTCCATGTTGAGTGTTCAAACAAAGATATTAAATTACTATATATATGTGCACCTGTTAAGAGTATTGGTTTTGTTACAAATGCTCTTGTGGAAAGAATGTCAAGCACCTTTCTGAAAAATTAGTTGTTATCTCTGATCTCACAAAAGACTCCTAGCACTGATTTCACAATTGAGAAGAACTGCACAGCTCTTGCATGCAATGGAGTACAGGAAGGATGGTCAGTAATGTGTTCCCTGACCAGTCAGGAAGAGAATTCCAACTTTTTACCATTCCTTTACTTTATTGGGTTCTGAGTACTCTTGCATTTTAGGCTTTAGCTATTTCTGGTCTCCATTTCAATGAATCACTTTTACCCATAGGTCAGGGTAGTCTGGATAAAACCATTCCATTTACACATGTAATTGTATCATATGTTGTTTTTTCTGTCCCCCTCACAGACAGTGGCTCTGCAGATAAGTAGGGTTTAAGGTTTTTTTCTATCTAATATAATCCCTAATGGCGCATAGTTACAGAAAAATTCTTCCTTTTCAGGAAATATTGACCTAATCTTCTGCATGCAGGAACTGTAAAAGCACTCCTACTAGTTTTAGTCAAGCATGATTAGAAAATATGATTAGAAAAAAAGTTTCCTCTACTATACAAATGTGTTGGAGCAAAAAATAATAATTTCTCCTCAAGGTTATAAGTCACTTCTGAACATTTGATCACATATCTTTGTATAATAACAATAATCTATGCTCTCAACTCAACAGCTTTCAATATTTTAACACGGAGAAAGAATGCATGGTTCTATTCACAGCTGAATGCTATGTCTATAAATTGTTTAAGTCTGAATTGCTATGAGCATTAGAGTAACAAAACACTAAATCCTATTTGGACATTGCAGCAATTTAGATTAGAATTCTTCTGATAATATTTCACACATTCCATAGCCATCTATATGCTAATGTTTCCAACAAATTATCAAATGTTATTCTACACAACCTTTTTTCATAAATGACCTGTCATATTCATAATGGCATCTGCATTTGGTAACAGTTTTTATTTTATCTAGCAAAAAGCTGCAGGTCCATAAAGAAACTAATTATATAGTTTCACGGTTGATAATATGGTTTCTAGTTTTATAACTAGTAATATGCCAACCGATTCAGTACAAAAAATTATCTTTAAACTCAAGGGATTGTCAGAGAGCTGCACCAGTTTTATAAATGATAGAAAAGATTTCATAGTTGTTACTCTATGGCAGCACTTTTTTAACTTTTCTGACCATTCTGAATAAAGTTTGTTCATATATTTCAAGGGTTTGTCCAGTATTTCTATTTTACACCACATTTACTCTCTACATTTCTACTGCAACTCCCCCAAAATAATTAGAACCAGAGATGCTCTCTTCTCATATGCAGAACAGAGACAAATAGTACAAGACTCCCAAAATGAATCCAAGAATTGCATCACATCTAAACAAAAAAATCAAAAGGACTGTCCTGGTCTGAAAATGAACAGGAAGCAATATGATAATTATGGGGTGAGCATGAGCTGTAAGGTTCTCCTGAATTCTTTGCATCACTCAGATTCAGTTCAAATGCAACATCCCAAGGCCAAGTTGCTCCTTTCTCAAAGGTGTAATGATACTTTCAGACAAGTTACCATGATTAACATAATTTGGCACCCATGTCTTTTTTCTTCCAGATATTGTCAATGTCTGATTGAAGTGGTAAAAACTGTTATCTTCAGAAGAAAACATTTTATTCACCTTGGAATTTATAGGAAATGAATATATATATATGCATATTTTCTCTTAATTCTTGATTGATAAATTTTGATAGATTAAATAATCTAATTCTGCCTCTGGAAAAGATGGAGTTCCTAGACACTGCTGCTTCTTTCCAAGGACTTCCACACGTTCATTATGAATCTGCAGCCTCTCTGTCCTTATCAATTTTGCTACTGAGCCGCAGATCCTTTTTGGTAGAATAATCTTTATCAGTTGTATCCTGGAGTATTCCCTTGTTAGGAGTTCTTCCTCATCAGTCATTAAGATATTGAAATATCAGTGTCAATCCTCTTTCTTTATTATTTGTGTAATTTCCAATTGACTTCCCTGCTATAGCACTCTTTCGGCATAATATTGTCCAAAATACTGTGATAGACCTGGATTGATTTCTGTGTGCTAAGGATTGAGATTTGCTTATTCAGGACAAAAAAAAATTAACATGAGTCAATTTTCAGTTAACTTTGCTTACTGTATTCTGGGACAGCCTTTTGCAACAGGGTAAGATAATATTGTTTTAAAATCAATATATGGAAAGTATTTGTAAGTGATGCCTTAGATTTCCCACAAGCTTCTCAACAATACAATATGCAAATAATTCACTTTGAATTCTCTTGAATTTGGGAATTCTTAGTTCTGTAGCAATCCTGAGTAGGTTAACAGATGTTACAGATCCAGTTTTCCTTAACTTTTCTCTTTCTAAAAGTTTGCACAATCCAAGCCTGCCTTTGTCATTTTATCATTACATCTTCTGCTCTCTGCTGAGATACCAAGATCCAGAACCACTTTTATATGAGTGGCTGATAATGTGTTTTGTTGCTTAAATATTGGGGTAGCACATAAAAGGTACTTCTTGGTGGGTATTTGTCCCTTTACTACACAATAATTTTTCTTTCAAATAAAATAATACATAAATGGTTAATTCTCTGTGTCAGCTACAGCATAAAAAAGAAAAAATCAAGCACCATACAACCTCCTTAGGGCATCCATCTGTTACAACTGCAAATGCAAGCATTGAGTTACGTGGAACTAAAAGGCTTTTTGAATCAGAGTAGGTACTAAGTTTGTAATCACAAGGAGTTATCATTCTGTTCCCCAGCTAAGAAAAACGTGCAATCACTAGACCAGGTTAAATCTATTCCATGCAAAGTTTGTACATTTCTTTGAAATTTTGGAATCACCCTACTGATTTTGGGGCTAATCCTCATGCTAAATTACACTCTGATTTTTAGTGTTGTGGAGCCTCTTTGATTATTTTCTCATAGCTTAGAGGCCCTAAGGGTCTTTCTTTGTTATTACTAATTATGAAACTGATGGATGAAACTTGTATGTCCATCTAATAGAGGAACAAAAGAAGCCATTGGTCTAATCTTACTCTCTAACTAGGTATGAGATTTCAGCAGTGCACAGTGCATATTCTAGAGTCTTTGGAACAAACACCGAGAAAATGAAGTTTATTGTAGTAATTCACAAATGTATTCTCCTTCCTTGCCTAAGACAAACACATCTAAAATTTATCAATCATTTTGAGTTTCAGAGTCTTACTCTGAGCTTTCTCAAGCAAGTTAATTTGTTTCTATTTTACCTTGGGGAATAGTTTGAGAAAAACTACTCACACCTTACGCTACTTCATTTTCTTTTCTACTCCTTCCCAAAAGGAACTGTCAAAACCCATTTCTACAGAAAAAAATAGCAGTCTGGATTTACTTCTCTTAAATACAATTATAGAGTATGTACCCAGTAAAATTAAACCACCATAATAAAATCCATGGGTACACAATTACGTTTTTGAAAAATCTGTTCTAATTTTAAATAGAAATAGTTCTTCTACATAGTAATCCATATACTTAGAACATTTTTTTTTCCCTAATTATTTCAAAAAAGTAAATGGTGGACTTGAGAAAAAAAGCCCAAATACAGCAAGATAAGAATAGATCTCTTATAATATTTGTCAGGAAGCAAGTTAGTCAAATAACAGTGCAAAGGTGATTGCATCTACATGAGCTGAAATCAGATAAAAATATTTCAGATCAAACTTAAAAATAAAATCACACGTAATAGCATTGTTTGATGGATTATTTAAATAAGGAGAGAAAAGAAAGAGAGAGACAAAAGAATAAAACAATGTGAAAGAGACAGAGTGTGAAGTAACGAAACCATCAGACAGAGAAAAAAAACCTACAAATCCCCTGAAACAGAAAAACAATTACAGATAAAGATGTAACAAGTGACAAAAGGACAGAATGTAATGGACTTGGAATTGAATAGAAATTTAATGGGACATACAGCATGATGCTTTGTATTAGTTTCATTTGTACGGTGTGCATAATTAATTTTCCTTTTCTGAGATAAGTTTTTGAATTTTCTACCTGCATTTCCTGTCTGGCTTTTCTAATAATGATTAGAGCTTTACTTTAAGACTCTTCCAATTCACACTAATATCAGACATTTCCTCACTTTTCATACACCAAAGACTTTTTCTCAGTATCTTGAAAATTTGCATCTGATTACAACTGAGTTATCGCAATATCTTGTCTTCTAGAATAGACACTTGACATTTTGATGGGGGAAATTTAAAGCCCAGGGCCAGCCTCTGATTTCTGTCTGCTGGTCTCCAAGTCTAGAGATTCTGGAGTCAGAGGTTACATCTACACATTTTTGTTTGATAGCAATTGACAATTAATTTTATCCTTTCGTCAGTAACATCTTGTACCATTGAATTTCATAATAATGGCACATGGTGAAGAAGCCAAAATTTTTTACATATTTTAAATCTACTCTCTCTCCTTTAAATCTTGCATTATGGTTAGCGAAAATATTTCCCTAGTAATTTATCCATTAACTTAGTGATATTATATTACTTTACAGTATTGCCTCCTGTTTGTCTGTTTCCAAGCTGAATGGCCCCAGATCATTTTGTCTGTGTATTCATCTGGTTTGGAGAAAAGTAGGCTGAGGTCTGACCTCATTGCTCTGTACAGTTTCCTAGGGAGGGGATGTGGAGAGGGAACTGCTCATCTCCCTGGTATCCAGTGTCAGGATTCATGGGAATGGTTCAAAGCTGCACTGGAGGGGTTTAGAATAGATATTAAGAATTATTTCTATATCAGCAAGATTGTCTTAGAAGAGGCGAACAATGCCTCAAGTCTGTACTGTTTAAGAGACATGTGGACAATGCCTTTTAACTTCTGGTCATCCAAGGAGTGGTCAGGCAGTTGGGCTTGATGATTGCAGGTCACTTCCAACTTTAATATTCTATTTTCTATTCTATTCTTTTCTGTTCTATTTCCCATTATTGTCTTTCTGACCTTATCCAAGTCCTTACACCAAGTATCTCTTACTTTTTTACAGGACTTCATGCAAAAGTGGGTTTGCTTCTCCATCCATAAGTTTATTATACCTGGCAACCCTCTTGTTCACATTTAGCATTCACTTCTTTCATCACTAACTCCAGGGTATTTGTTCTTTTGTGATATCTGCTCTTCTTACAGACAGTGATTTACTCTTCCATCTAACATCTGCTTCTCCATTTCATATTTTCTGTCTAGTCTCATTCTATCTCCAAATGCTCTGGCATGGATCAATTGTTAATGCATTTCAGGCAATGACATCACATCAAAGACTTTTCAAAAGTTCAAGACATATCCCAAAGCAGCAGTCTTTCAAAAATTCCTGTGTACCATCCTCCAAGTTCACTTCCTTCAAGCTTTCAACCCAGATCAGGCATAGAGCTACCAACAGGCTTGGAAGACTGGTGCTGTGCATGCCATTCCCATTGCAAAGCAACTGATTTTGTTAGAGATCAAAATTTAATCTAGGGATTAGAGAGGATTAGAGAGGACTTAAGTCTGATCAATATTCACATTATTCTCAGAAAGGCCCATTTCAGAAAACCAGCATATTTAAAACCAAGGAACTACTTATATCCATTTCTATTCAAAACATGTGCAGCCTGTGCTGAACTGAGGCCAAAGAATGCCTTAAGATCCCCAAAGATGCTACATAAAGCAAATATATACACATATCCCCAAATGAGTGCTCAAGTTCTTTTTCCCTATCCTCTGGCTTGCAAGAAAATTATGATGCAGTTCTTCTTTTTCAATTCCAGTGCTTGGAGATGTTCTTTGGCTGAGATTTCAATATTCCTGAGACTCAGTAGTTAAAAAGATGTGCAACAAGGCCAGCCAGACCTTGTATATATATTTTTTCCTCTTTCCTTGAGAGAAGTAGGTAAACTACAGTATTCTTAGACATAACCAAGAAAAGCCTGCCTAAAAATGTATTGAATATGTCACCCCAAAATTTTACAACCCATTTATGATGCAACCTCACTCTGATAAAAAATGCTACATGTTTTATATATAGAATAAACAACATTTTATATAGCTGGTGATTTTCCTCTGCATCAGCCAAATCTCAGGAAAGAGGGAACACATCAGGAATTTTGCTGAAAAATCTCACATAAATGAGAAGACCTACGAAATTCTGCCATTAGGTTTCAGAAACCTCTCAACTATCAGATAAATGTTTGTTCTTCTGATAAGAAAATAAAGGAAAAATATTCTTGTTATGATAATTTCTTGCTGAAAACCTTGTCTGATGTACCAGAGCCATTCAGGGAAAATGCACAGCACAGAAATTATAAATAGCTAGATTATAAAAGAAATCAGAGCATTCAAAGTCAACACAACTGTCTCCTGTAGATGACAGTAATTAAATTTCTTTTATCTTGTGGTAGAAGTGCTGCCAGCTTCCTATAATGAACTCAACATCACCTCAAGGCTGTTAAATCCTAGCACTTTTACAGTCATGCATCAAAGCTGAAATTAGAGATCTCATGTGTTTTATGATAGAAATGAACACTGTGCATACATGATTGGACATCAGAGGAGCCCTCTTTCTAGGGCAGTTCACTGAAAGAAAACATTTTAAAAAGAAAATGTACTTGATGTATTAGTAATTGTGAATTAAATCACAGCAAAATAACATGTACGAAAGCGTGTAATGAAGAAATGACTAGAAGAAGTCAAAACTAAAAAAGAAATAGAGTCTCAAAACACATTTTAAGCTTTTATGAGCGGGTTTATAAAATTTGCTTCCTTGCTTCCATAGCCCCTGTAGCTGCCACATTTGTGGTAAGAGGCCTGGAAAGTGTTTGCCTGGCATCTAACTTTCGTGCTTTCAGAGCTCATCTCCTCAACAGAAAATCCTGAGACACCCTATTGAAATAGTTCCATTTCTGTGACTTTTAAAGGGGAATATTTGGGATCTCAGATTTAGAGGCAACACCATGAATCAGGTTGTACTGTAGCTTTTTACTCAGTAAACTGATGTTTGCAAGTAGTTCACCATGTGGGACAATGGGAAACAACCAATTGCTTTGCCCCCAGCAAACCTCTCAGAAAATGACAGGCTTAGTACTGCAGTCCATACAAATGCCAGTGCTCATTTGTGCTTGCCCTTAGCCTCCCATACTGAACATCCAAATGATATCATTAAGAGTATTTGCGCTTACTGCAAGCAGTGAAAGAGGCTTCTCATTAGATATATTCCTTCTTTTTCTCTAACCCACATAATACCTTTCTTTTGGTTTCACCTTGTCAGTTCTGCTTAGCTGCTTTGTTGGTGTGGCAGTGGAGAGCCTTATTGCCCAGTTATGGGAAGTAATGGACAGTTATGGACAGTTTTTTGTGTGCTCTTCTGTGTGCGTTTATGTTGGGCAAAAGTTTTATGTGCAATCAGTATCAAGAAGTTACTCCTCATCCCTTGTGAGTGGGTTCTATTTCACACATGTTAAGTCATGAAGCAGTCTCTTCTTTGCATCATTAAATCTGTATTTTCATGGTCCATCAACTTGTTTCCTAGTTTTTAAAATGTAGATTTAACTTCTTTGAGGCAAGGACTTTTTTATTGTTTGTACATCCCGTTCAATCACTAGTTACACTGAGAGTGAGATCCCAGACCATTCCAACATGCAATGTTTTGCTTTAACGTTTTATTAAATAAAGACAAATGTAATTTATTTTGTATGAGATGAGCAACTTTTTCACAGCTCTTTTGACCAAGTTTCTGGTCACAAGATAGGAAAGATTCTTATAACATGACTGATGCTCCTTGAGAGTTTATTCCCCACCCGTTTTTTGGTAAATATTGCTTTTTGGGGTTTTTTTCGTTTGTTTCTAAAGGTAATGTTATTAAAATCATATCAACTATATTTAAGTTTCTAGGTTTAGTCACTGGTCCTTTAGTGATCTGACAAAGCAAGCAATTTGGTCTCAAAAAAAAAACAGAGTTCCAGGCTGTGTGTTGATTAACATCAAAAATCTGCAGTCATATTAGAGACAAATCTTCTCAGAATCTTTCATTTTCCTTTCAAGTATGCAGGATACTGGTTTTTTGGTTTATTTGGTTAGGTTTTTTTTCTACTTAATTTCCCTGTTAAACTCAGAGTTCTCTTTATTGATTTTAATGATTTCTATTCTGATAAATGTAATAAGTTGCATTTTTGGAATGCATGTATGCTCTGACACATATATACAGACTTCTTTGACATCAGTGATGGTGCTATACATGACCTACTGACAGGTTTTCAGTTTTTAAGCATTTGTAACAACTATCACTATTTAGATTTTAAGTAAAGTTTAAAATGAAAAAAATAGGCCAATCACTTGTCTATCACACTATTTAGTTCACTGTAGTTATGATACCGCAATGGTTAAAAGTTTCTTCAATCATGGAACGTTTCGGGCGAGGTAGGCCCAGAACAAGCCTCGGAAAGTTAGGCTTGGTGGGTCAAGGTGAAACTCACCTGAATGATTCTGATAAATGGGGTGATTGTTAATTATATTCGTGTGACTATAATTTATGGATGATTGTATATGATTATAACCCATAACAAGAATAATGTTTTAATCCACGGTTGGACAAAATCAATAGAAGAATGTAATTTTAATCATTAAACCTTTAAGTGATGTAATTGTGAGGGATAAAAGGGGTGGTCTCTTTTCGGAGTTCTCTCAGAGTTAGATTTGGGTTTCTTATCCCTAACTCTCAGGCCCTTCAATAAAGCACCACATATAATCACCTGTGATTATGTGTTCTGTTTCTCAATGCCAACAGTTATATTATTTTTCCTCCCTTTGTACCTATCACTCTGTCATGTTGTACTGTCTCTTGGATTTTTCTTTTCTTCTACCTACCATTTATTATTAGAGCTAGCAAAGGAAGTTCACAAAATTGGTATAATTACTATTTTCCTTCTGAGTTGGATAAGCCTAATGAGATACTAATTTTCCTCATTAACATGGTACACATTTCCTAGCAATAATTTGTGTTTCCCAGATAGAAATCAACGAAGTTTTCACTATAAATATTTTCAACAGGATTAAACAGTCAGTGCTGCTTTTTCCTCAGTGAGAAGGAGAATAGCAGATCTTTTTTATTTCTTGGCAGCATCTGAGTGATTCCTGTACACTTGAATGAGCGCACTGACATCTAGTCTAGTTCGGTTTTGCCACCTTCGCCTTAAGGGAAGGCTACTACTCCCTGCATTATAAATGTGTCATTTTGGCAAGAAACTTTCTAGTGATGGATCTTAAGTGTCCAGAGGGGACCTATGGGAGAAGATCTTGTGTTTCAGACATTGGTGGTTTCCTACAATGAAGTCTGTGAGTGAAAGATTCATGCTGTTTCTTTCTCCTAAATGTAAAAAAAAACATGCTCTCAGTCTTCCACCATTATATATATTTTATATATATTCCATTAAAGAGAATTATTTTAGCAGTTTGTTAAAAGGATCTGTAAGTAGCTAGAAAAGGATCTGTAGGCAGTTATTTTATGTGCCCTGAAATTCCAGGGCAACTTTACAGAAGAGGAAACCTGAGAAATTATCTCAAAGCTCCATGAACATCAGGCAAAGAGCTGTGTCCTCATAGGCCTTCTGACACAATCTAATATGAACGGATCTCACAGACTCCGAGGAGAAGTAGGCACTGCTATTTCCACCTTGCAGTCTGTAGCCTCCTGCTCTGTGCTGAAGGGCAAGGTGACCACAGAGCCACAGGCTCCAGACCAGCGGCTGGAGGTACAGGGCTTTCCCTTCATTGCTTCCTTTAATTTAGTGGGATGCGTGTGACTATTTCTCTTTTCATAAATACCAGCTGGATACTCAAGGCAGTAATAAAGACAGATTGGGAAGATGAATATGAATAACAAATTTCCTCTGAAATGAGATGTTCCCAGGTGATTACTCTGGGCAGCATACATACTGCTGGACTGTAAACACCTCAAATAACCATCCTGTTTACACATCGCTTGGAATGCATCTCACCTGAAAGAGAGAAGTTTTACCAGTTTGCACTTTTCATGGTTTGGCTACAGCAATTTCAAAAAGTGCTTGGCCTTCCCCTACACCCCCAAGATTAGGAGTATATTTTTTGTTAGATATTGACTTCTTTGGTGTAGATCAGGCATAAAGTAATGTGACATTACTGAGCTTCTCAGCACATTAGGGGGTAATCTCTGTTCAGCTACAGCAGATTTAACTGGTGTTAATTAGATTCAGTGTTAATGTAATGGTAAAATTTTGTCCTTGGAACCCATAAAACTTTTGAGTTTTCAGGGAAAGTTTCTGTTGTGTCAAACACAGTGGGAATTGCAGGTTTGAAAAAAAATTCATAGAGTTCTTGATATTTTTACCCTCAATATAACATAGTGCCATACCATGGAAATTGTTTGCACTCTGTGAATGTGAATCAAATTCTTTCATAAAGCAAAGGGAATAAGTTCATTTCCTATTAAAGGCAAGAAAAGATCACGGGTAACAAGCTACAGATCCCTAAGGACAAAGGCTGAATTTTCATACAACAGCCAAAGAGAATGGTTCATTTCTTTGCAAGCATCACACAGCTGTGGTGCCAGCTGAGTTCTCTTACCCTCACTGGTGTGTATGTCATGAAGGGCAGCACACAGAGGCTGAGCCTAGACATATCAACACCATGTTACTTCCTAAAATAAATTATGTTCATTTTTAACAGAATCCTAAGCACACAAAGTAATTTCCCAGCTCTATTTCTTTGTTAGTTTATTTCTGCACAGAGGACTTACACATGTCCCTTTTCTACCAATACAAACCTTAATTTTCTTGAACAGTTAAACAATTTTCAGCTTTGTCATTAAGCTTGGACCTATTTTTACTTCTAGAGAATTTTCTGTAGTGCCACAAAAAATATTATCTCATATTCAGAGAACTGATACACCAAAGAAGAAAATAAAAAACCACACTGTCCAACGGGCACAGGAGCTTATAAACCACATATTTAAAACAGACAACAGGCACCAGTGAAAGCTCTAGTCTGAGGAATGATATTTCTGTATGGTTTACTGGTCTTACCTACGGTTTGTTTGGGTTTTCTTGGGTTTTTTTTTTTTTTTTTTTTTTTTTTTTTTTTTTTTTTTTTTTTTTNTTTTTTTTTTTTTTTTTTTTTTTGGTTTTTTCTTTCTTTTTACAGAAAGTGTTAAACACTTTCAACTAAAAATATTCACTTTTTGTTTCCTACCCAGCTGTCCAGCAATTCCTATTTCAGAAACTGGGTGGTTGCCTTTTGGTTTGCATGTCCCTTTACCACTTTTCTCTTTTTTTTTTTTTTCTGTTTCCAGGAACTATGGCTCAGCATACTTTTCCTAATAAATAAATATAAGACCAAAATAAATATTAGCTAATATTAATTTATTGGCAAAATATTATCTAATAACTATTAGACCAAAAATTCATGTTCTGTGATGTCAATTTTCCACATCTTTGAGAATGAACATTAATAAAGCTTTTTAAAAAATATAGTACACTGACCTCACATGCTTTTCATCACTGCAATACCCATCCCTGGACAAATATGTGATTTTGTTAGAAAAGATGTAAAAAACATACTGGTTGGTAAGACTAAATTAAATAAGAAACTATTCCTCTTATATGGAGAGTTTATCAACTGAATTAACAAACAAATAGCCAGTGAAGAAGGAACTGAATTTACATTTGTAGGTGAATTTTCATTTTTAATTAAGGACATGACTTATTTGGTTATTCAATATAGGTATGTCGCATTAAACCATGCACATACTTTGCTGAGTTTCTGTGGTTTGTTCATCTTCTTGCAGAGGTGAAGTAACAAACACCCATCTACCTGCATGCTCAAGTAAATTTGTCTCCATATTGATTTTTGTATCTTGCACGGGGACACCACTGGATGGATTTATCTTTCAGCTTCCACTAAACAGTTGCTTAGAGTGAATAGAAAAAAAATCTTTGTTATTTCATTATGTACAGCTTATCTTAAAAATACTGTACTACCATATTTTCCTACTGTAACATACTAGATAAATATTTTCCACTACAACTCTGAGAACCATGTCCAGTTAGTTTTAGCTGCAAAGTGTGATTAAACTCACAATTAGAGGTTTCAGTGAGTTAAGCACATCCTGAATTAATAGCTCTTCTGAGCTAAGGTTGTCATTTATAAAACCAAACTTCACAAACTTTGGAAGTACAAATGACTGTGTGGGGCACTCTGTTATCTTCCAGTAAAAACTATCATTGTTATAATGACAGCTAAACATATTAAGAAAATCAGTTTTGCATTAGCTGAATATTTACAGAGCTATGTACAGTGAATTCAATAAATATTAAAAAAAATCTTTTAACATACATTTTTCAAAACAGAGTTCTTAGAAGTCTAATACCTGATGACAATAGTTAAAAAATGTCAAGCTTTTACTATATCAGAAATTCTAGGCAGGCTAACACATTTCTTTAATGTACTATTTACTGGGTTTTTTTTCTTTATTTATGACACTTACAAATGTTTTAGAGCTATTAGTTTAGTATTTTACTGTTTGGTTTTTGGAGTTCTCATTAAGACAGGTCTTGACTTCAAACAGTATTTCTGTTTAATCAAAACCAAGCTAGTGCCATGTCAGGTAGTATGTGTTCTTGTAAGAAATGGGTTCTAGTCATTGATCATTCTTTTATTTCATACATTAAATCATCTCTTTCAAGTGTCACTAGTACAAATAATCTTTCCAAAAGCTTCTAAGGATTTCCTTTAATCTATGTTTGTATTTGTTCTTTCCTCTTTATGACTTGTGTACCCTCACACACACTTGTCACTCATTTTACTAAGCCACAAAAATTGTAATACCTGTCACTGACACACAAAAATATTAGTGGCTTCATCATACTGATTAAACCATAGTCTTGGAGTTCACTATACAATAAATTGGCAAAAAGAAATGCAACAAACATATGTATCTGGAACATGGCTTGGACAATCCAGAGTATACAATAACAAACGAGTAAGTATCAGTGGTCATGTAACATTTATAATTCAAATTGCTCCACGCAAAATTAAAGAGAATTCCAGACATTAAAATTAGTTTTTAAGGGAAATCCTGACATAATGGCTGAACCTTTCACAACCTTATCGTTATATTTCACATCATAAGTTCAAATGAACATTTCTTTTGTCTGCATCACTAAAACTTGTGCATCTCTGATTCCAACAGCTTTAAAGAATACAACATTAGTTTCTAGTGTGAAATTTGACAATAACAAAATAAAAAAAAAAAAGAAGAATTTTAGTGATCTTTCATCTCTACCTAATTCTAGTAACTTTTTTGGATAGGTAAGCAGGGATTATATTCAGAAGGCTTAATGCTCTTTATTAGCTATTAGAAAATATTTAAAACGATAAGTATAGACAATCACATTTAAAATTAATCATCTTAAGTGTGACATTAATACAAAAGTAATAAACAGAAAAAATATCCAACGTAAAAGAAATATGACATACAGGTTTTCATGAAAAAAACTCAGTTTAAAACAGAGTAGTATTTATTACATTTTTTAAATTCTCATTTTCTATTAAGCTTGTGCTTAGATGAAGCATAGCAAATCAGAATACTCTTAACAATATCCAGAAAACAATGAGAACATACCTAAGGATACAAACCTAAATTCATAGAAATTTTTGGCAATTGTCTTAATATGTTTCATAGCTAAATGAGAAAAGCAAAATATTGTATGCATGTGTAACTCCCACAATGCTGAGTCTGTTTGGTCTCAGACTTTACCTTTGCTGTCCTAGCAGTGAATTTACATCAGTTTCATTCAAAGATGTGATAGTCTCGGAAAGATATACGACACAGACTTATCATTTTATCACAGGACAAAATGCTGGGCTATCTTTTTTGTTTATTAAAGTAATGGTTCTTTCCAGGTAAGCACAGGAACTAGAAAAAGGTATTGATTTTGTTTCTGTTTTCTAACAGGAAATGAAAGGCTTTATCTAAAGTACATAAATCTCATGTGGATAAGATAATTAATGTATCCAGTGTACATTTTAGAAATGCATGAATACTAAGGTAAAGAGGTCAAATCTGTTTGAAATGCTAGCCAAATTTATACATTTTAATGTCCTGCTGGCAGTTATAAAACTCTGGCATATTAGAGATACGTATAAGTAATTTTTAAGCTATAAAAGTCAAATCAGGTGCATCTGTTCCAGAAAAGAAAAGGTTGCAGTTTGTACGTATATCAGTAAAATTAATGAGTACCTTCATGCATTCAGTCATAAAGTTATCAGATATCATATAACAGAGATTATATTAACATACAGGAGCTGTTTCAGCAATAATGTAGTTTACAATTCAGCAATCACAAATTGGTTTGGATTGCAGAACCACTCTTTTACTCCCTGATAGGGAGTGAAACATGATAGGATTAGCTAAAAATAACCTGAAAAGAAAAAAAAATTACCTGGACCTTAAATCTGCGGGGACGGTGAAACTGCACTTTTTCCTGGAAATTGTTTTCAGTTGCCATACTTGATCAAAAGTTTTATTTGCCTCGGTTGCCCTTTCTATAAATTAAGTCCATTCCTATGTTTATCTTTCCATGTTGACTAGAAAGATAATTGATCCTAGTTCACTTCATTATATCACCTCATACGACTGTAGACAGTTCTGTCTCCCTTCATCCATTTTTTTAACAGACCAAACAGTGCTGCTCTATAGGTTGAAGTTTGTGAGGCTTTAGTAATTATCATTACTCTCATCTAACTCTTCTGCTGCTTGACAATGCCTGACTTAAAATGTGGCTTTCCTGCTGAATGCAGAAAAGAAATATGGCAGAATGACAAAGCATCTTTTTACACAAGACACTCTGCAGCTAAAGTATTCATTGAGGTAAACTACCATTTCAGCTTACAGGCCATACACAGGCAAGGTGAGCATTATATAATATTTTGTTGTTATGAATTTATCCAGTTTCTAAAGAGTGCTAAGAAAACGAACAGCTTGCTTTACAGGAGAAGCCAATATTTTTTTTTTTTTAAGAATGAAAATTTTTTTTTCTGTTTGTAAACCATGCATGGTCTGTAATTAAAATATTTTGAATACCTTCAATCTCAGCACTAAAATGGAACTTATTCAGCTGAATGAATATAATTTTACAGAACATGACTTTCTAACTTAAATTTTGCATATAGAAGTCTGATGCTTTATGTCTGCATAATATGTCTATTATCTTTCATCTTGTGGATTGGTAATATTTTTCCCTGTTTGTAAGGAAATAGATTTAAAAATATCTTATTCAAAGGAATCTTTCATATAAGTGTTTTAGCACAAGGCTTATTTAACATTGCAAATAGTAGATTCTGAGTACTAAACAAAACTCAGCAAAGAATTATACCTGTTAAAACATTAGTGATTACATGTTGATATTTTCTTTTTTTTTCCTTCATCTATATCCTACATTTCTTACATTGTAATGTGTGCTTGCTTTATATTTTGTGTGGGGGAAGAAACCCTATTGACATATGTAGCAAACATATTCAACATGAGAGAAATGAAATAATTTTTTCTTAATATTTACTTTAATAAGAATGTGATTATGCTTTTACTTTTTAAATTTTTTTTAATTTACTTTAGCAACTCACATCTGATATCTAAATGGAGATCGGTTATTTGCATGTGCAACAGCCCAATGATGTACTGATATTCAGGCATGTCCCCATTACAAATTTTATTCTTAAAATTCTGAAATATTCTTAATAAAACTCTTGGACAGAATGAACTGCATTCTTAAGAACGACATCTTGACATCTTATTGTCAGACTATCAATTTAAACATCAAGCAATCTTTCAATCTACAGAGTGTATGTACTATTGCAAAAGCGTCAGTTTGTTTACTAGGCTAGATGCTCTGAAGTGCTCTCTTTTCACCTCAAAGGTCAGTTTGAAATTTCTTTCATTTTCTGCCAAAAAAAATCTATGAACATTTCATAAAGCTGTGATCTTGTTTCTATCTTTCCTTCCAAGATCAACAGAAAATGGTATCTGTAATGCCACCTGAGACACATCAATCCATACTCATGGCAGATATATCATCTGTGAAACTAGTTCAAGAAAACTGTCAGGTCTCATTGGGAAAATTAAGCTTTCTATTAGGGGAATGAATCATATATGACAAATACTGAATGATAGGTTGGAAAAAGATATTGTTCCTGAACTGCATTTTAGCTTCAAGTGCCTTCTCACTTCACAATTATAGTAGTCAGTTCTTATCACTCCTTTAATTTATATATACATTTGCTCTTAAAAATCTGTTGCACCATTCTACAGATTTAGGACATATCATAAAATACTCAAGATATTACTATTATGCAGATAAGTTGAGAATAAATCAAAATTCTCAAACCTTCATTTAGCAGAAACAAAGACATATTACAAATGACCATTTTTCTGATTAGGTTCAACTGTTTTTCTTCTGTCATACTTGTGAGAAAATGCTTCTTATGGCAGAGGTGGCTAAACTTTAACAGACTGAGATCCAAGGAACGAAAATCTACAATATCAGACAGACAAAGGTTTTAAAGTAGAATCACTGAATTTAGTATTCATATGCTTTTGCATAGATTAATAAAGAATTGAGAGCTTTGTATGTGACCCCCAAGACTGCCTAAAGGCCTCTCTTGCCATACCTGGAAAAGGCAACTTCACAGTTTCAAAAATGGTTTTACACCTGATAACCATGTGACTGCACACACATTCACACAATGCATTCATTTAAACTCTGACACTTCACAGTATACTGCTGCAAACAGCTGACTCTGAATCTGCTGTAAAAGCATAATGCTAATTACATCTTGATTTTGAGAAATGATGACTTCTACTGACAGTGACTTTGATTCTTCTTTTCTTTTACAGCTAAAGGAAAGCATTGCCTGTGCTGTTGTACTATAGATGTACTAGTGAAAATTAGGTAAATCAGACCCTGTGCTCTTAAGAAGTTTTATTCTAGTCTAGTTAAAGGAAAAAAAAAAAAAAAAACCCAAAAAAACCAAAACAAAAACAAAAAACCCAAAACAAAACAAACCAAAAAAACCCAAAAAAACCCCCAAAAAAACAACCAACCAAACAAATAACCCCAAATCAACAAAAGACCAAAACTCCCAGATCCAGAGTGTGAGAAAGAAATAGGAATTGGAGCTAAATGACAGTCTGGTAAAAGCGGTAATGATGACTAGCTGCACAATACCCACAATAGGTGGGATGAGAAGTGCCTAGAGTGACAGTCACTTCAGAACTGATTGGTCAAAGTGTTAAAGTTAATTACTACAGAAAGACTCCTTTTGCCAAAGAATGAGATTAGAAGAGTAACCTCTGAAGTGCTAGCCTGAATTTCTAAAGCATTCTTACTGCAAGTATTTCTTGAATAGCTCAGAGTCATACTTAGCTGATCACTCTCAAACAGATAAATTCTGCTCCGATATACAGATGTAGCAGTAACGTGGTGAAGCTATCTCTGAGAATCAAAGACATGTTAAATTACATTTGACAATCTCATTAGCTGTCTGCAGGACATGCATTTACATTCCAAATATCTGAAATATTGTAAACAGCTAGAGCTCTCTTTTAATAATTATGCTGTCAAAGAAGCATTTGTTCCATTACACAAGTGGAGAATTTACTGCAAAAAGCCTCTAATACATTTGTTCTGGCATAGTAGTAAATTAAGGATGTGAAGAACACATAAAAAATTAAGAGTAAGAACATTATGAACAGATATCTTACAAACAGATACATATGTACATAGTATACATATAGTAAGAGAGCAAGATGTTTATAAGATATCCTAAAAAGTATGTTAAAACCACCTTTATTTAAAAATGTTATGAGCAAGAATAATGATTGTTTGCACAAATTTAATATGATCCTTCTGAATTTGCCCAAAATCACAATATTGATGTATTTGTTTGCATAGTAATTTCTCACTGCTGAAACTTAGCAATTAATCACTTTCTTCATCTTTCCAGCTGTTGCATATCCTGCAACTTCATTTAGTAATAGGGCCAGATGACCCAGACACTTGGTCCATTCCCTCCTCAGAAGGACAGGGGGCAAATAATAAGATGAAAAACCTCATGGGCTGAGAAAGGGTGATAACTTACAAGTGAACATAATCGGAAAGACAAGTTAGAATTGGGAAAAATAGCTTAATTTAATTGCAAGTAAAAATATACAGAAAGAGAGAAACAAAGACAAAAATTAAAATAAATCCTTTCTGTTCCCCCCACCCCCTTTCCCAGGAGGAAGTTGGCTCCCTCACTTCTGACTCCTCTATGTCCCCATGGGAGCAGAACAGGGAATGGCGAACAGGGGCTGTGGACAGACCACAACAGCTCCTTTTTGCTGCTCCTTCCTCCTCACACTTTGCCCCTGCTCTGCTCTAGGTGCTTCACTCTGACTGTAGGCCATGAAATGCTGCAGCCTGTTCCCCTTCACAGGCTGCAGGGGAATGTCTGCACCCACACCTGAAGCTTCTCCTCCCCTCCCTCTACTCTCACACTTTTAAACCTTACTCCTCTCTGCCAGGAAGTGTTTTGCCATCTCTTATATATGCTTCCCCATAGGTTTGAGGTGGCCTTACCTTACCCAGGTCGCTCAGCTGTGCCCTGTGGCAGCGCCCATTGGACCGGGTTGGATATATCTCTATGTGAACAATACAAACATCTGCACATTTCCACTGCAGGTTACAGATCTGGCCCAATGGCAAGAACTTATACTAGATGAGACCATGGCATGAGTGCAGACTGTGCTGGATCTCTGTGTTACATGGAGATCTCACCAGACAGCAAGGAAACACGTTTTCTCCACTGGATTCACAAAAGTTGTTGGTATCAGAGAGAGAATAGCAGCATCTGTAAACAACTTTTGAGATCTGTCAGGCTTTTGAGACTTATCTGACTAGACTTGTTTTGTCTGTCAATTCCCTCATTATGCATCTAATACCTCCTGATTTTGGAAGCAAAATGAAAAATTAAGAACCTCATCTGTTTAATACAAAACACTGGCAGCTATTCTGCATCTGGGTCTTCTGAAAGATGGTGGAAGGCAGTCATGCCAGCTATTCAGTTCAACTTTGACCTGCAATATACATATATATAAACATATACATTTATACATATATATAAGAGATAATTTGATGGATACACGTGTAGCTAGAAATTGTCCCTAGTGGAAGAAAATTCTTCCACAGCTGCTAAATAGGGTTAAGTAACTCTGGAGAAATTATACAGGAAATAGAATAGCTATAAAAATCCTTAGGATTATTAAGAGCAGATATAAAAAGGTCTGGACTGCTTTTAGTGGTCTTAAAAAATCTTTTAAAGTATAGAAAGATTTTTAATATCCATAATAATGAAAAATGCACCCAAGACTTAGATTCAGTTACCAGGTTTGTAGATGTAATTAGATTCAGAAAAGGTTATGTTTTTGGAATGTCCAGAAATGTCTAAACACAGAAAGATTATATTGCTACCTGTGCAGGTAGAATGTTTAATTCCTTTTTACTGCTAATATGAAATTCTTTCTGTTAAAATTTCTTCCAAGGGAAGTCACAAAACTGTTTTCACAAAATAAACTTTAACAAAAAAATGAGGAGCTTTTTAACAAGTACCACCTTTTGCAGGGCACTTCAACCAACAGTGGCATGGGAGTCTCAAATTTACAGTGGTGTAAAAAGAGATCTAGTAAGGTTTTGTAAAGTGCAAGTGATATAATTCAGTCCCAGAGATTCATTTTTATAACAGGTCAAGCAGTCCCATTCTCTCTCTTCTACACAGTAGTTCAATGGATAAAGCAGTCACTGGTAGGTAAAGAACTCCTTTTATTTCCGAGGAGAAATAAAGCTCCAGTCTGGTGACCCAAGGCACATATTGCAAACAGACCCCTCAGGGTAAAAGAGCTGCATGTACTCCTGATGCAGCCATTCACCACTGGCCAAGGAATGCACATGGAAAGCAGGATGAGCTCCACTCCTGACTGAGTAAACATTTCTGTCCTTTATATGATTAGATATAATGCTATTAGGCAGATATTTGAGACAGACAGAAGACTGGCCTTTTCAAGAAAGCACAAAAACTGCCTCATTTACCTCTCTTGGTCTCTTTCTGGCTGAAACATTCTTCAGGCTTTGATATGAAATATTGAATGGGATGGACAAGCCTATGTCAGTGACAGAGGCTGGAATTTTGATGTGAACTTAATGTTTCAGAGCTTTGTCTGTACATATGGTTGCTGGGAATTAAGGTGAGCTCTTTCAGGCTCTGATAGCAGAATTTGTACCAAGGTCAAGTTCCAACCTCTTGCAACATCTTTTCACAAGAGATTGAATATAATTTTAAGATGTCTAAAATGAAATGTGTGTAAGGCATCTTGATAATAAAAAGGGTTTTAAAATTACTGACATAGGAAATACTGGCAATTAATCTCAGTACCGCAGATGACTGTCTTGTTTAATTGATGCTTCAAATGATGGGAATCCATTCCTATTAGCAAAAAAAGAGAACATACATAAAATGGCTGTAAACTCACTCATTTTCTACTCACTTGTATGAGTTTTCAGCAGTCTGAGTAAGAGCAGAAAAACTTGAAGTTTTTCAGTCTGGTTTAAGTCACTACCCACATTGTAGATATTCTATATCTTCCGTCTAAAACCTAACACATCAGATTAATCTGTTTAAATGGTCCATACTCATCCACCCAGCAGGTGCTGTTGGTTTAGCCCTCTTAAAAGTGAGTTGATGTGATCTGGAGAATAATCTCCGATTTTGAATTAATGGGAGAAATAAAAAATTAAAAGATACCATCGCTGGAAGCTTTATACAACCAAAAGGAACCCCTTGGAACTTTGTAACTGACTTTCAAAAGTTTTGGAAAAGTTCCACAAAAATAGAAGAAAAGCAAAATTGTCACAGTATTCAAAAGGGAAGGAAAATATTACCATGCTAATTGTAAAGTGTGTTGACATGACATTGAGTCTGAGCTGAGCTGGGGCTTGATTAATTAGCATTCAAAGTCGGATAATTAAATAAACACTGATTAACAGGAGAACAAGGAAATATAAGTGTTATACTGAAAAAACCCTTCTAATTCTTTACAAGTTGGCTGAAAACAAATAATAGGATTGCAGAATGTGTCTTATTCTTCTGCAAGGCAGGTAGAAATATCTACCTTGACATGTCCTTCACACAGAGAATGGGCCAAGAAGAATGGGCTCTTGGCTAGTTTACCCTTTTTTTTTGTCAGTGGACTGGAAGAATGCATTTGAGCTACTTAACAAGCTTGAGGCAAACTCCCTTTTGGATACAAAGGAACATTCTGAGGAAATGTCAAGTGAGTGTATTTCATATTGAGATTGGAGTGATTTCTGCTGGAATATTGTGGTGTCTGCAGTTCAGGAAAGATGTTGAAATTGGAGCAGGTTCAGGGAAGAACCTTGAGAATGATGAAGGGTTGAAAACACATGGCTATCACTGAAATATATAGCTCAAACAGTTTGTCTAATAAAAGACAAGTCTGTGGGGTGACCCAAGCATAATCAATAAATAATTTCCTGTGAATAGAAATCTATTAGCAGAGAAATAGCAGAGGGAAAGTAATTGTCTGTAGTAAGCATTCAGCTAATGGATTCTCCATCTCTTGAGAATATTCATAAATCTATACTGGATATTTTATTAAACAATATGCTTAAGCTAAAACGGGATTTAATCCAAGGGTTTCTCTAGCCTGTGTTGGAGAATAGGCTAGATGATCACAGCCTGTAACAGAATCCAATAATATGTATTTTTTCATTGACTAAATGAAATAATAAAATCTATTATGTGAAATTCTATTAAGGTGCTAAGTCCTTTCTCAAGTAACCACCAAAATACTGTTTCTTTGATTTTTTTCTTATTGTTGTGGGAAATAATTGTGTTCTTGTAATCTGCTACAGAATCTATTGGTGAATGGTTAGTAATATTTTACTGGCAGCAGTAACAGCAGTAAGAAAAGCACAGATCAGAATAATAGCAAAGTTTTAGTCTGTATGAGGAACTTAGAGGATTGTAGTTGATTATGAGCTACACAGGGTTTTTATTTTTGTTCTTAACAAGTATCAATATTCTTTTAGCGAATTAAAAAGTAATTGCATTTCAGAAACTATCTCTTAAAAGGTGTATAGAATCATAAAATCATAAGTCATAGACTGGTTTGAATTGAAAATAAAGAAATGTTATTTACAGAAAACAGAGAAAATTGCTAGAGGAAATAGATCTAGAAAGCATCTTCAGGGAAGAATCAAATTTTTAGCTTGTTACAAAGAAAGTAAGATTAAAGACTTTTAATTTTTAAATTTTTTTAATGTTGCAATATTGCAACCTTTAATAACATCAGAAGGGTTTACCACCATCATTGTGTCATTTGGAGTGACTGACACTTCTGGCTGTTAGATGTTTTCCCCGTTTTGCTTTCTAGAACCTCTTTCTTTTATCATTGAAAGGCGCTCATTTTTGCCCACTGTATACAAGGCTGTGAAGAGCATGCATTGCTATTCTGACTGTAGTCTGTGTTTCAGTCTTTTCTGTCTAGGTAGGACTTCACTCAAGAATTAGGGGCAGCATTCTTCTATTTGATTGGATACTTGTATTCATGGAGCAATTAACTGATGTGAATGAAACTGTGCCTACATGCAAGAAGTCAATCTATGCAGATTTGATCATAGACACATTTTGTGTACTTTAATTGCAGATACGTATGGTTTAAACTAAAATCTCATTGCTTGTGCAAGCATGCAGATTACGGCTTCTGTTGCTGTCTTTTTTTCTCCATACTGTAGCTACTGGATTTATGTTTATTGTGTTTTCCTTCATCAGTAGTAAATAACATCTAAGGGTTCATTTGAAGCAGTGGATATCTCCTCAGTATAGTATGCTGGAAGTAAATGTAACAAATATACCTTGATTCTAGATCATATTCTTATAAAAAACCAATACACTTGAACACAAAGGTCTTAATTTTTTTCCAGTCACAGGATATTTTTAAGACACGCTATTTTTAGATGATTATGATAAATGGTACAGTATAAAACTGATATTTTTTTCATATGTATTATTAAAATATTTTTTCTCTTTTGTTGATGATGTAAATTTTGTTATTTGGCTGGGTGGATTTGCCATCACATTTTTTCTCCTTAGAAAATATTATTTGTTTCAGTCACTAATGGATATATTATACCTACTTTTTAGTTTGAAAGCACTTAGGTAAAAATCTTCAAATCTTCTCTTCCACATCTATTTGTTAAGAGAAAGATGATACCTATATGTGCTGGCTTGTGCTGAAACAAATCCTTACTTTATGGACAAACTGGCAATGCATACTGGACTGGGTATAAAAGTGCTGAAGACCATTTTATACCTTTGCCAATCTGCCTTGGAAACTGAAAGATGCACTTTATTGGCAGAAATACTAAGAAGAGAGAGCAGCCACTGTACAATGTTTTAAAATGCAGAAAAGTGGTTGTATTGCACCTACCAAGCTGTAGTCCCTGAGCCTCAGAAGACTGTTAAGTAACTAAATCTCTCCTCAATTTCATCCTAAGTTTCAGAAGCCTAACATATACCAAAGGACTCCTGGAAAGATTATTGACCAGAGAGAGAAAAACTCAGACAATATAATATTATTTACCATGCTAAAATATTTGAGTAAGATTATTTTTACAGAAAATGGGTTGAGAGAATGAGGAACCTCTTGCTTTCTGTGGTCAGAGGCTTCAGAATAAATGCAGAGAAACATTCTTTAAAATTAATAATAATTATCATAGGAGACATCACAAACTGTTTTGTCCAAAATTTGGAATTACTTTTCCATTAGATCACTTCTTCCTGGTATGGAGATCCAAAGAAGGACACAACTCAAGGAAGAAGGGATGGTGGAGGGAAAAGAGGAAGAAAATATGAGACATTTATGCAGCTTAAATTTCATACCGTGGGTGCAAGGAGTAGCAGGAGGAGCTGAGGACTGGTAGTGACATTCTTCCATGGGGCTGCATGTTCTGGAAAAAGACAATTTCCCAAAAAGTCTCCCATATGTCAGCCAGATCATATCTGAATGGCAGTCAGCCTTTGAGGAAGAGATACTGCTCCATCAGTATCCTGGAACCAGGAGGATTCTTTTGGAAGACTGTATTTTTTTCCTACGGGGAAATTCTTTGATAATTTTACATGAAGTAATGATTTTTGAGATCTGGTTAGCCACTCTGGTTTCCATAAAGTATTGAAAGCATTCTCTAATGATATGTTGTATTATTCACTTTTAAAAATGAAATTAAATCTGTTAGGAAGTCACACTACTAAAAACAAATTGGACTGTAAACATTTACAGTCCATTTCCTCCAATATTCTAAATAATAATATTAAATCAAATTGAATTAGTTAGACTAGATGCTTTTCAATAAAATGGTTGTCAAAATTATAATTCACAATTAGCTTTCTACACTTTTCTGCAGCACTGCTTCAAAGTATGTAAAATAATTGAGTATTTTCACTTCAAAATCCTTAACTCTGTGACACTTTTCCATAGCTTTTTATTCTGTTTGCAGTAACAATTTGAAATTTTAACAACTGGAGTGGAACAGAGCATGGCTTACAACTAAAATGAATTGAGGAATAATAGACAGTCTACTTTTTCATTGAAGATATTGGTGAACTTCATATATTACAGTTCCCAGTTCATGGATAGGTATACATCCTATGTGTACATCCTAAGTCCAATGTGAACCACTGAATATGATACAATTATAGTTAGAATATTTTTTTTTAATGTGATACAATTGCACTTACACAGTCTGCCTGTACAACTGGTTTAGGGAAATAGAATTCAATTCAGTTAATCAAAACAAACCTTTCTCAGAAGTCTTTAGAATTATATATATATAGATATATGAATAGGATATGTATTAAAAATATATTGAGGTTATGCAAGGAGAAAGAGAAAAAAGTAGAACACACAAGTGTGAAGAAAATGGATTATTATGCATTATTTTGTACAATGAGTCTGATCTCTTTTACACATTAGTTACAGAAACAAAGAAATATAGAATTCGAAAGCAGAAGATAAACCTGCAAAATGGGAAAATTGAATTATTACAATGCAAGTGTTTATCTTTGAAAATCTTTGTTGAATTTTGTTGCACATTTATATATTACAGTGACATCTGATGTGCTCAAAACATTCATTTCACGGTGATATCCAGTCTGGGTACAGTAAATATCCTACCACATAAAGAAAAGCATGCTAAAGCATTTAAAGGCAGAACTATTACATAGAAACAGGTGCTCCAGTGTCTGGTGATAAAATTTATAAAACAGTTCTGCTGGTTTCCTCTGTTTCTATTGTGCCAATATCAGTCTTTCCACCTTTGGTACATGACTCAAGAATGAACAAAAACTTGGTGCAATTTCCCAGTAATGCATATTGACAACTCCACTAAATTACACGTGTACCTGAACACACTGGAACATGGTGGTAGCTGGCACATTCTCCTTGAAAAAGGGAGGAGAAAGTGAACTGAAATTTATATAGTAGAAAAATGGAATTCTCTACTCATTATTTTTAGCATACTGTGGTTGAACAGTATAGTAATACCTATAACATTAAATATTTCTCTTTTTTTTTTATTCCTCCTGACATTAGCTAACAAATTTTCTACCCATTTCACTAGGCCACAGATCCCAAATAGCATTGAAATTTTGGGCCTTAATGTTTTTTACTTACCTGTCAGGGCTCCAAGTGAGATACCAAAAGCAACAGTTCTTAGTATAATGATCCAAAATCTGTCTTCACCAAACCTAACAGCAAGATGAAACTCTTTGATGATAGTATTTGACAAAGAATTTAGTCAAATATATTAAAATGCAACTTCATTTTTCATACCACATTCTTTTCATGTAAGCCAAGACATTTAGGAAGTCTTAAGCAGCACAAGCAGTATATTTCATTCTGGAGCTGCATGTACAACTGAAGGAGTATACTGGCTCTTACTTTCTGGTACATAACTGGGCTCTTTTTGACCCTTCCCAAGAAAATGTGTTGGAGTTGCTGAGCCACTTTTATTTTCCATTCAACCTATAACATTTTATAACCCTAATAAAAAATAACAACATTTTATGCTTGTGATTGTCCTCATTTAATAATAGTCTTTAACAAAGACAGCATGTCAGTCTTTGTTGGAGTCAAGGTAGGAAAACAAAGCCATAGGTCTTGTACTTTTCTTTATTGCATACGTATTTTTAGTACCTCTATACTTGTGATTTGTGCAAAAGAACAAAACAAAACAAAACAAAACCAGCTTTTAAATAGATTGACTGTTTGCTCTTGTAGAGCTGGAAATATTTTTTCTCTTGAAATTGTTTCCCATGTGTTATCTTACCAAGTGCAATTCTTGCTTCCAAGGTCAAAAAACCTCTGCTGAATTTAGTAAATGCTATACACTATGGATGTTCCTCGTGTAAGTGGAAAACTTATTTAGGCTTCCATACCTGTAAAATGATAACCACTTGTTTTCTAATACATGTCCAAAGTAACAGAGAGAAATTAAAAAACATCACTCATGTACTATACAAAGGAGTCATTTTGGTCACTGAGGAAAAGGCTTTCATTTAGTAAGTCACAGCAAAATGCAGGGATCAGCAGAAGGCAGAATAGATTTGTTGAAGTGTCCAGGAATCCTGTTCACACCAAATTGAATAGTAGATGATTTCTGTATATCAGATTTGAACAAGATGTTGAAGTACAGGGATATTTTTTTGGCTGAAATAAGATCTATGCTGTGAGCTTGTTTAAAAAACCTCCAACAACTAAGTAGAAAAACTATTGCTCCTATAAAAGCATAAATAGTGCCAACAGTTAGACCTGTTTTCCTGCTCAGGTAAATTTTATTCTGCAAAAAGGCAAATTCTGAGTCTATCTGCACTGACTTTGACTTTTCAGCATAGTTCAGCTTTCTGTAAAGAGAGGCAAGTTGGAAGGCAGCCTGGGTTTTGGTCTATCAGATATTCCCAGGACCAGCATTCCCCTGTTTCTAAGAGACCTATGAGTGACTCCAAGACAAGAAAGAGTCATTCCATTGGGGATATTAAATTAGAAAACAATGTCTCTTATTTCTTTTAAACTCTGTTTAATTCAGTCGTTCAGACTGAACCTGTGAGTTGTTTGTTGACACTCTACAGCAATGCTCTATGTGGATATGTGGAAAGAATATTCCCAAGTATAGTTTGGCTATAGTTGTTCCACTTCACTGCTGCCTTAGTTCAGCTTGCCTTATATTTCCCTTCCTCACTTCATAGCACAGATCCAGAAAAGCATCAGAAAAAAGAAGAGGGAAAATAAAAAATGAAAATATTAATTGATTTTGGAGTTATTTAAAAGACTGTGCTCAGAGTGAGGTTGTGGTGAACTACAGTAAACTAAATCTGAAAATGGTGGTGTCTGTAAAAAGGACTTCAGTGATAAACCTACAAATGCTATCTATGAAACAGCAATTTTTATTACTTGTTTATACACTGGGGTTTTCTTCTTTCTACATTTTTTTCCTGTATTAATGATTGTTTACTATTAGAAACTGAGTAGCCTAACTAATAGGTAATAATCTCCCATGAGACAGATAGCAATTATAAGGTTATTGGAGTTGCATTAAGAAAAAAAGAATTACAATGGCCTTGGATGATACAATTTTTTTCCCTAGATATTAAAAATGTACTCAGCAATCAACACAACAAAACAACCCTTTTCTAATTACCTTTTAACTAAAGAAAATACAAGTATATGTATATGTATACCATCCAAGTACTCATAAAGACCCCTTTGTCCATCTGCTGTCTCGCAGATCCTTTAACAGAAACAATGATGGACACGAGGGTAACAGATTTCTGTAATTCTTCCTTGTAAAGTCCTCATCTTATAAGCCTTTACAAAATAATAAAAGCATATGTATACTCCTTAATGTTTTGAGGGTTTTTTTTTATACTAAATCCACGCAAACCAAAGAAGTTAAAGTTCTATTGGATTTCCACATTAGGATTAAATTGAATTGAAATGCTTCAGTGATGTTTGCTTAGGATTTTGTTAATTCATGAAAATTTGCCTAGTAAGAGTTTAATATTTTCAGTACAAATTGGACTAAATATCACACCTTTTCTACTAAATAGCAAACATAATGGTGGGAAACACTGAAATTCCCAGGGCAGGGGATGTATGTATTTAAATTAACCTTCTTAAAGCACAAAGATCATCCAAGTGGGCCCCAGACTGGCCACTTGACTGTTTCCTGTGGCAGTCTTCATGAAATGGAATAGTAAATATTTTCCAGGAATGAATCAACGTATTGTATAAAAAAATCTAGTCTCTGAACACAATCAGAATGTACTTGTTCTCTGTGTTCACTGTGATTGCTACAGTAGATTTTACTCTTGGTAGGACCCTACAGCTGCATTGCAACCAATAAAACATTTTTCAAGATACTTAATTTTTGATTTACAGCTCAGGTCTGTAAAATTTTTTTCTATAGTCTACTTGATAGCAAGTTTAGCATGCTTCTTCAATACTGACAGTACCTTCGGGTGCTTTTGAAATTGAATCTGCTTTCAGCATGATACTTTAAAGCAGGTGATAATAGCAGCTACTGAGAATAACTAGAACAATGCTTAGAATGTCAAGATAATGTTCATTTGTTGTTACAGGATAAACTGACTAAAAGATCAGTATTAGACAGGTTTTGCTCTCAAGAGAGTTGTTAGGGCTTATTTGCAAAAAACCATGAAAGCAAAAAGCTTCTGCAATGTCTTCTGTAAACTCTCTGTTAGTAGTATTTGAGGTTAACCAAATCAGGTTCACTTTTGTTTGCCATGGGGTTTTACCTAGTGTAAAAATAAAGACCCAATTTTTCCTACAAAGGCAAAAAGGAGAATCAATGAATTGTTTTTTCATAAGGCATGAGTTGGATAAATAAAACTTGGAAATTAAGGGGGNAAGGGGGGGGGGGGAATGTTAGTGGTTAGAGAGCTGGAAATAAATTCAGTTTGATTTATAAACCTCCTCCCCAACTGCAAAAGCAATATTAGAGCATTACTTGTTCTTTCTTACTCTGAGCAGAAATGAAAAGGAAAGGAACTTTGGTGAGCATTCCTGCTATCTGAATTTAGATATAATTTGGATGCTTAGACTTACTGTAAGGTTAAATCCGAGGAGGTTCGAGTGACTGTGTTGCTTAGGATTTCTAAATTCCCTCTGGAGACCAGTGCTGTTCACATTTTAAGTATTAGAGGAAGGGAGAATCCCATCTTGGAAAATTTACCTTGGTGTTAAAGTTATTGACATGAAAGTCCTCCTTCCTCTGGCTCATTGCACTTCAGGCTTGCCTGGTCCTTGGTTTAAGTTCAGAGCACATTGAGGATTGACAGCACTTCCTTCAGCCTACAAAGGTTTGCCCCCAAGCTGATCCTTACCCCAGTGCTGTGCCATGCAATTCAAACATGTTTCCAGTTTCTGGCATATCCCTGGCTTGTCACTGTGTTTCAGCAACATTTTTGTGTCAAAACAATTCCCCAACTTAGGTCAACTGTCTCAATGCAATTTTCAGAGACTTCATGTGCATTGAAACAAATGCTGAGTGAAATGCAGCCAAAAGGTCTCTGTAGCTCATGGATGAGTATGTCTTGTAGGCAGATGGATCATGGCATTTCAGACAATATTTGTGGCTGTATTATGATAAAGTGTTAAAATATTTTATATGGATGATTAGAGGTGCATTTAACTTCAATATTTTTTTCTCTTGGAACATCTGATTGGTCTAGGATCAAAACTCCTGTCTAGCATCTTTGTAATGGTCCTAAATCCACTCTCTCGCACTGAAGGTGCTTATAATGTAAGTAGAGTGACCCTTTGCAAGTTATTGTTTTATTGGCTTGATTGCAGCCTTTCTATCTACCATCACTTCTGGGGACTTCCACTGGAGGTTTCATCATAATTAACTACAAAGGAAAATACCAAAAATCTTATATCAAAATGTCAGTGCCGTCAGGCATTGTTCATTGCAAGAATGGGGCAGACAGCTGTAAATATTTTTGCATTTATTGGACAGACTATATGTATTAAAAAAAAAAAATTCTCAGCCATGATGACAATGACAAAATATCAGTGATGGTCATTGCTCTGTATTTCAGAATAAATTCAATTACCAAAAAAAAAAAAATATTAGTCAGTTATGGTTAGTAATCTACTTTTTTCTCCATGTATTCCCTATGAGGCAGAGAAACCAGCTTTTGTCATTCATCCAGCTGATGTATGGAAGGATCTTAATACTTCTGGTTCATATTTTATGGTTGTTATTGATACACTGTAAATAAAAAATTGTGCACTGGAAAATGAAACAGAAGTTATTTCTGAAGTGCTTGTAAGGTACCAGAAGCATAGGTCCAGCTGCAATTTTGGTGTCATTTGCACAGATTTATCCTATAAAGAACAACAGAAACTCATGTTGCATATGAAAAACCAAATGAGATAAGGAGGAAAGCAAGCCCTGTGCTTCTAAAGAGATGAATCCATTCTTTTCTTGAATTTTGAAAAGATTATATTATATTCAGTGAAAATGGAGGAATCCCTTGTAATTGCAATGCAGGCATGGTGGGACACGACTTCCTTAAAAAGCCTGAAGATGATTTCATGGACCTGAATGCAAGGCCATTATTTTCCAGCTACATTGAGTGATCTAATAAATAATGTTGCCTTTCAGTTTGCCTCTTGATGTACAGTCAAATGTAATCCTGTAGGATATACATTGTAAGCATTACAAAACATTAGAGCAGATCCTCCTTTCATGCAAATCAGGATGACAGTTGTAGCACAGCATCATTTTATCCTATCTGTTGTCATGGCCACAAACTTTTTTAAACAAGCAACTAACTTTTCTTCTGCCTCCTGCAATAATCTACAGCTTCTGCAGTTACAAATTAATTATATTCCCTTTTTTCTTTCACTATAAAGTCTGTGCTACACATTTAAACACCCTGTGGTCTTTTTATAACATTTTATTTAACTTTGCGTTTCCTCATTCTTATTGATGTTCGTGTTTTATTTATTCACTTGAGTTCAATATTCTCAGTAAGGTGCTGGATCTTCAAAAGAAATCTTCAGTCACAGCAGAGTTCAATCAAATCACATTTCTGCAAGTTGTCTGCCCAGGTTAAAATTAAAACATTACATTTATCATCTATGGATGCGGAATGGAAACAGGATGAATATGAAACTGTTTATGGAAGTTAAAAGCAGAAAGCTGATGATTTTTCAATTAATATTTTCCCTTAAAATTATGACAACTTACAACTACCTGCTAACCGTGTACTTAAATTAGTTTCCCGCACTTGACTTCCCTGCATTTCACATATACTTCAGAACACCCCCAACAGAAAGCTCAAGTGAGACAATATTGGGAGGCTGCTAAGAGAGCACATTACCCTTTGCCTGGTAAAGCTGACAGATGAAGTGTTCCACTTTTTTCTGTGAATCCTCAAGGATTTATTTAAAAGATTATGATCTCTTACTTTACTGCATATGGAGTTTCAACACTGGAAATGTAAGAACGCTGGAAATGTAAGAACACTGGGAATGTAAGAAGTTTTAGCACTTCTGTGCTGCATAGCTGCTAAATTCATCAGTGTCACAGCCTGTGACAACTCACATCCCTGTTAGTGAAATCTCATAAAAACTGGCACCTGCTCCTGAGTGTGAAAGGCCAGTTTTCTCTTGGTCTAGTTTAATTTTATAGGGTGAGCAGAGGTGAGACTCTGAACTCAAGAAGTGAGTGGACAGGGTGCTGGATAATATCATCTAGACTCCCTTTCCCATGAAAGGGTGAGCCAGATGATCTTTGAGGTCCTTTCTAAACTGAGCTATATGATGATTCCATGATGAACTCTGGAAATTACCTGATTGAATGCTAGTTTAAGGATTTTCTTCTGCAGGCAATTATTTGGGTACAATTGGTGGAATGTTTCATTTCTTATAATTTTATAGGTGAAGAATTTTATCTTACAATGCTATGGTCTTCCTGGTACAAGAAAAGCTTAGAAAACCTGAAGAGGGACAACCATAGTGACTATAGGTTTGGTGTGCAGGATGACAGAAGAGAATGAAAAAGTTGGATTTGTGCAACTTAACAACAGGCTGAGGGGGAATCTAATTGCTGCCTGCAAATTCATAACAATTTTAGAGATGGCAGACCCTTCTTGGAAAGGGACAGAGAATAGATTGCTGCAGCAAGGGAAATTCTGATTTAATTTCAGAAGAGCACTCTTCACACTGAGCAAGGCTGCTCAAAGAGTCTGTGAAACTTTTACTCTGGAATATATTCAGCACTTGACTGAACAGAGCCCTTGGCAACCTGACGTACCTTAGAAGTTTGTTTTGAGCAAAGGCTTCAGTGCCAGAGGCTCTTTCCAACCCTAGGTGTTCTAAGGTTCCATGAGTATCTGGTCAAGTAATAAGTGTTTAATGTGTACTTTTAATATTTTCTGTTTTGGGAAAACTTGCTAAATGGTCACAGCCCTGGATGGAGAAGATGATGCCATTGTAAATCAGGTAGATAATTTTGACTTTTGCCAATATCATGCATCTCTAAACAGACAATCAAGCAAACACAGGCTGATTCCCATGATCCAGCCCTGCTATTGAAGTTAAAATAAATTAACTGGATACAAAATTCTGGTTTATAGAGTTCATTAAGATCCAGATTTCTTTACCGGAAGATAATGACTGCAAAGGGAAAACTAATCAACGTCCTGATTGATTACATTCCCCAGAATACTTTGACAGTTTTACAGACCAGCTTTTACAGTTTCTAGACTTTGAACAGTGTACATATTTAATTGTGGGTGTTTTGAACTTTTTTACCACAGCACTGTTACCATTATTATTAATATTATTAATTTTTGTTTTCGTAATTCAGCAAACATACAGGAAGCCTCAAAACTGGAGAAGATACAGGCATAGAAAAGAAGTCTATTTTCTGATAAGTTTTTTTGTGGGGGGAGGTTGGGTTGCTTTTGATGTGAATACCAAGAGATTATTGTGAGTGAAATTTATTGTTCTCTGATGGGCAAACTCCAGACAATAATGAGAATAGCTTCTATTCTGAAATAAATGTTTGCAATTTTCTGCTTCTCCTTCAAATACAAAGAACACAATCTTTTAATTCACAAAACCAATTAACAGATATTTCTTCAATTTTGTTCATTTGCTTGTACTTGCAAATACCTCTTTATTTTTGTTTGTTAGATTAATTTAAATAAGAGTAGCTGTTTAATTTGAAGATTTTAAGTGTAGGTTGTCTTCCTTAGAATAAAAGAAAAACTTAAAAAGTTTCATGACAAAATACATTCCATAATTCTTTCTCCTGATGATAGGCCATGTATTAGAATTGCACTAGTTCTCAGATACATTTTTTGGAACAGATCCTTAGGGAACATAAAATGGTTTAAATGGATCTGTATAAATTTACAATAATTGACAAATTAGTCTATGATGAAGCCGAGTATTTACAGAACAGAGCTAAAACTAGAATGCACTTTTCACAATTTTTCCAATGATCAATGCCCTTAATAAAGTTATTTCCACATTAGAGCTTTTCTAAAAAAAAATCAATCAATCACAAACCAAAACCCCACACCCTCATTAGTCTTTGAATCTTTGGCTTAACAGAGATAAAACTAGACATTTTTTGTCTTTGGTAGAGAACAATGCATTTGTTTATTAAGACAATAAAGGGACAAGACAACTAAGTAAGTTGCTGGACTAGAAGGTGTTTAGAATAGCTGAAGAAGTTTTAGTTGGTCAGAGACAGTCAGCATATTTTAATATTTACCAGATCTATGAGGCTTAGCTGTTTTGATATCAAAGATTTCTATAAAGTATTTCTAAGGTCATGACAATACAAATTAAGTTTTCATGGGCAGTGAGGTAAATGAAATTCTTTATTGAGACACGTATATATACATATATGTATATATCTGTATTAATAGTCCTAAATAAAGAGGCGGATAAAATAGCTTGCATTACAGAAGGACGTATTTAAAGACAATTTCCTTAGACCTTTCCGTAGAATAGGACCTTCAATGATTTCTAGGTTTGCAGTTGCTTGAGCAGCTGACCTGATCAGATTGTTTGCTTTGCTGAAGGATGAAGGTCTCATCCTTCTTTCCTCCTTACATCTCATCTCTCCTACTCTTCCCTTAAGGGAGGAAGAAGAGTTATGAGCAGGATTAGTTTTGATTATACCAAGGTGGTAAAGCATGGTGTCTAGTAGAATTACATATTTAAGATGCATGTTTGTTCTTGACTTTAGCCATTTATTTCTACCTAGGAATGTCCTGACCTTTTGAAGGAATTTTGGTATGCATGGTCAGACAGGTCTAGGAGAAGTAACTGGAATTCAGTCCTTACTATCCCAGTCCAGTGTTACATTTGGCACTACATTATTCTGCTGAATAGTGATTGAAAGCATAGGGATTAGTTTGAGCCCTTTCACTCTGGGACCATTTTAAACTGGGGAAACATGATGGTTTGGGATTGAATCCCTGTCTTCATTAAATCCAGCAAAAAACACTCCCTCAAGCTGATGTACAGCTAACTCTGCTTAGTGATAGTGAAAAACATATAGGTCTAGATTTAATACCCTGTTAATCTCAGCACACTGCTGTGGATTTTGCCAGGCAGAATCTCACCTCCTGGCATTTTGTAATGCAGAAGCAAATGCCTCGGCTTAGGAAGCAAAACTGTAACCAGACATGAAATAGGGTGAATATATGCTGATATTTCCTCCTGGCACTCAAAGCATGAGAGAAAATGGAATGAGGAGGTCTGAGAGCAAGGAGGATTCAGACTGTCCATAAGGGTATTGTTAAATTCCTGTTTGGAGTGCTCCATGTAATGACACAGCACAGTAACATAAATTGAGATCAACGTGCTAAGTGTTAGTTTGTTGAAAAGTCTGCAATTCTATCAGAATCACTGAAGCCGTTCATATGCTTTTCAACATACTGTTTTCCTCTTCAATGTCACAGTTATTAGAATGGCTCCTATTTTTTAAATGTTATTCCCTCTAATTCTCAACATTGGAGGCTAGCTGGTGGTAAGCAAGGAGGAATTCTGTGCAGTGCTGGTTCTTCTATGCTGAGTACTTGCTACAGTTTTATACCTGCATTGAAAGGATTAATAGGTGAAAGAATTGTTTGTTTACCTTTCTTTTAGCACAATATTGTACAAAACTCTAGTTCTCTGTTTTATAAAGCAAGAATCTTTGCTAATAAGACTAATAATTAACAAAGAGAATCACAACATAATATCTAATATATGCTAGCATTTCTCTTGAACCCCAGGGACAAACAATATTTCCCTTTATCCCTTTTCACTTGACACACTGTAGAACCACCTTGGATGTAACTGTGTCAGGAGCAAGACTCAATAACTTGACATATATTGCAACACTGGTTGTTTCACTTCCTGCTTGTCATGGATAAATGATTTTTGTAACGGCCTATCCACCTCATGCTGAGATACTGTTTGGGACACTGCATAAGGGAAATGCAGCTGAGGGTCAAACCCTGGAACAACTGAATATAACGGATCTGGAGCCTGGAAGATGTGGCTTTAAAAAAAACCATTTTTCTCCTAAAGATATATTTTTGTGGACTGCCTAGCTCGGTAAAGCAGGAAGTATTATATTTTTATATACTTATGTTTAAAATTCAAAGGCTTATAAAGGCTTGTTATTACAGGTAACTTAATTGTTCTAAATTCTAGATATTGTAAAATTTTAATCATCCCCTAGTTAATGTGAACTTAAAAAATAATAAAACTTTCTGTTTGATTAAGTATCATTGTTATTGGTGATAATAGCTTTATTTTGTTTTTCCTGGAACTTTAAAGGCTATGATGGACAATCACATTCATATAAGTTGCCCCTCCATTTTCAAGAATAAAGTGAGTTCACCGATGATCATTAGTTATCATTATCTTCAGTACCTACTAGTGCAGCAAAGAGCTGACTTGAATTTCAGCATGAGTAAAGAATGATAGATCTCCACCATTAAAGAAAAGCTAGGAAAGAAAGTAAAGACTTTCTCAGTCTCTTTCTTGTTCCAGGGAGACAAGAGTCTGTGCAAACCTTGTAATAAATACAAATCGCCTCTTTTGCAGTGCTGCTTCACCTGTGCCAGTCATGGTCTCTGCCATTGCAGGGAAGCTGCAGTCAGGGAATCTTTTCTTTCTCATCCCTGCTGAATAATTACTTTAAGAGACAACATAAGCACACTGTAGGCATGCTATTTGGGATTTGCAATCTTTCTGCCACAGGCAGATTTATAAACTGATAGAGACTTGTCTGTAAGGTCTTAAGGGTCATAAATCCTGTGTAAATTCTTCAATCTGTTACAATCACATTCCTGGACACAGAGTTTAGCTGCTGTTCCAGTACTCTGTGCTACATGTTTGAGAAGTGCAATGTGAACCTGTCTGGGAAATGTCTTTGCACCTCTTTAGTCCAGGAGTGTTTCATCATGCTCGGTAGTGAAAAAGCCAGGGTGTCTGTTGAACCTACAGCAGCTTCCAGGCATGCCTTGGACCTTACCTGAAGCTGCCGTGTTAGAAGGTGTGACTTGACTCCAGTATTATTATCTCCTCTCTGTCATTTACTTACTCCCCCAGCCACTGCTCTGGCTTGCACAGCTCCTTTCAGCCCTGCAGCACTTGAACCCAGTATTTAGGAGCAAAGACAAAGGAGAGGACACCATTATCTCTGATTGCATCAGATAGGAGAAAAGTCTTGTAATTCTTGGTGGTAATAGTGATTGAAAGGACCTATCTGAAACTAAATTTATGTGTTAGCATCATTATGTTTTTACCCTAAAAAAAATTATTAATCTATTATACTAACTGCAATAGCCAGCAAATTTTTAAGGTGAAAAAAGCCCTACAGTCTAGTGAGATAGAACAGAAAAAGTGAGGTAAAGGATACGGAAACCAGACAAGAATTCTTTTGAAAACATATATATATAGAGAGAGTATTCCTATATATAATAATATAGCTTCCTGAAGACAAGGTTGCAATTGATGCAAACATGTAATTCCAAGTGAGTAACCACAAGGAAATGGTACTTCAGTATGGGCTGAAGGTAACAGACCACTTAAGAGGTTGCATAGTTCATACTGCAAGGATGTGCATTTGATGGTATAGATGCTGTCCAGGACTTCTAGGTGGTCAGAACTTGAGGATGAAGAAGAGAAAGAATGATTGTTGTCCTGACATGAAGAAAATACATAGTTTTAAAGGCAGGACATGTTCTTGCAAAACATGAGACTGTACTTACTTCAGACTTGAGTAGAACATGCAGGCCAGATGTTTAGTTGCTGTAAATGTAAGTTCAGAATTTTAAAAGAGTAATACTCATTTGCTGTAGCTGTTCTTTTCACAAAGCAAAGCAGTGCCAGCAAACGTGGGAAAAAAACAGAGGAATTGATTTGTCCATTGCCAGAGCAAAGCCATAAATCTGACAACTGTTTCTTTGTTAATTTCTATGCTGCCTCACAAGAATGTGGGTGAGGGCAAGCACCCAGAGAAGCAAGTGTTCTCTCTCACAGCTTCCTCAGTCCCCAGCTTCTTCACGAGCCATGGCATGGTTGCTCCCATATCCTGTCACCTCCTCCAAATGTGTGAGTCAACACACTCAGGCAGTGGGAATGACCACAAACTCATGACTAGAACTCAAAGAGTAGACTTGTTTCTATTAGCTTTCTAACCAAGGTAACTCAGCCCAAGCTAGATCACACAGACCTATTGTTCACACAGGCTTATCAAGAATTATTCCCAGCTGCAAGGTCACTTCAGTGTTTTATATTCCACATTGCTATTGTTCTGCTTTTAACCCATTCCTCTGAACACCCTCCCTCTCCTGATGGAAAATTACAAGAAGCAGCAGCAGAGAACACATTTTTGAATGGGGAGAGAAGGTCCTATAAAAAGTATGTTTCATAGTCTGTTCCTTATAAAAAGGTAAAAAAGGAAGAATATTTCCATGAAAGAAAATAAACTAAAAGCTTTTCAGGTTTCATTTGTTCATGCTGTATGGGTTTTCCCCACTCTAAAATACTGAAAATAAGTCTGTGCTAACTCAGCTCTCCTGGATTTGCAAACGTGTACATTGGTACTTTTTGGTTTGGCTGTAAAAGAGCAGTAAAAACAATCTATCAATTCCATAAATCTTTAAAGTATTCTCTAACAGAGTCTGTTTTAAATATTATGAAACAGATGCAAATACTTGGTTTTCATTTCAAAGGCATGCCTTTAATTCATCTCTAAATCTTAAATTTGCTTTCTCCAATTTCTTGTTAACTTCCCTTCTTTCTCTGGAGCTGTTCTGATTTTTAGCATCAAAAGATTCAAGCTTCAAACAGTCAGAGGGTCAGATTGTTTTATATACACACAGCTGACCCTAAGGTCAATTTTGTCTTTTAGACTTCCACCTTCTGCTACAAAGCACAGATACTCAATTTTACATAATGCATTACTGATAATCCTGAAAATTAGATATTAGTGTTTTATGCACTAATCACTTGATCACAGAGCAGTGAAATCTTGAGATAAAAAAAAAAATATGGAACACAAGCACAGATCTGCCCAGGGAAAAAAAAAAGGGGAAACAGTTCTGGAAAAGGAAAAAAAGTGATGAGTAAGCTGAAGAGCACCCTTCAATCACAAACCAAGAGAAATTCTCCTCATATGAAAACAGCATAGTTAATTCATCAACCACCACCAGAATTTGGAGACTATTGTGAAACATGCAGAGCCCAGAAAGGACAAAGTGGCTTCTCAGAACTGTAAAATACGTAAATAATAGACAAAAGACATATCAATTAAAAAAAAAAAAAGAGAATATGGAAGAAGGGAAATGTTACAGTGCTACCTAATATATTTTGAGAACAAGTATCTGTCTGCTTTTAATGAGATGGCAAGAGAAGAAATTCATAAGTAATTTGAAAGGATGAAAAAATGATACAAATATCAGACTTCCCAAAAAATATCAAAAATAGTGTGATTGTATTTTTAGCAATGAACTTATCTGATGTGCTTTAGAAATTTTTTAACTATCCAACACTTACAAAATGTAAATAAAAAAAAGAAAAAATAAATATTATCAAAATTAGATTGCCATGGGAAAACTGGAGATTTGGAGCTTTCTTCATTAACAGTATCACACAGCGTATGGCAGAATATCTGCCAAGTTTCTCATGCAGCTGAATTACTGAGAATGCAGAGAATTCCTTTCCCAGTTACTTCTGTCCTTCTTACCTAAGGAAGGAAGTTTTAAATTTCCTGGTTTTCAAGTCCCAGCTCTATAATCATCCACCTGCCAAACACAGACAGAATCTGAGACCGGGGTCCTTGGCATCCCAGGATCCTGGCTGTCAGATCAGTCAGGACATTGAGGAACTGATTTCCAGCAGAGCAGGGTTTCTCAGCATCACATTAGGCAGCAGCTGGACAGTGAAGGAGCCAAAACCCCTCCTGACAGAGGAGAAAGTTCCTCAGACCACTGCTGGTACTGTCTCTCACAGAACACTTTGGTGTTGATGGACTGACATATTCTGCGAAAAAGCCATTATATCAAAATATTTTCTGGCAATGCAAATTCCCAGTCAATATTCTGAGTGGTATAACATGGTTTTAAACAGGTGTGATGGACAGTGTTCCTCATATAAACACTTGGAAAGATAAAATAAACAAATGAGATTAATACTTTATAAGAGAAAACAAGTGAAATATGTATTCCCCAAGTATCAAGTCTACAACAAGCAGCTGGAAAAAAAGAGGCAAAACATTTATTAGAATGATCAGTTGAGCATTGTGCTACCAAAAACATTTGGACAAACTACTATTACAAACTAATATTAGCCTATACAATGATCTCTGGGAAATGCAGGGGGATTCTTCCATACATTGCTGATCTCTTGTTAAAGGAGAAAAGTTTATGCTATATAATAGGGGTAAGAACCACACATGACCAAATACTTTACTACCCTATTTCCATTCTAATTCTCTGTTTGCAATAGTTGATTCTGATATCAAAAACCCAGAGCACAACTGAAGAATTGTGGCTGATATTTTATTATTATGAATTTGCATTGAAAGAAAATTATCCCTTTTAAAAGCTTTGTTCCTTTTTTTTTTTTTTTGAGTTTTGAATCTGTTTTGGGTGACTCCTTTCTAGCTGAAATGTAGTAAATGAAAAATATTTATCTTCATAACTCATATTCAGGTAAAAATTTTCTCAATCACTTTAAACTGAAGAAATAGACACATTAAAAAAATTTAAAGAAAGTTACATAAAAAAATTCATGTCCATTATATTTCATTTGAGAGGAACAAATTAAAAATTGCTTAGAAAACATTTTTTAGGAAACAGATAATTTGCTTCTTATTTGGCTTCACCATATATTTTAGAATAACTAAACCCTGTAGAAAGTGATGATTTGCATGATTTTGTGGAGTTTCCAGATCTTTGCATGGCATTTATCTATTTTTTTTTTTTTTGCACAGTCCTCTACTTAACTGACATGGTTTCCCACACCAGCAAAATTACTTAAAGGAAAGTAACTGAGAAATAATTTGCAAAGTCAAATGGAATTAAAACTAATCTGGCTAAATTAGAAATATTTTGAATTTTTTCCTATGAGGAATTTAGAGTTTTGGGTCTTTCTTCCATATGATTATTTTTCAATTCTTAAATATTTTGACATTGTTTAAAATTGTTTTGTTACCTATGCATAGTATATTATATAATTTCAAGTAAAAATTGGAAGATTCTATTTCAGTAAAAGCCCAGATTTATTTTTTAGCAGATCAATAAAAGCAGCTGAAACATGGTTTGATAATACCAGCAAAAAAATATTGTGAGTTTGAGTATTAAAACACTACAGTTATTTAATTCAGTCAAAAGAGACACAGAGTATGCAACACCAAGCAAGGATGAGTGTCTAATTCTTCATTAGGTTTTTCTTCAGGGTAAAATTCACAGTGCCTCTATTATAAGAAATAAACTAGATATTAAGAAAAACAACAAAAATTATCTGTGCATTATCTGTTCAGTTCTAAAATTTACATCATCAGCCGACAGACAAGTTACTTAAATTAACTTTTAATTGTCTTCCATAATAAGAATTTCACTTAGAAAATATGTCAAAGCTTTATTGTTCCAGAAAGTAATGAAAGATGATCTGATGAGACACACAAAAAAAGAAACAGTGTATATTTTGTATTTTTCTGTTACAGCCTAAAATATATTTCATCAGTCAAAGCAGTCCTAGCAGATGGATATAACCATAAAACAGGGCAAATTTCTGTTATTAAACAATTAGATAATTGGCTTGCTATTTTTCCCCTGCCAGAGAAGGAGTCATAAAAATGCAAGACTCTTATTATAAAAGACAGTAGCATGGTAATATTAAAAATACACTCACCCTTGGCATTCCAGATAATCCGCCCTTCACTGGATTTTATGTCTGCTTCTTTCCCTAGGATGTCAGGAGATAAGTGATGGTTTGTCCCAAAGAATTGTTAACCTTTATCCTGTGTTAAGGATGGAGGAGCAGAGAGACTTGGGACCTGAGTTATCTGTTCACCTACTTAAATTCCTGACATGCTGCACAGTAAGAATTTTTTTCCCCTCTCAGATTGAGTTCCAATACACAGTGGTAAAAGCATGATATCTTACCAATATGGTTGCAGTTTCTGCTGTGTGGGATGTTACACAATTGAAAGACTCCTGGCCTTGTTTTTGTTTTGCCCAAGAGCAGACTGCACCTGAATTACCCTGTAACTGATGATCCAAGCAGAATGAGGTCACAGCTTTGTGTGACATGCCTGAGGTGCAATGCAGGGACAGAGTCCTGCACCAGAGACAGTGGGGTCTGTTGCCATCAGCATTTTACAAATTTCCAACCTTTTTTTCATCTTGCCTTTGCCCCATGCTATGGGCAGACAGCGTGCATACAGTGAGTGGCCCAGGACTGTCCCACACTAAGCACAAGGAACTTCCTGGGAGGGAAGGCACCTTGCTCCTGCATGGCATCGCTCAGAGAGCAGGGAGGTCACCCATAAAAAGCCAAATATCAAGCTGCCACTGTCACAATACAAACACTGTATAATAAATTCAAATCAATTTAAGGGTTACTGCCTCTCTGCAGCCTTTCTCTAGTCAGGACCCAGTACAGTGAAAAAGAAAGGAAGATGTGTACAGAAAAAAATCTGTTCAGCCTTCGATTTCAGGCTCAGATTTGGAAAGGGAGAATATCTGCAGATCTTAGGTCCATCACACATTATATATGACAGCTCCTGTAATTAAAAATTCTTGGGACAATGGCGTTAAATGTCCAGGAGCATTTTAAGTGAACTTCAGTGCCCTTTAATCTCTTGATCTCTTCATCTCACTTGATAGAATAGCATATAAGATCATACTTCTTTTCAATGTAAAATGCGCAAAAGTTTTGCATTGTACTAAATTTATTTGCACTACCCTAACAGGGAAACAGTCTTTCAAAATGTTAATATATAACAGATAGGCATTAAGCTTTAATTTTTTTTCAAGCTTCAAGTTGAAGTATATATATCTTACAATAAGCAATTGGCAGGAATAAGTCTCGATTTACCAAAGGATAAGGAAGAGAAATATCAGATCCATATGTTGAAGACCCAGGTCCTGGCTTGCTTCAAACTTAAATTAACCATTGACTTGAGCAGGCATTCAGTCAATTATGCAGAGAATAAAAGTTGTTGGATTACAATTTTAGATGCTAAATCAAAATGTATTTTTAAAATGCATTTTAAAGGATTGTTTGGCCCAGGAACAGTATTTTAGTACAAGCAATGAGACAATTATCTCTTTCCCAGTGGAGCTGTCTTCTCATTGATATTGGGTTGTGTTTCCCCACTGCAGACAGAGTAGGACTGACAAAATTCAAGTATGATTGAATTTCCAAGTTTCATTAGAAAATACTAAGACTCAGAAAACCTCAAAGCCAATTTAACCTAAAACCTATAGATAATAAAAGCATTCAATACTTTCTTTCAATCTTGAAATAAAGAAATTCTATTTACTCATTAATATTTTAAATTAGCCCCCTCCCCCTGCTAAAGAAATCCCTGAGGTCCCTAAATTATGAATCTTGCAAGATAATGCTGCATGATGAATAATTCAAATGGCTGCTCTTCTCCCTACTTCTCTTCTTCTTAAGAGGTATAACTTTAAGTTTGCAACATGGAATATCTGAAAATATGAACCAAAATCAGTGAAGGATATTAAAGTTGAACCTGGCTGGTTTTATGCTTTCTGTTTTATTCAGCCTTGGAAACCCATCATGTGAAAATAGTATTCTTTTTTGGTTAATTATACATGAACAAGAGGCAATGAAAATACATATTCAATTCATTGTGAGAGTATGATTTTAATTTCATGTACAGTTGTTTTGAAGGATTAACTGGGAATGGAATTGCAACATGTTTTCAAGAAAAAAATAGCAAAATTTCAGTTCTAAGGAAATGGAAAGAGGAAAGATAAATGTGGTGGTGTTGATTTGCTTTAAAATTTTCTATTCATTTGCTTACAACATAGATATCAGAACTCAGAAAACCTAACCAAAGATGTGAAATGTAAGAACACAATGAGCTGTTTCTTAAGGATTTTTTATTAGTCAGAAAAGCCAATATAGGCAAATTAAAATTCCTGCTCAATAAAAACTTCAATCCAAAGATGAGCATTCAGTTCAAAAAATTAATGAAACTGTCAATGTAAAAAACCAGAAATAATCTTTTTCTTTATTCTTCTTTCTTAAATTCTGGGGGTATAACAATGCATTTCTCTTTACCTTTCAGCAATCCACAGACAGTAGTTATCAGCCTTTGCTGGTAATTTCTCAATGTGTATTATTAGTACAGTATGAACATTTTTCATTTCACCTTTAGAATGCTTGTCTTAATTTTTTTTTTTTTAATTAGAAGACATTTAGGTAAAGATAATTACAGAAATGATACATGAGAAAGACCTATTATGCTTTTTATAGCTCCTTTTCCTTTCAGTGTTACTCACAAAGTAGTGTAGTATATTTTCATTGGACTCATTCTCTTGCGTACAATGCATTACTTTGGATTTTTTCAGTGCAGTTCTGAAATGGTTTTAACAAAAGAATTTACACCTTTTTTTTCTGCAAGAGACTAAATGAGGAGGAACTGAGGTGTGCACTCAGTGCAAAACAGGTCTTTGAAGTACCACTGGAATTGTTGCGACTACAATCCCACATTTTCATTGCAGATCTTCATTTTCCCCAATTCAGAGAGGGGTGTGTGTGCGTGTATTAGCATTTTGCTCTGGATCAGAGCAGCACCAAGACCCAGCTGGAATGTGTCAGCACATTCATCAGTGTGAGTCAGGATCGGGCCTGGCACAGTGCCCATGGCCCCAGCATATGTCTAATTGCTCATGTGGCCATTTGTCACCCAACTTCATCTTGAGTACTCCTCAACAGACAAAGAGGTTTTGGGTCACTGGAGAAAGCAGAAGTGAACTTTTCAGAGTCAAAGCATGATTAGGCTGTGTGGTCCCTGACCCCAGGGATAGTAATTTGCCTAGTGTCAAGACATTGTTCCAGAGAAGAATGGATCTGAGGCTCACAAAAATATTTCTTATTGAAGTGTTAAATTATTCAGCAGGCATCCATCATTTAAGGGGAAAAGGATTAGAACAAAATGATAGTTCAACAAAGTGTTTGGAATCTTACATTTTTAGTTTTCAAATCTAAATTGGGTCACACCACAATCATTTCTCCTCCTCAGTAAAAGAAGAGCAGAGAGAGATTTTAATGAGATTACAACTATGATCTTGCATAAAAAGTAAAGCCTTGTCTCCTGCTTACAGTTCCATGAACCAGAAGCATGAATTAATTGAACTATAATTGCACATTTTGATTATTATTTTAGTTTTGATCATTGGGAGAATTGAAACCAGATTCATGTTCTTACTTGGAACCTGGGGGAAACAATGGTCTCATAAAATACCACTAATCCTTTTTAATGAAGGTTGAGAGGTTCAAGGCCTTGTTTTCAGGGCTAATGCCAAGATTGAAGTAACATATTATAATTAAATTTTAAATTTCTTCTGAAGAGTGAGGGGTTAGTATTTTCATAGTGTTATCCTTATTATTAGGAAACAAAGGGAAGAAAATATTTTTATTAGTAAAACAATATATACTGAGATTAACGAGTCATCTGAAAGCTCATAAAATTAGTTGCATAAACTAGATTAAATTTAATGCAGATTCTGTGCATTTCCCATTTTTATAGTTATCTGATTTACATTTTCTTTTCTTCATTTATATTTCTTTAAAGTAACATTTTTGCAAGGTTCTGAGTTAAAAGCTCTTTGTACACATTTTTATTATCTTTTTCTATGAAGAACTGACAGATGCCTTAATAAGGAATGGACAGCTGGTTTATATACAGAAAGGCACAGTCAATTTAGGCTACAGTTTAAAAGTACATAAAACAGCTGTACCCTACTAATGAGTTTTAATAGTTTCGTATCTTGAGCATCATACCATTTGATATATTGATAATTAAATGTGCATTTTGTTAATGAAATCTTTCCCTTGAATCACTAAAACGAGCAAATTGCACTTTTTGCAAAAAAACTTTTCAGACATATTTGGAGAGCTGTTTTGCTTTTGCTTGGGTTTGTAGTTTTTATATATATTTTTAAAGTTATTTTAGCTTTCAAAATTTAATTATTCAATATTAGTTTGTCTGAACAACTATAATTTTTTTTTCCAATTCTGTTACCATGTAGTATTTGTTAGCTGTTTTCCATTCAAATGTTTCCTTTGATTCCCTGAAGTCCACACAAAAAGCACAAGAAAGGTAATAATAGCCATTGAAATACATGGAGAACATGCTGGTGAGATTTTGTTTCCTTTTTTTTTTCCCTAATAAAAATGTGCTGATAGGAATAAGAAAATCTCTAAGTTTATCAAACAGAGGGATATAGATTGGGTACTACATCCAGAAGAATTTTTATTCTCTACATTGAAAGCTCTTCTGCAGTGAACTCAGGTTCCAGAATTTTATATTGCAGACAGAGTGAGTGAGCGAGCTTGGCACCATCAGAGAGAAATACATCCAGACTATATCTTGGCAGTATGTCACATATATGGTTGCAGCAGGGGTAAGAGGTAAACTAGTTGGCTCTGGACAGAAATTGTTATGAGCTGGTAGCCACTGCCTTTTGGCGAGACATTTCATGTTGTCACAGTAGCCTGAATTTCTGCTTGAAGGCTGAAAGAACTATTGTACCCATCAAGAGTATCACTGCTAAACAAATTAAATCAAATTCAGATAGCCTAAGCAGTACTAAGCAGAAACAAATATAGAAGTGGTCTTTAACCACATTATCCCAGCTGTATGAAGAGCTGGTGTTCTGACCAACTGCATTTCCTGACCATAGCCTTTACTTAATCCACTAGCAGAGACAAGCTGAGATGAATGCCCACTCCTCTTTCAGTACCACAAGTATAGCAAGAAATTTGCTTTTAGTCCTTAGCTATCCCTCAGCTGTTTCTACCCTAATTAATGTCACTTTCCTTCCATATTGTCCATACCTTTTCCTTATACACACGTCAATGTCCATATATATGTCAACCCCCTCTTGCAGTGGGTAAAGAACCACTCCTATTTCTTTAGGCTTAGGAACTTCTTCCCCCTTTCTAGTCCTTCCCTTCTTCACAGGGATTTTCTCACAGCATATTCTCTCAACCTAGGGACATCCAGCATTTGGGTCTCTACTTACCTTAGTTATGGCACTGTGACAAATGGCACAAGAGAATTTTGTTAGATCTAGCAATCACAGCTTCAAAGTCCTTTCTAAAATAAATAACTTCTAGATTTCATACTGTTTATTTCCACTGGATTTAAGATACAATACTTTTAAAATAATTTGGAAATGGATGAAATTAGTTAATTTATTTTCAAAATTAAGGAGGGTGGATGATTGAAAATGTTTGCTATATAAAAAAATGAAATTTCATAAGTAGGCCTGTTCTTTGAAGCAAACATGTTAAGTATATCATGATTCTTATACTTCCTCATTAGCTAGGAAACTAATGACTCCCAAATCATTAAAATTACTGTCAAATGGCAGTGTCACCTTCAGTATCACCATAAATTCAATTTTCTCTTCATTAACACCTGCTTATTAGACCTTGTTCTTAGTCCAGTTTGTTGGTGTCTTTGAGCACTTAGCAAGGCCCCCGTGGAGAGAAAATGCTTAGTCATGTACTTACCCTACTTCCTAAGACCCTCTGTTATCTCCCTGTAACACTATTGGCTACATGCCAGATGTCCAAAGACTATAGGTCAAATCACCAAGACCTCAGACTATTGGCTAGTTATCCCAATCCTACCTAACCCTATAAAAACCCCTACTTCTGCCCACTTCAGCAGAAGACGCCGTTCCTGGACCCCTTCACGGAACCCCCAATAAAGAACTCGTGGAATACTCCGGGGTCGGCTCTTCTCGTCTCTTTCCCCTGAGCTAGCAGAAAGCGGCTATCTGGCAAGCAGCGTGCTGAATATCACTGAGAGCTGAAGAGCTGAACCGCCTGATAAGAATCAGGCTGTGCTTGCCGGATAGTTCGCGGCTAGGGCGCTTGCCGGACCCTGCAAGATCGGAGCCGATCCTTAGGACCGGAGACCGGGACCCCTCGCTATCCGGATAAATCTTAAAACGGCACCGGGGGTCCTGACTGCCCCCCAGGCTGGCCACCCGGGCAGGGCAGGCAACCCCCGGTTCAACCGTTTTACAGTTAGCTAGAGTGGAATATTTACATAACATTTTTGCCTTTCTTACTGTTCCAGATAAGGTCATAATTACACTTCAGATATAAATCTCCAATCATTCTTAGAGATCATGCTTTACTTTACACCAATATAGGAGCATGCAAATTTTACTTCTTTGAAATGAAACCAAGCCACGTCAACAGCACACTTAATGAATTCCAGCCAACAGGCCTTCAATCAACAGGGCCAAAATATGTTCAGAAAAGGTTTCCCTAAAATGCACACATTATGGATGTCCGGTCACACCTTCTTGCTTTACAGCACCATTTCTACTGTACAGCATTGCTTGTTAGTGTGGATGGAGGTGATCTCAGCCCAAATAAAAACTGTGGCCTGGGGCATTGGTGTGAGAATGCTGAGGAATATGTTGAAGGAGAAATTTGGACCTATGCTTAGAGGATTCAAGTAGCTGGGCTAAGTAGAAATGTGACTATGTTTATTCAGTCAAAATCTGCCCCTACTTATCTCAGCATGTGGGCATAATAACACTTTCACTCCTAAGCTCTTCTGAGCTGTTCTTGACAGGAAAGGATATCTTCCTCCTTCCCAAGTTAATACCTAAACAGCTTACCTAAACACGTAAATTGGAAAATCCCTGAGAGTATCTTTGCTGATACTGAACATGGAATGGTAATCACTACTTGAAAGACAGAAATCATCACTGTAAACTACACACAGATACATGAATTGCATTTATATTTTACATTAGTTAAATTAGGTAGCACATTCAGTATGCATAGAGTGTGAAGAAAGATACCACTACTTTAGGACAGCCCCACCATGGCATCATTCTGTGCAGGAACATATCTTTAACCAGCAAAACAGAATAAAAATGACTGCATCCTGCATAAAAAAAAGGCAGTAAAGTACATGAAAGTCTAAGGAAATAAGTTTCTAGGGAAATGAAAGACTGAAGTTCCTTAGGCAAAGGAGTAAAATGATTCAGGGAAAGAAAACAGCAGTGAGTACCTAAGATTAGCTACACAGTACTGGATGCAAAAAAAAATGGCTTTTGACATGCTATAGTTTTTTCTGCCTGCCAGGTTAGCCCTTTCTAGTTCCACAAGCAATGTATTACTCTCCTTTTTTTTTTTTCTTTCTTACAAATTACCACCTTATAAACTATCCCTCAGCTAATATTCTCTCAAATAACAGCCAACTTTTCTTCCAGGCAATGTTGGACTCGATGTATCCAGCCTGTATTTAGTTTGGAAAGATGTTCAATTTTTTCATGCCTGAATAAGGCTTTGTGCTTCAGCCAACTTGTCTGCTTTTTCCTCAGCAACATCAGACAGTCTATTGCCTGAATATGTATTACTCCTCTACATAGATCTTGCCTTACTTCAAAGAAAACAGCAGAAGTGCTTTATGTTGACACAGGTGGTAGTAATGGTTGATATTGATGGTTAACTTTGATGAATTGTTACATTTCCCAAACTTCATTACTATCTTGTAATTACTACATTTCTTCATGACTCATAAATGATCACGTAATTCTCTGGAGCTAGTTGTTATGAAAACAGACACAACTATTAACAACAGCTTAACTCTCATTGGCTTAAAAAGTTTTAAATATACCAGATGGGGCAGGAAGGCAGAGGGATCAGCACCCAACTTCTAGAAATAGAAGTTTCAAAATTCTTTTTCTACTGAGATGTGCCCATGATTATCAAGAAATTAAAGTAGTCTGGTTTTGAAAGACCCCCTTTAGTATCCAACAGAATACATTTACCCAAATCTTTAGATTGTTCCACTAATGACATCCTGTAGAAAAAAATTAATTCCTTTAGATATAAATTTTAGTGAGAGAAGAAAACAAGTTTCTAATAAATCATCAATTGTACCTTATCACCCCAGAGAAAAATCAGAAGAGCAGGAAAGGTACATGTACATACAATATTTTCCTAATTCCTTCCATTCTCTTAAGGTTTCTTATAATGGAGGCAAAGTTACTTTGTGCCAGATACACTTGGTCATTAAATGTATGATTTGACAATGTGTGAAGCATGCCAGTTAGAATGTGCTAGCTGATAAACAATTGTTTGATATCCATCAAATAACAGCTTCTCTGTGTAGTTCCAGACCTTGAAGAGTAAATTTGAAGAATCTAATACTTTCTTGGCCAGCTATGCAGAGCTCCTTATGGGAATGTCAATTCAGCGTATCAGGGAGTTGATTTTTTGGAGGTACCTAACTCTTTCCAATGAATTGCCTTTCAGTGGTATTTGACTGTCTGTTTGGTTAGACTTTTCCTTCTAGTCTGCATGGAACACTTTGGCCTTAGATGTCCAGTTCAGTGTTCCACTTGCTGCAATGGGAAATAAAGCCTTTTATCTGTGTACCATAGCTAAGACTCTTATGCTGAAGCCAAAAGTAATCCACTGGATATAGTTTAGAACAGTTATACATTGGAAAGGTGAATTAGAAAGTTGATTTGAACAGTGTTTAATGAATATCTAAATGTATGTTATGTTATATACTGCAGTTGATATGAGAGTTAATTTTAAAGCTCGCTTTTAATGAATAGAAGAAAGCACAGATTTGTCATCAGTGGAATGAAAACTTTCATTGACAACTGAAATAGCAACTAAAGATAGGCTTCTGATTTTATTGAAACACGTCTGCCTGCTTTGGGTCTGACCAAAGTTAAAAAATATGAGAAATAAATGCCTACTGAGAAATGGGTGAAAGCCATCCTTTTCCACAACTAGATCACCATATTCTTTCTAACACCAACAGAGAAAACTGCATTATAGAAGTTCTTTAATCTCCAAGAGATGCAGCCTCTGAATCCAGCTTAATAAAAGCCTATTAGCACAGAATGTCATATTGCATTATGCAATCAATGTGGGAAGGTATTAACATAGGGACACCTTATAGAGATTCTTGCAGAAGCCGTAAGCAAAATTTTTGCATCTAATTGGCTACTCAAATAGAATTTTAAAAAGATTCAATTTGCTTTTAAAATTAACACTGTTAGATGAAAGAACATTGAATAGGCTGCAAGCATGTCAATAACACAAGGTAAAGCAATATAGCTAGGGGATATCTTCAATTACATTTTCTTTATGACATCCCAGAGAATTGCTCCACTATAAATTACAAAATATAAGCCCTCTGTATGCCAGCTCAAACTCACATAAGAGTCATCTAAGAGAAGGAGAAAACCCAGTTTTCCATTACAATTCTGGCAAATAAATGTTCAGCATTGGGTAATCATAATATTTAGAGACAAGAATATCAATAGTACACAGATATTCCATAATGAATAGAGTTTCATAGCAAATGGCATGTCTGAGTTTCAGTGACAGCTTTACAGAAACATTTTTATTGGTTTAGCTTTGAACAGGCTGAGTCTTTTTAGCTTCATCTACATAATCGACCTGTGATGGCAAGGTTACAGAACATAAGAATGTTAAACTTGTTTGCTCTAGTTGTATAAGTGAGAGGATGGTGGCTTACAGACTTAAGCATTCTTTCTTTAATTTCTAACTTTCCCAAGAAGCAGGGCAGTATCTTCTGGTCATAATTGCCGTGTTTGTAAATGTCTTGTGTTGAAGACAGGTATCTGCT
>VXBU01017239.1:57489-82891 GCA_013400315.1 Bombycilla garrulus
CAACAAATGGGACAAAATTCTATAGGTAAAGAGAACACACACAAAAAAAAAGGGACAACACCCCAACCCCCCACAGTAAATTAGAAGAAAGACTCGCAGCTTCAGAGAACTCTATAGGGTCTCTATCTTCCAGGTAAATGTAATGTGGAACACAGTTGCATTTGTGGAGGTTATAGACTATTGTAAAGGGTATTGTAAAAATAAGGGCTGCAGTGACTTTAGACCATAAAAGGTATTTAAAAGAAGATAAGACTAATAGGAGGGAGTCTCAAGATATAGAAAACAGCTGCAAGCAACAGGAATATGTTTCAGTCCTCAAAGTAAATCAAGTACTCAGCTTTTATTCCCATAGGCACCTGAAGATCCAGGCAAAACTGACTTCTCTGCAGATCAGAAAACAATGGATAAGTAAGATTTCTTTCTTTCCATCTGCATTTTGGAAAGATTAGATTAGCTGTGCACTGAGAAACTGAGTGTCAGCTATTGACATGATAGAAGCACTACTATCTTGTGGTTTACCTGCAGTGTGCCCACCAGTGGGCCTATCATAGTGTGCTACAGCATATACTCCATAGTTTGTGGGTATGACCATGGTTTAATTGGGTTTCTCTTCTGTGTTCACCAAGTGTCTGCAACGGTGCCTTGATCCTGGAGTGGATCAAATATGCTAGCATGCTCCTCATGTAAACTGGGCCTGTCGAGGTTTAAAAGAGATTGCTTTTTCTGAGGAACTTCAGAGTGTGGCATTCAGCCTGTGAAGGCTTCAATGAACCCTGAACTTACACTGAAAAAGAGACTTGACTTGTCTTCGGCTGTTTCGGATTTTTCTCAGCCTGAATTTCAAATGAGAACATACTTATGCATCCTTAATGCAGGGAGACAGAGTTTTGATGACTCTGAAGGGCAAAGAGGTGAGGGAATCCCAGTCCCATAATTTTTCTGTCACACATTAATGATGCACACCATTTCCCCCAAAAAATCAGAGCATTAGATAAGAGCACTGTAATGACAGGTCCATCCAGAGGTCTAACTTTATTGATATTAGCTGATTGTTTTACAGAACTCAGAATTCAATGACTGAACGTGTACTTCATAGTCATCTTGTTTTACCTAATCCTCGATCTCTTTGCACAGCTAAGTGTTTTGTGCCTTTTATATATATCTAATCCAGACATGACTTTGAACATCAGTAGAGAAAATATCATACTCTGGACAACGGAACTGAAAATTCTTTTCTCAGAACTTTACAGAGGAACGGTCTGAAGAGATTTCTCATTTACTTTTTAGAGCTGTGAATTCAGTCAGAATAAAAGCTCCAGTGAGCTTCTAAAACTTTTGAGGCTACTATTTTAAACCATTATCACTGGCATCAATGAGAATGATTGGGAGATGGGTTGTCTAAAACAAAGAATTGCCAAAGTATTTTAGAATTTATGTATTTTCATAAAATTTATAGACAATATTAATATTTTTATCAATGTGTATTAACTACATTGTAAATTATCAAGAACAATTTTTGCTTCTATTTTAATGGATACTATTAAATGTTTTTTGAAATTATACATATTGATTTTTCTTAGTAGATTAATGCAAGTTGTGTTTCACATTTATACTAATGATCTAACTTAATATGAAAAGCCTTGGCCATACATACAATGTGCTACTTATTGCTCAATTGTCTTCCACATAACTTTTAGTATACACTTATTAAGACATGACTACAAATTCTTTCCTTTCTGATTGCATATAAATGTATGTTTAATAGAAAAAAATGCTAGCAAAATTGAATTTAACAGCTAAATTGTTACTGATTTTCATAGCACAGGATTTAATTTGCCTTATATGCAATATTTCATTTAGCTCTGCTAATTACAGTACTAAATGTAGCATTTAGTAAGAAATATTTAATTTCAACATCAGATTGAAACCCCTCTTGCCACTAACACTTGGGAGAAATAATGAAATGCAAATAGTCTTAGAGAAAGATCAAATTAACAAAATCCTCAGCTATTGGCTATTTTAGAAAAGGTAGGTTTCATACTTGCATTTCCAATCAAATGTGGGACTCCTTAAGAGCATTTGCAATGTTTTTCTTTTTTTATGCAAGAAAATTATCTTTAATTAAATATTTAATTATTTCCTTCTGTTCTAACTTTTTTTTTTACTTGGCATTTAGAAAACTTTCATTTCCAAATATGTCTGGCTGAATGTCTTCAATACTTGATAGGCATAGATGTCTATCTTTGAACCAACCAGTAATCCCTTGCATTTTTAGGAATATGTAAAAGGCGTTAAGAGGCATTCACAAAAAAACTTATTTTGGAAGGTCCTAAGCCTGCATTATCTGCCAACTTGTTCAGAGTTATATTATCAAGAAACAGGTTCAGTGACACTTTGGACATATTCCATTATCCTTTTAATGTCAGGCTAATATTAGAAACAGAAATGCATTTGCCAAATGTCTTTCAAGTTGCATTTATCTGCCTTTACCTCTATTCCTAGGAAGCGTTTTTACAACAGTAAAACTATTTTTTTCCTTCAATAAGTCACTCTTTTTTTCCTTCAATAAGTCACTCTTAACAGCAGAAAAATGGTGTAGAAAGAGATTATAACAAAGAAAATCAGCTGAAAACTCCAGTGCACTTTCTCGAAAGGCTTTTTCCGTCTGATTTTATCAGCCACAAGAAGCAGCCAAAGAGAAGGAAATTCTCTCTTCTTCCTTGAAACAGGACCAGAATTAATACATGGATCTACAGTCTGGTAGATCTGAGAGTGAAAATATTTTCATCTAAGATATAACCTCTATTTCTGTTACACAAATTTCATTCTATTGATTTTAGAAACATAATTGTGTACCTCTTAAAAATAATTACTGTCTTATAAGAATAACACTCCTGTGTGTTTTTAGGCTTTTTTCTCTTTACCTTTCACTTGGGAAAATACATGGCTGTTTCATTTATGGCTGAACTATGTGAGTGGGACTGTTAACCTTGGTGGTCAGTGATTGCCATGATGTGCACCATGCCTACATCATAAAACATATTTGCATTTTTAAGGCTGCTATCTGTTCTCATAACTATTTTGTCATCCTCACTATACTTATTGTCATTACTTACATGTAGGTCTTTCCCACACAGTATTTTAGGTATTGTTACACTTTGAAGAGCTTGAGTCCTTAAAGCTCTTCACTGGTCATAACAGTGCTACATACCCAGAACTTCTGCTCTTGTTGGTCCCTGGCAGACACCTTTCAGATTTTAATTCATCTGCAAAATTCTGCTCTCCTTGTCAAAAAGACATCTCTTTTATTTTCTGAAGGCTTCCCTGGGCATCGGTGGATTCCTGAAAATTTTGTCTGTTCCCAGTAGTGAGATATTCCAGGGACAAAATTTCTCTACATCTGGAAATACGTGTTTCCTTTAGGCATAACTAGTGGCTGCTGGCTTACCAGGAAAAGTGTTGTTTCTAGGATCATTAATCATTCCAAAAGGTGAGCATGCAGAGTAAATTCAATTCACTGTTATTTGCACAGGTTGTGGGAATGAGCACTCAGGGTATAGTTGTCAGCAGTCAGATCAGACAGTCTTGTTGCTCATGACATGTCATAGCTCTCCATCAAGCTCTGAATCTCATTTGGACACCTGAAGGATGTAGGAATCAACTTAGAGCAGAGTGACAAAATATATACTAAGCAGTGATGGTGAGATGACACAAGCTTGTGTTAATGGGGAAATCAATTGAAAACATTCAAACTTGCTCCACTCCTGCCTTTATTCTGCCATGAAATTGTCTAAACTTCAGAATTAAATTGTCTAATCAGCTGATCCTAAACTAAAACTCCTGCTGTCACTGCCAAACCTCACTGTCAGGTCACAAAGGTGAAGGGACAGCTTTACATACCTATTCCGTGTGTTAGCTAAAAAATATCAATCTTGTTAATTTCATTCTCTGAAATAAAATTTGCTGCCAGAACAAAAATATTTGTTCTATGGATAAGACAGTTCAAATGGACCTTATAGAAATAGTGCCAATAATTTTTCATAAGAAGGAAATGTATGAAACCACTATCATCTTCCTACAGAGATGGACAAAGAGGTAAAGTTGGTAGTCCTGAGGGATCATTACTTTATCTCATGTAAGCAGAAGAAGCTTTCTAAGGATTAAGAAATCTCAAAGTGTCTGAGAGTCTCAACTGAAATAAGAGTAAGTACTTTGTCACCTAGATTTCTGACACTGTAAGTGATAGCTAGAGTGAAGTGATGGGCTGTGAACACAGGTATTCCATAGCCTTGTAGCTGACTCTGGATTGTTTACTAAGTAAAAATTTAAATTCTGACATTTAGGTTCAAGAATTAAGTTGTTTCCAGTCAGAAAGCTAATCTATCCAAGATTCACAGCAGAGGTGGAACTGCCATTAGGAGATCCAAATTGTATTTTAAGAGCACCATTAGAATTTATGCAATTTTGATTGAACTGTTATCACAGATCATCTGTTTTCTTGCCATCCAGACATTATGCATAACTTAAATTTATGCTGAAGAGTGTAAAGATCTTTCCTAGATTTTCATAGTCTATAAGCTATTTAAGATTAATAGAAATAATATTTTTCATTAAGCAATTTCCTTAAAACGGTCACACAGAACGGGTCTTTATATTTCCAGGCCGCTGTGTCAGAGTTTTCAAAACACTCTGAAATTATTAAACATTGCCAGAAGTTGTATTAGTGATAATTCAACTTGCATTACAATGTTTGTCACTTAGCTTCTTAAAAGGTCTTTTTCTGAGTTATTGCAGAGAGAAAATTATAGGCAGAGAGGCCAAATTTTAAACAAACAAAAAGACAATCTGCTTATGCGGATATTAATGTTTCCACTTTATAGTAGCTAATTGTATATCAGTATTTGAGTCTGAAGTGTAAGCAAGAATTCCTAATGTGTTTATAGGAGAAGCAGCTTTCCTGAAATAATAAATTATTCCTGGTTCCTCTTCTGTGTCAATTTGCCTAAGCAACATTCTGCCAGGCATCCTGATCACCACAAACGCTGGGGACATCCAGAAGAGGTTTGTAACCTGTCCTGACCCCAAAAGATTGTGCACTGTGGCTGCACATACACTTTGTTCTGGTATCATGAGGTTTTCTCATGACACTGAAAAATCACTAAGGGGTCATCTGGACTGCCTTTTGGGTTAGGTGTTAGGTTTTGATAAGTTAAATTGATTATGAAGGAAAATGAGCTGTAATTTAGGTGAACATAGCTTATACTAAGTGTTCATATTTTATTGTCAGACTTGTCTTTATGAAGTCAGTGTCCCTTTTAAGCACAAATATAGATAATATGGATACAGAGTCTCAATTCATGGTATATTGAAATCTAAGAAATAGATTAAAATTGAAAGCCTGACTAGAATAAGCTAATTTAAAAGAACTTAATCACATGATTACATTTTTCTGTAACCATATAGAGCTTCTTCAATTTTAAATACTACAAACTTTTATTTCAAAATACTACATTCAGAAGAAAAAAGAATTCTTTTGAGATAAGTGATTGTTGTGAAAAATCTGGAACAGAAAAATACTTCAGTGGGGTCTTGCAAGGAGGAGAGTAGAGGGGCAGAATCATCTTCCTCGATCTGCTGACCAGACTTTTTATGATGCAGCCCAGGCATGGTTGACTTTCTAGCATGCAAAAGCACATTGCTGAGTCGTGTTGAGCTTTTTGTCCACAAACATTGATAAAATTCTCCTCGAGTCAGGTGTTATGAGCTTTCAGAGGTTCTATCACCGTTTGGGTTTTGTCCTGCAATTCCCAATGGCATAAAATAAGTGGGATAGGCACCTCAGGTGGTGTTGGAAACAAAAAGGTTTATAAACTGCGAAAATAAATTCTCTATAGGGAAAAAGCTGTGCCAGAGGCAAGGTGGTCCTTGTCCCTGCCAAAACACCCCAAAAATACCACAAGGCTCCTTTGTTCAATGCCTTTAGTAGTATCTGTCCAGGCAGGGCCTTGGCACTCATCCAACCGGGTAGTTTCGGGTTTGAAGTGAAGTCCAGAGGGTCCTATGTGGGGTCCTGTTTCAGAACACTTCCAAATTGGGAAAGAAAATTCTGGCTTTTTCACCTTTTATGGGAGACAAAGAGAACCTCAAATCTCTTCCCACTCTGGCCCCCCTCTCCTGGAGGGTGCACTGCTACAAAACATCCCAAAATCATTTTCCCCAAAGCGTTCCTCAATCTATTCTCCATCCAGCCCTGGCACAAGACCTTGCACTTGGCCATGTGTTCCATGAGGTTTGCAGGGACCCACGTCTCAAACCTGACAGTACCTCTGGATGTCCTCCCTTCCCTCCAGCCTGTCAGCCACACCACACAGGCTGGTGCAGCTGGCACACTTGCTGAGGTAAAACGGAGCCACTTTAAAATGGTGACCAGGGGTTGCCCGCCTTGCCCGGGTGGCCTGCCTGGGTGGCAGTCAGACCCCCGGTACCGCTTTAGATTGCCCGGACGGCGAGGTCCCGGTCTCGGTCCCAGGAGCAGCTCTTGTCCCAGAGACCTCCGGCGGACGCCCTAGCCGTGGACTATCCTGGCAAGCTCAGCCTGAGGCTATCAGGCGGTTCAGCTCTTTTAGTGATTTCAGCTCTCAGTGATTCCAGCTCGCAGCTTGCCAGGTAGTCGCTTTGCTAGCTCAGGGGTGAAGAGACGAGAAGAGCCGAGCGGCGCATTCCACGAAGTCATTATTGGGGGTTCCGTGAAGGGGTCCAGGAACGGCGTCTTTCTCCCAAACTGGGCAGAAGTACAGGTTTTTATAGGGTTAGGTAGGATTGGGATAACTAGCCAATAGTCTGGGGTCTTGGTGATTTGACCTATAGCCTTTGGGTTTCTGGAATGTAGCCAATAGTGTTACAGGGAGATAACAGAGGGTCTTAGGAAGTAGGGTTTAGTACATGACTATGCATTTTCTCTCCACGGAGGCCTTGCTAGAGGCTCAAAGACTGCAACACTGAGGCTCTATTAGAAGGGGTCAGAAAAGCCTGTCCCTGTAGCCAGTACCTGTAGGGTTAACCGGAATGTTATTGCCTGCTCTTCACACTGCTGTAACAAGTGAACAAGAAGTTACTACGGTAAGTTATGTTTCAGTTTGAAGTCTTAGCTAATTTTTAAGGTGATAACATAGAAAATTCTAAAATTATTTTTCCAAATACATTTGCTTTTAAAAAAAAAACTATTTCTCAACAATAAATACTAAAAATAGTCAATTATAAAATGCCAGATGATTGCAAAAATTGACTCTATTTCTTATGTATGTGTTTAAGTCTGCCTAGTAGTTTTTAAAGACTGGAATCCACTTTCAATTTGCTTAAACCTGTTGGATAATAGGAAGATATGAATAGATGTGTAAGGGCTGTGCTAAATATACTTGATCTTGCATCACTATAGATAACTGGGTAGATGACTGAATTCTGTTGCTTTTAATACACATTTCTATTAAATACTGACTTTACTGCTTCAGAAATAGAATATGTAGAGTGCAAAGACATAGTTGAAGAACATGTGCATATACATTATCTCCAGATGAAGCCATTACAAAAATATCATAGCACAGATAAATATTTAGAAAGTTTTTCAGTATATCAAAATGTTTATCTTTATACACTTAACATAACAAACAAGTTATACTTTGGAAGGAGAGTACATTAGCTGTATGCAAAATGCAAACTGCTCCTAAGTCTAAATATAAGATGGGTTCTTCTAGACAGTGAAAATTATAACGCAAATTGTCTCTAAATTGAATCACTCTATAAGAGTGCTACTTCCAATGATATTTTTTATTCCTTTTCCTTTAAATTCAGACAACTAGAAGTAGAAAGCAGACAGTTCTGGAGGTAAAATTTATGCCTTAGGAAGCTCAAAAAACAAGTGATTGTGCTCTCTCAAACCACTCATTAGCTAAGGTCAGCTATATATGATGCTGAAAATACACTCATGAAAAAAAAATCACATTATCACAATGTGAACTATGCTTTTATTTTATGCTCTTTAATCATCATTTACATAGCTGGCAATGAGAGCACACTCATTTTAATTATGATTTCAAATTTGTTTCCCATTAAGATGAACCAAGGAATCATTTCTTTCAAGGCCTTAGCTAAGCTGTAGTGAAAAAGCTGAATAATTTTATGCTTATTTTATATAATACAGATTATTTATTTTAGCACCATAAGGATCAGAAGTGTAAGTCACTTTCCATAAATCTTGGACCTGCAGGAATAATTCTCCTGGCCAGATGCATCAGACTTGGCTCATCTGTTCCTGTGGGACAAACACATGCCTTGGTACACAAAAGAAGTTAATACTCAAATTTCAGTTAGGGAACACTTGCCTCACTTTTGTAAGAAAATAACAACTAGATCATTTTGCAGAACTCTCCAGACTAGACCAAGTAAATGTACTATTGCTCCAATTTGATGTTTATGCTGTTTTGATAGAGTGGAGTAGACATAGGCTTTGGTTCCTGTTGTATAGATTATGGTAATCCTCCACATTTATTTGATGTTTCTTTCGGTATATGTATTCCTGAAACATATTCCATTGAACAGAATGAGGAAGCTTCCATTTCCTCCTTTATGACAATCCGACTATCCCAGAGCTCAACATAGCTTTGAACCATGTATAACAAAATGCACACTATATCTGACAGATTACAGAATAGGCTCAACAACTAAGCTTTTAAATTAAAAAAAAAAAAAAAATCCAACCTAGGTTAGTACTTATTGTGAGACCTGAGGAGGAATTGTGAGAACAAAGCTAATAAAAAGATTTTAATTCCAGCTTCTCATTTCAGATGCTGATGGTTCCCTTCCCAGAGCTTTCTCCTCAGAAGTTTCTGGAGCATCTCAAAGTCTTTTGAGGAAACAAAAGAATGCTGCCATTCCTCATCTGACCTTAAGAAGACAGAACCATCATCACACAACTTTTATGCCAGTTTAACCAGCTGCTAAACTAGGACAACTTTGAAGAACATTGAGTTTGTATGGATGTACTACAGCAATCTAAACCTAGAAAGAAGAAAAATTACCCAAAATGTCAGATTTTGCTCAGCTGTTATTAATTTTATGTTATCTTTTTACTCACTTCTGTGGTCCTTATATCTTTGCAAAATTTTAATAAGAAAATGGTATAGGGACATATATTCTCAACTGACTTTGGTCTTAGTGTGTTCTGCAAGATTGCCTCAATCTGTGATTAAGACCCTGGAAGCAAGTGCATGTGTGAAATCACGTTTTAACATATGATATTTCACAATATCTTGTGTCTTCTCTGTGGGGCATGGAAATAGAGGGAATTCAGAAGTTGGAGGCAGTAGCAGAGTCAGGCAATGAGCAGGACATCTCTTCAGAGAACCACATTGCCCAGGACAATAGAGTCACAACTAAGAAAATATCCACTAGGTCTTCTGGATTGGTAGAATTGTAATAATTTTTATTAATTTTTGTAACTTTTCCTGTCTTCCAAAAGGACATGATGAAGGTATGACTTCTTTCTGCTCATTCCTAAGCAGTTACTGCAGTTCTACAATGGAGGGAATTAACAGGAAACTGTACTTTTAGAAATGCAAACAGTAATTTAAATTCACATATCACTTTCGTACATATAAGAATAACTGTAATGAAATGTGTTCAATTTATTTTGCTAGGATTTACTTTCCTGATTTCATTTGTATGTTTAGCTTGTCAAAATACTGCAGGAGTCAGTTTGCATGTGAATTTGAGTTAATTTAAGATTAAATTTACATGGAAGTGAAGTTTTAAACTGCTGGAATTTGACCAAGTTTGAGAAGAATCTGTGAGCCCTGGAGTCTCAATTCATAGATAGGACAGGATCAGGACAATGCTCCAAGATCCTGTGGATCATGTTCAATGGTGAGTATGGACAAAAAGTGCTTAATGTGGGATATATCTAGCTCTGTGATTGATGTCAAAATAGAAGTAATTCCTAAAGTAAATAGAGGCAGAACTTCAGCAATGTCAAAACATCAGTGTTTGTGTGGACTAAGAATCTGCCAAATCAGGCAGCATCTAAAAAAAATTGCTATAAAGATGTTTTGTGGACATAGCACCAAAAGTAGGAATTAATGTTATGAGCAGGCTTATTGTTAATATAAAATAATCTTTTCTCTTGTCTGGAGAGTTGGTATGACAGAACTGCCCCCAACTCCACCAAATCTAAGCTGAGATGATCTGAGTGGCTTACCTCTTCTAATGTGGAAGCTGAATCTAAGGATATTCAATCTGGGGGAAAAAAAACCAAAAAACAAAACAACAAACAACAAAAAACGACCCTATAAAAAAGTATTAGATCAACTGCTTTATTTTTAGGTCTAAGACACACAGCAGAGGTGTTTTGATTGTACCTGTCAGTGTACAATAGGAAAACATCTGTAGAGAGTAAACTATAAGCAGTAAGCTGTAGAAACTTTTCAGGCTCCTCAGTTTGAAGGACTACAAAGGAAACTTGAATGCCATACAACCTTTTTGTTTTCCAAAGTATTGAACATTTCATAAAAGGATGACTGCTCTTAAGGAAAAAGGATTATAAAACCAATGAGGTGCTGTTACAAAAATCTATACAATTCACTTGTGAAAGTGCAACTCATTATAGAGTATGACAGAGAATTCTTCAGTGAAAAGATGCTGCCGTATAGACTGTAAAGATATATGGATTGCATAGACCAAATTTGATGTGAGAAGAATCTTTCCAACAAATAAAGTCTGTGCTTTGCTCTTTCTTCCATGAAAAGTTCTGTAACAAGGAAGTATAAATGCAAGCTGTTTGCATGGGCGTGGTTTTAAACGCTGAATTTTGTACATCTCATGAAAGATTTAAATTCCTCTGTATCTTGACTGAAGAAAACATCTACCTATTTTTCTGAGCAAATGGTTTATCAGGTTACGTTTATTTAAGAGTACATTATTTATCTCCATACTTGAGAGGAATTTATGAAAGAATGAGAAAAGTGATGTAAGAGAAAATTCCAGACTAACAGAAATAGAGACCAACAAGTATATGGCTTATTTTATGAAACATATGAATAATTTCACTCTTCTCCATCTGTTTTTTAAATTATTATTTATTCTTGGTACATGTATATTCTACATACTCAGAACTTAGGCTTTAACAATAAACTACAGTTTATATAAAATACACTGAAGTGTAAATGCTCAATTTTACTGAAATTTGTCAACTAAATATTTTAAAATGCACACTATTTAGTTTAGTACACTTAGGAAGCTAAAGAATTTATACAGGATTAATGAACTCCATTAACTATAACTAAATTAGCTGCAGCTATTTCAATGGTAAATACAATATCAAACCCAATTTTTGTTTGCTATTGGAAAGAAGATATTGAGTTTCTTGTGAAATAGAACTCATAAAAAGGTAGCTCAATAGAACATTTGGCCAGGTTCTCACATAAACAAATAGAAAACTCTAAGCAAAGTAATGACATTATGTTTTATGAATCTTCTGGAATAAGCAGAAAAACAGAGGTTAATCAGTCTAGAAATGCCATAAGTAGATTGCTACTGTTGGGAGGCTTCAGGTTTTTTCACATTCCAGTTACAGGAAGTTACTACTTTTTGTGGCTTTCTGAAAGTGTAATATACCAATATATAAATGTCTCCATATCGGTTTCATCAATCACTGTGCAACAAAAAATAATAACATTTAAACTAAAAACCAGCATGCCGCAAAAACTTTTTCCTTGGATATTGAAACAATTTCTTGAAATATTTCTCCTGGATTCAAGATCATAAATTAACCAGACACGTACTCACGCTGTCTGCAAGTTAATCATAAAGTTCATTCCCTAGTTTTTGGCAATTATAATTTATTCTGTAATGCAAAAAGGCAGTTTCTTTTGGAGTGTTTCTGTTGTTTAGAAGAACATCTGTTTTAGTGTGAATGAAGATAAAATTGAAGTGTAAAGAATATATTAAAGATATATAATGATTCTGAAATATAAACCATAAGAAAATATAGGAAAACTGTCATTTATTAATTTTCATTTTACCTGCCAGGACAAAAGTAACACTCTCAAGAACATTTGTGAAAATATATAAAGGAACAGCATAACTTCACCCATTTTCTAGAAATGTATTTTTAGAATACTCATTTTATAATCTCTCTGTAAAGAAATCATAAGAATAACAGTCAGATTTACCCAGGGAAAAATACCTCTTCTTTCTCTCTCTTTCTTTTCTTTTTTCAACTTACACCCAATTTCCCTGTCCTCTCCCCTGTAGTCATTTCCCATTCAGGAGCCCTACTGACATCTCTGAAGTTCAATACACTGAACGAATAACAGAGACTGATATGGACTGACCATAAAATCCCATTCCCCCACCCGTCCTGCCAGTCATGGAGCAGTAGAAAGTTGAAAAGTCAGGAATGAAGGAGGGAAGTTGAGCCAGGGAGGTAGGGAGGGGTGGACTGAAGGTTTTTCTGTTTCTCACTGCCCTACTTTGGGTTTGTTTGGCAATAAGCTACACTAATTTCCCCCAGGTGAGTCTGCTTTTCCCTTGACAGTAACTGGTAGCGATCTTCCTCTCTTTATCTTGACCCACAAGTTTTTTAATCTTATATTTTCTCCCTGTTTTGTTGAGGAGAAGGAGTGAGGGAGCAGCTCAGTGGGCATCTGACAGCCAACCAAGCTTAACCTAGCACTGAAACTAAGGAGAATTCTCAGATAAAGGAAGTGCAGAGGTGCAAGAAAATGGGTGCAAGAGGATCTGTTAACAGAGACAAGGCTCCCAGAGAGCCAAAGAGCACATCAGGGCAAAATGCCAATGGTCTTAATGATATAACCAATGCAAATGAAATGGGAGACATCTGGATTTATGCTTTGAGGCTGGCTAGAAGAAAAAAATTGCAAGTGATGTTGCTGTTGGAAGAAATAATCCAACACTTATGGCAGGGCCCTTTTTCTCACCATTTGTATTCCCAGTTTCCCCATTAGCTGCATCTTGGAAACTTGTTTGGCTCCCTCAGCCTTACTGCTCACCCAAACTCCACTATACTCAGTCTCAAACTGATCTAAGGTTCCTTCTAACCTCTCTTCCCTCATCTTCTTTCATGAGTTTTTCTCCTACTGCAAAATTTCTTGTTGTCTTCTCCAGAGATACTATACTCCAGCTTCAGCTATTTTGATTTCATACCTTGAGGCAGGGAGGGTTAATTAAATTTTGAATTGCTGCTGCTAACCTTTAATTTCTTAGTAGCGTGGTACATACAGCTCATTCTGAGATTCCTTAAAACAGTGTTGTACTTTTAAAGCTTATCGAACTTGCAGAAAATGTTAACAGGCTACAATAACCAGTGCTCTATACTTAACTCCTGTAGAGCAGCCTTGTCCACGTTTCCTGATAAAATGTGATTATGTTATTGCAAAAAAACACAATTGCTGGAGTTGTATGGTTTAAATCAGTCAATCATCTGCATTATCCTACAAGTGCAATTTTTTAATTTGTAATGTGAGATATTCTATTGTTCCTGCTCAATCCTGTGAATGATTTATGCCATTCTGCAGAACCATAAAGAGATCAGATGTGCCTTGGCACCCTCCTGTCTTAGTAGGCATCATCCTATACATACCAATGTTAGTAATGCAGCAAACAGATTTTTACTATGTGCAGAACTGATGCAGTCTGAAATTCACAGATCTGTTAAGGGAAAATAATCTGGGTTATAGAGTCAACTTGTGCTTTAGATGATGCAAAACTACTACAATGTACTATTTATGGCTTTGTACTCTTGTTACTATGTTTCAAGACAGCAGACAAATATTCCCATTAATTCCCCCTAAGGGAGATATACACAAAGGAAAATGAAAGAGTGAACTGTCGTGTTTGACTCTGAAAAGTTGCATATGAGTAATAGCTTTTGAAGGCACATGGAATGTTGGTTTCTTACTTAAGGAGGGATTTGCTCTTGTTAAGGGAGCAGTGATACTAGTGAGGCCCTATTTTTCTGATGACCTAATTGAGTTATGTTTTTAACAAAATCCAGATATCCCTCTATGTATATGCATGGGTATGTTGTGTGCCAAACACAATGAATTAATAGAGATATTAATTAGAGGAAGTTTAAGTGTTGAGAATATTTTCTTACTTATTCTGAACCACTAAACAGGATTTAAAGCCCAGCTCCAGCCTTTAGTTTTGGACAATTCCAACCCATCAAAAGTAGTTTTGCATTCATGGCAGGTTGGCAGAATGGACTGTAAGCAACCCTGCCCTGATGAGTCACAGTTGTGCCAATTACCAAAGAGTGGAAACAGCCTTGCCCAGCCAGTGAGGATGGGTGTTATAAAAGAGTGGGGCAGCAGGTGAAGAGCAGTCTGCTAGGTATGGGGTTGGAGTCTGCTGGCTGTGTGGTGAGTAGGAAGCTGATAATAGCAGGGGAACAAATCCTTTAGCCAGCAGAAAAAAAAGGAAAAAATAGGAAAATTAAAAGTTTTTGGGGGTCTGTTTTTTTTTCTTTTTTTTTTTTTTGTCATGTGTCAGCCAACAGAAAAATAGTTCTCATTGGTGTGGGTATAAAATGATAGCCAGAGTAGCAGAATGCAGATTCTTCTCCAGAGGTGCCAATACATTACTCTCAGGCTGCTACTGAAATATGTCATCTGGAGTTAGAAATCATAAGGAAACAAAAACAAAGTAGCATATTAATGTGCTATAGCACATGTTAATAGGGAGCATGTTCTTGTCTCATTTATGCTTTTAATTTGTATCATAACCATCTTTTGACTTAATATTTTTCTTTATTTCTGTAGGGATTTTAATCCCTTTGTATCTCTTGTACTAATCACTGTTCTGACAGTGGTGTCTTCCTCAGATGGCCTCTTTCAGATTGTTATAAAACATGCTGGTTTTTTATCACATAAATTCTAAAGAAACTAACCAGATATTATTAGCTCAGTTTTTAAAGGTATTGTATTTCTCCACAGCAAACAGTTTGAGTATTTTTTGAAATAGTTTGGGATTTACACAAATGAGAGCTTTAATTTATAGAGGTTGCTTCAGGCACAGGGAATTAATATAATCAATTTTTAGTCCTTTAAGTTGCACCTTCACAAGAAGCGATCAGTTTTACAAGGCTGAAGAGATTGTGCTGTTGTCAGATTAAATTAACTCTGCATTTAAATTCACAACAGTCCCTAATTAATAATAATAATTAAAAAAAATCCTTTGCCGGGATGTATTAAAAAAGCCCCAGGATTGCAATTGTCTGGAAATTGCAGAACTCACATTCTTAAACTTTTACTTTAACAAAACAATTGAAAGGAAAACACTACCCAAAATTATTCTTTGAAGGTATTTCTTTGGGATTATCAGGTAGATGTAGTCTTGGAATTGGAATAATTTTAGAAGCAATTCAGCTGCAGCACTTTGCTGCACAAGTATTTGCTATTGTTTCCCATCCAAAAGGATGCTAGGAAAATAAGAAAATAACTTGTTTTTGTGTTAAGGATCATAAGGCCATGTAACAAATGATACTCTTATCATCTCACAGCGGTAGCTAAGACAGACTATCGTCTTCACTTATAATTTTCTTTGATGGTTCAGGACATTGCTTTGGCAAAGTGCTGTTCCCAGCATTGAATGTTAATATCATCTGAGAGGACCATAACAACAAAAGTTGTACAAGTTTGAAGGTTTTGGAAGACAAATGCATAGTTTTTTAACGTGCAACAGGCTTAAGAAGGATTAGAAATACAGTTTCTTAGAATTTGTTGCCAAGCTGGAACAGAGTAAAAAGGACCTGTATCCTGAGTTCTCTCAGCATGAAACTGAAAGATGAAGTTTTAAACTGCTTTATAACACTATAATATAATCTAAAACATAGAGTAGGAAAAAAGCTGTCAAAACCCCCAAACTTCTCCTAGAGATTTATTATTTTGATGTTGTCTGAAAAGTATGTTGAAAGCTTTTTTTAAAAATCTGTCTATATTCTTAACACAGTTGAAAGACATTAATGGGAGAGGCAGACCCAAGGAAAACATGGACTTGTTACTAGTAGGGCTTTTGTAGATGGCTTACCTTGGTGGCTTCTAGACTATCTTAAAGCAATACAGACAGACTGTAGGCTTAGCACTGTTCTACCAGCATAAATCAATGACTGTATTATGATCTGGTTATTAAAATTGTTAGAGAGCTGCTTCTGCCAAAACTAAGGTGCAAAGAAGACCATATGCTAGAGTCCAATAGTATGGATTTTATTTAATATTAAATGTGAGGGAGAGAGAGATAAATAGGAAAAGATGGCAGGAGAGAAAGAAACAGAGACAGATGGCAGGAGTAACTATGACCCTCTTAGATGAGGGCATAGTTACTAACTGGGCTTAGCTGCAGAAGTTGTGCCTCCACGGGGCCCTGCCAGATACGATTTGTGGTAATAGAGTTGATTTTGGCCCCAGTGTGAGAGAGGATGTAATATCTACCCCTCCCTATTGCTTGGGCTGGCCATCCTGCAGTAGCTTCACGATCTTGCTGGCACAAAGTAATTGGCGCAGCTGTCTTTCTGTTGCCCAGAGCCTTGTCCATGAGCTTAAGCTGGACACAGTGGTTTGGAGAAGGGCCAGCTGCTGACTTTTATTACCCTCACTTGGACTGTAATGTATTGTTGTTTGTCTGGTCTTTACAACAGCGCAGTCGATGGCTTTACGGTACGTATCAATGGCGACTCAGAGTGACCTGTTAGATCTGAGGATCAGGTCAACTGGTCTTCCACCTTCACCCTCTGTATTGAGAGATGATGGATTTGATCTGGTATTTCTGCAGTTTGTAAACTCCACTTTCAGTCATGTGGCTGGAATCCATCTGGGAAATGTTTAGGAGGGTTTGGCCAATGTTGCGGCCTTTCCAGAGCTGTGGCTAGCTCTTCCAGGTGGCACGATGTCCCGTGCCACCAACCCAGGTGCCCCAGAGGGGTCACATGATGAGTAGGTCTCGGACAGTAGATCGGCAGCACTGGCTACCAAAGCTAGCAAGCCCCTGCTTGCTGCGAAGGTGGAGAGCTGAAGATGAGGCGAAGGCAAAAGGGAAAGAAGGGCTCTTTGCTCCGGGACACAGTCGAACAGGAACAAGCTTATTTGAGGAATTCCAAGGGACAAAGAGGGAGCATAATGCTGTGCAGTGGTTTAAATATGGAGCCAGAACTGAGGGAGGAGATAAGGCGACATCCAATAGGGGAGCAGGTGGGGAGGAGAAAGCGCGGAGGCTGGGGATGACTGCGGGGGTCCAATGGCACCTGGGGGTGGAGGAACCTGGGTCAGGGATTGGTCTGTGTGGGGAGTGACAGGGAANGAGAATGATGAACCTGAGTGTGAACAAAGAGCACTGAAGAGCCTAAGAGACTTGGTCTCCCTGGTACCAGTAAGGGCAGGATGCTGGTCATAACTCCTGTTGTGTCTTTTCCCAACAGAAATCCATCTTGTCCATGCTGTGCTACATGTTTCAACTGGATGCTGGGACTGACTGACCATCTGAAGAGGATTCATGGGCAGAAAAAGGTCTTCTTTAAGTGCTCCAAGTGTGGTAAACAAAATCTTAAGTACCACAGCATTGCCTGTCACGTCCCATGGTGCAAAGGGAATGTGTGTGTGGTTCCTACAGTCTTTGGGTCTGTGAGGTTATGCCAGTAAGGCTTTTCCACCAAGACTGGCCTGGGCCAGTGCAAGAGGCTAGTGCATCCTCTTGTGAGCAGTTTGGAACAGATTGTTGCCTCCCATCCCAAAGAATCGTCAGTCAGCCAGAGGAGCCCACAAGAAGGTGTGGACTGAGGAGGAAAAGGCTCTTCTGAGTCAATTGGTGGTGAAGTATCCTGGTAACAGGAACATCAACCATTCAGTTGCAGAGCATATTCCATCTAAAATGGCAAAGCTGATCCGTGATAAGAGATGCCTTCTTCTGAAAGCTCCCTCCAAGAAAGTTTGATCAATAATAGCGGGTGGAGAAATGGGGAGAGAAGCACTTCCCCAGTCTGCTGGACTGCTGAAGGAAGGACAAATGTAACTCCACTAGTATAATGCCATTTTATCACATGGCACCCAAACAGGGATTTTCATATTGAAATAGCCTAGTTTGGGTTTTGTTGACTTGGCCCTCTGTCAACTAGGACACTTTACCTTGGTTTCCATTTTGGTAGCAGGCCTCTGACTGGACTTTTGGGGCCTAAATCCAGATTTTGGGGGACCTAAGATCTTGAGGGGGTCAAATAGGTTAAGCCTCTTTACCAGTGGAAGGAGGACAAGTCAGACACTGGCTCAAGAATGCACATCAACATCCAAAGGACCTTTTTTGCCTCTTTGGAGAGAAGCTGCATCTGACCAAGCCAAGATTGACAGAAAAATCACTGTGTTTCAAGAGTCTGGGAGTTTCAAACCAAGGAAAATGGCTATCCTCTGAAAGCTGTATTTTGGTGAGTAACTATGGGGATAAAGCTATCCATAAGTGAATGGGATCTTTATTATTATTTGAACTACAAATTAGAAATCCAGGTTGTTAAATTTGAGAAGAAACAGCCCAAAAAACTGATTGGATGGGTTTTCAAATAGTTCCCAACCCTAAAAACATTCAGAATGCTTTCTTTAAAGTTCTGGGATACTGTTGAACTAATGTTATACCATTTGGAAAAAATAAGTCTAGCCTAAAATTATATCCAATATTTCAGACTGTGTTGTATTTTGTAACATTAAAGAGCTGCAGCCTGAAGTAGAGGTAGATATGAAAAATACCATAAAACTACATGTTCTAATCCCCTGACCCCAACTGTGGCCCATCCCCAGCCCTTGGAGTGTGGGTGGGAGGCAACCTGGCCACCCACTCCCCACCCCCCTCCCTCCCTGCCATCACAAGCCACCATGTGCAGAGTTGCAGCAGATCTTTGCTGAACTACCCAGCACAATGCCCCTAAATATCTGCTTGGAGCTGTTTACTGCCCAACCAATAATGATAATAAATTGTGTTACCCGTACTATATCCACAGGACAGCCAGGCCCTGAACCACAACCACGTCAGTTTTTGGTAGTGGGAGTGAACAGATCTCATGCTGAAGGTTTTTATATCATTCCAACTGTATGATCTGTTATCCTTTCACAAGAAATTGCTGTACTAGCTTTATGCCCAGATTCTTCATGTTTTTTACCTAAAGGGACTAATCATAGCGCAAGCTTTTGTCCTACCAGGGTCACACAATGACACGTCCTTTATCACTTGGACTAGACAGATAGCTATGGGTGGCCACTACACACCTGTGTCCTCAAATATCTTGAGAAGACCATCACTCTCAGGGGTCTGATCGATACCGGAGCTGATGTCACTCTGATATCAAGATCAAAAAAAAAGTCAAATAATTCCCTTGACAATTTGATTAGGTAAGGGGGGACAGAGTAACATCTTGATTTCTCTGGATCATAGACATGTTGTGAGTTTACCCTGAGTGGATGGCAGGTGCCCACCAAAGCCATCCCATCACTTCCCTCCCCATAAGGACAGGAGAGAGAAACTACAACTAAAATTTTGTGTGTCAAGATGAAGACAGAGAAAGATCACTCACCAGTTCCTGTTACAGGAAAAACAGGCTCCATTTGGGAAAATTACTATCATTTATTACCAATCAAATCGGTGTGAAGACAAAATAAAACCCAAATCTTAAAACCACTATTCTCTCTACTGCTCCTTCTTCCTGGGTTCAACTTAACTTCTGCATTGTCTCCCTCATTCCCCTGACAACACAGAGAGATGAGGAATGGGGATTGTAGTCAGTTCATCACACATTGTCTGCCACTCCTTCCTCCTCAGGGAAGGACTATTTACACTCCCTGTTCCAGAATGGGGTCCCTTCAATGGAAGAAAGTCCTCCATGAACTTCTTAAAAGAGTGTCCTTCCCACAGGATGAAGTTCTTCATGAACTGCTCCCAGGAGCTCCCTTACATGAGGTTCAGTCTTTCATGAACAGGCTACTCTAGCATGGGTCCCCATGGGGTCACAGATTTACAAAGTTAGCATCTTGCACATGCTGTATACCTCTGATGACACCTATTATGCACCCCATAATGCAACAAACTTCATTTGGTTCAATACTAATTCCAAAGCTGAAATGAGAATAATGTTGGCTTTTGGTTTTAATTACAATCAATATCAGAATCAATAAAATTCTTGAAGTCTTGTAGTCCAGTTTCCATTTTCAGTTTATCTATGGTTATTTTTCTTCATGAATTTGAGTCTGAAAATGACTTATAGGTACAGGATTTCTAGCATTCAAGAGAAATTGTTTAAAATTAAATATAAAATATTAAATGCTTCATTAAAAATCAAAATTATTAATAAACAAAATAATTTGCTTCTCCAATTTTCTTTTTTCTGTGGGTTCTTTTTATTTTTTGTTTAAGGACGTTTGCAGTCAGTATACTTAATTTTCTTCCTTCTAAAATGTCTTTTTAAGGAGTATGCTATTCACTGGAAAAATATTAACTTGACTGAATTGTTGTGTTCGTACATTATATATGAATGCCTATTAAATTCTGGAATATGCTTTTAGCCTTACACTATTCAAATTGCAAAGAAAAAGGAGTGGAAGTGGCTGTTCGTTCACTTGACAATTTATCCCATGACAGCAACTTGAGCCCACTCTGCTGGAAGGCTCAATCAATCTTCCTCGAAATCTGCTTTTGATGTGAAAGACACCCGATGGCATAAGCAAAGTGTGAACTTTGGTTCTCTTCAGTGTGCATCTGGTCTCAATCTCCACAGGAGTCAGCAGGCACAATGACCTCCAAGATGTGAGGTATCCACCAAAGAAAAGCAAGGACAACCTCAACTCTTAACTCTAATGCAGCAGCTCAGAGAGTGTCAGTACAGAGCCATTAAAACTCGTGGGTTTGGATACAGTTTCTGAAAAATCTGACTAGTAATGTAGCAGTGATGTGTGAAATAGGAAAAGCCTGCCTTTGGAAAACTTCATTTTTCATCCTACCTTTACTCACTAAATTTCATTTTTCTTTCAAAACATGGTTTAGGTTAAATCATGAATGTCAGACTCATCCTCAGCTGAGCAGGGGTACTGAAGGTTTTGACAGGTGTGGTACAGCTAAAAGGAAGATCTCCCTCAGAAATTAAAAAATATCAAATTAAATTTAATTCACTTCTGTTCAATGACATAACTCACACTGCTGAACCTTAAGGTTGGGGAGTAGGGTAAACACACCCTCTGAAGTGTGCAAACAATGCCGGTGTATGTGAGCATGTAATAATTCTATCAAATGGTGACCTGAAACTAAATCAACGAAAATATTTCAGATATCTATATTGTGCAGTTTCTCTTTTTACAAAGCAACTATCCTTAACCTACTACAACATTATTTATATTTTCTTTTCTCTAAGGAACTTTATTGATACATAAGAATGAAAAAAGTAGCTTTATTAAGAGCAGGGAAATGGACAATAAACAGAAGTCACATTTTCTTCACTGCAGATCATAAAACTCTTTTAATATTTTTTTATATTTGATCCAAAAAAGATCAAATATATTGCTTTGTTTTCATACTGTATCTGAAGTATTCTATGCTAATGAAAACCCTTTTTCAAAAGCTTTTAATTACCTCATTTGTCAGTAGACAAAAAGTTAATTTCACTTGGTTGTCAGAGAAGACCTGATAAATGTTGTATTTATGGCCATTTCAGAAATAAGTAACCTGAAAATTTAGAGACACAACTAATGTGAAGATATAATTTAATTCCGTAAAAATTGTTGAATTGATTTTATAATATAGAGATAGTGGGCTCTTTATTAGTTGGAATAATACCTATCAATATTTTACCTCTTCAGGATTAGATCCAAGAAATACTAGGTGAATTCCAGGATTTTTTTTTTTTATTTTTTTTTATTCAATGGAAAGATTCACTTTTTGGATGTGAGATTTTTTTTCCATCCTGCTAGGATAAGTGTTCTGAAGAGGTTAATAGAGATGTCATTTTTTAAACGATCTGTAGTTCTTAAAGGATAATTCAATATTGTTCCAGATTTTTTAAAAGAAATTTCACATATTTGTTTTTAAAACCAAATTTTAGGAACTTTTTGAAGTCATCTTTTGCAAAGTTTTCAAGCTGTAATAGCAAAACTTTTCCCAAAATCATGAAGAGTGTTCCTACCACCAAAGCAGATGCCAACATGCAAATCAGGATTCTTATAGCATTATTATTGTCCAAAATCTTGCTTTGATTGATTTAGAGCAATTTACTAAAGGGTGGCAAAGAACTTCAATGTCTTTTGAAAGGTATGCTAATGGTTTTTCCTTGAGCTGGGCCTGTCATTATCTTTGCAGATATTTTTAAATGTAAAATTTCCACAAAAATAATTAATCTTCACCAATACTCCCAAATGTATTTAAAATGTCAGAGAAATGAGACACAGTCCTTCTGGTGGAGCTTAGTAGAATATTGGCATTGCAAACATTATGGAAAGTGCAATCGTGTAATCTCCTGAGAAGTAGGAAGGCAGTTCTGGTCCAAACACCTTTCTATTGATGTGGCACTAGATGACACAAGCAAGTCTAGAGGCAGAGAGGGACAATCTGAACTGGGATAGAACACAGGCCAGGAGGAGATTGCCAACCCAACGAGTAGGTAAGAAAGTGGAAAAAGAAATGCCACCTGTTAAAAGATGTGCCTGGGAAAGGATTCTCTGGCAGACAGAGCAGGAACAAGAGGAGATAAGCTTGCAGCAGGTGCAGAGATTTATTCTGCTTTACAGGCAGTTTGTGAAATTTCAGTGTTTTTCACAAGTGGTTCTAACTGACTGCACCAACTGCTTGCAGCATAGGTCAGTGTCTTTTCAAACAGTGTAAGGGCTGTAGATTTTTAAGGACCATGTAAATCACCCAGTGTAAGATGCTGTGTAAACCAGGCTGCAGAATTCAATGATTCCTGTGGCACTGGTGAAGCTTGTATTATGGCAGATTTTAAAAGATTACAATAGATATTAATTTAAAGTTTTCAAATGATGGCTTGGAACAAGGTAGAACACTACAAAGGTTTTTTTTATCATATACTTACTCAACTCTTCTATAAAGCAGGGGCCTTTTGTCCTGTCTAAATATATCTAAATTTGGACTCCAGGTTTTGGTTCTTAAAATGTCTTTTTTTCTAGGCTGAAACACCTCTTTTAACAGAAAATATTCTCACTTAGGTATTCATTAGCCGTGATAAAATTTACCCTTGAAATTCTCTTGAATATCTTTAATAGATAAAAAGGTCATAACTCTTCACAAGAAAGATTTTTCTAGACCTTGCATACTGCAGAAGTAGTTTTTATTTTGTCAAAATACTTTTAAATTTTTTTTTTTGTATTTCAGATTTTATTGTCATCCATTTTTTACTTTCACCTATACTACTTGTGAAATTGAGGAACAAAGTATGACTAGAATGAAGTCTATGAATCTCTCCAAACCACTTGGCTTGCAAATTGGTTGTTAACTGCAGTTAATTCAGGTTATGCTACCATAAAATCTTTGCTTCTGAATCTATCCTGGTCTCTTTTTTTCTTCCTTCTGTCAAGTTACTTCGACTGAATCAAGTTTTTCACTCTCTTATAGTTTATATCAATGCATTCGCAGTTTCCTTCTACTGCTTTAGAACCTCCCATGTCCTGGCAATTTCTAGTCCCCTCAAGCTCTGGCAGTCAGTATTTGGTTCTACACTGTCAAATCATTATTCATCTTTAACATTTGGTCTTTGGCCCCTTTTGCAATCATGGATGAAACAATTAAAATATAAACCAAAACACCTCTGTAAAATGTGACATGATCCTTCCTGGTTATTTTGCTTTTCTTGCTTTGATTTTTAGTGTGTCTTGTCTGCAACCTCCCACTTGCATTTAGCTATTGATTCCAACAACCTGAACCATTAAAATACTTTCAGCAACTTGTCCTAATGAGGTATAAAGGGCTACCATTTGGTACCTGGAGACACAGTAGTGGTAGGAATAATAAGGACTGCAGGGAACTGTGCCTCAAAAGATGTTTAAAAGGAGTTTAGACTTCCCATTCCTTTGGATTTCAAGCTCTACCTGCTGCTGAAGCATCTTAGCCTTCTGTGGAATGGATTGTGTCCAAGGTGGGAAAAAAAAAAAAAAAAGAGCCCAAACAAAACTAAAACCAAGATACAAACCCCAGAAGCTTTAAAATGTCTTCAGAAAAAAAACTATTAGAGGATGCTCATTTTAATTCAATTTCAGAAAAGATGTTGGAGAATGTGTCTCTTCAGGGTGCAGAACAGGGGGACACACAGTGGGAGAGTTGGAGACTTTTGATCCAGAGTTTCTAGTTCTCCTTGAGCACAGCATAGAAAAGATCCACCAAGGAAGTCTTTCACTGTGCAGAGAAAATACTGGAAGCTGGCAAGGGCCTACAGCTGGCAAGTAATAATTGCATTTATTTATATTCGGTTTTGATACAACAGGTCATACTTGTGGTGAAAGAGAAGTACTGGAAATTTTTATACTGTATTAGCAAGTCTTTCCTTTTTTAGTCCTACCCGATTTGACATTTCGCAATCACTTATGTTGTATAATCTGACATACTGACATAATGAGAACTGATATGTCAACTTAATGATAGGCTTATTCTGAAAAATGTAAAGTGCCTCGTAGTATCAGAGCTAAGATTACTCTGGCTTTCAGTAACATGCCCTTTCCAATTAAGATTGTAATCAAGCTGTGCTAAACATACATGTGTGTGAATATGGTCAGTCATATCACACGTTATAATTAAAACTACATAATGTAATTTTATGAAGAAGTTTTGCAGAGCTTAGAAGTAAGGCAGAAAGGTAGTAAGGTATGTAGAAAGGCATACAGAAATTTTTATAAGTACTTAATGGTTGGCTGGGGGTACAACATGAGCCAGCAGTGAGCCCTGGTGGCCAAGAAGGCCAAAGGCATCCTAGCCTGTGTCAGGAGCAGTGTGGCCAGCAGGAGCAGGGAGCTCATTCTGCCCCTGTACTCAGCACTGGTGAGGCCACCCCTCGAGTGCTGTGTCCAGTTCTGGGCCCCGCAGTTTAGGAAGGACTTTGAGACCCTTGAGCGCGTCCAGAGGAGGCAACGAGGCTGGAGAGGGGCTTGGAACACAAGCCCTGTGAGGAATGACTGAGGGAGCTGGGGTTGTTTAGCCTGGAGAAAAGGAGACTCAGGGGTGACCTTATCACTGTCTACAACTTCCTGAAGGGTGGCTGTAGTCAGGTGGGGGTTGGTCTCTTTCTCCAGGCAATCACTGACAGAACAAGGAGACACGGTCTTAAGCTGCACCAAGGGAAATATAGGTTGAATATTAGGAAAAAGTTTCTTGC
>VXBU01017239.1:82988-114554 GCA_013400315.1 Bombycilla garrulus
TGAAGGTCTCTTCCAACTTAGTGACTCTGTGATAATAATAGATTATATTATATTACAATAGATTTGTGGTAGCTTTTAAAAACCATCTTATGCATTTCAGTAGCAAAAATACAATATATTAAATTATATTATTATATTAAATTAAAAAAATATTAACATGACTGACAAGTCGTTTCATATTCTATCAAGATCAACCATTCATTCACAAAGCCTCCAAGGTTGCATATAATCTTTGGTTTATTTACACACACAGAACATTATTGTCATGCATTGTGGAAAGCACACACATACAGTGAGTGCACAGCTATTTATAGAATACATTTATCATTGTTTCTTTGTCCTATGCTGTTATCATCATGGCAGAAATACAGCAAATTATTGCAATTACTATTATGTTACAGCTATGACTTGAAATGAACACAAATTTTGAAAAGCATTTTTTTAATCCCTTTTGCTGAAAGCTTTTGAAAATCTGTACTGTCAGCCTGTGACCTTGCAGAACATGATTGACTCTCTGAGAAATAAAAGGTGCACATTTTTCCTGTCATACTGCTGAGCCCTTTCAACTCCTGTTACTGTCAGAAAAAGGCAAAGCCTTTTGGTATTTTCTATGGAATAGGTCCTATATGAAGACCTTTGTAGTTTAAGTTGTTCATTGTAAACCTAGGAAAACTCCTTACTGGGTAAGAGATGTACGATTCTATCCCTGGAATCAATTTTCTGACTGTTTTTCTCTTTGCCATTTTCAATTTACCATGAATTTATGCATAACTAAACTTTGCTTTACTCCAGCTAGTAATATTTATAACTGTTCTGTGCATGTTTCACTTATTTTTAAGGTAAAAGCTGAACTAGTGAACTAGGCATTGTAATTTAACTGCTTATCCTTCAATAACTGGGGAGTATTGAGGAATTTTTTTTATATTAAACAATTTGCAGAAAAAAAATTCCCTCTCAGACTGAAACTATAAAATCTCAAGGTTATTATAAAGCTTTAAACATATGAACCCATTGTGACCATCCATCCTTATGGGGAAGGAAGCACCTAAGATTCATAAGAGGAATGACAATGGAGGGTCCACAAACACTCAGAAGATTTTATTAGTAAATTGCAAACTTGTCATAGAAATTGGGATATTAGTTCCTGACCTACTATCTAAGCACACAGCAGTGAGTTTTGCATAAAAGAGTAGGGTGAAATAAAGAGAGAAATTAGAGGCAGGAATTAAAGAAAGAAAAGGAGAAAGAAAAAGGTAAAGAGAAAAAGAGAGAGAAAAATAGACCACCAGTCCTGGTTCCAGCATTGACTCAGCTGATAAGCATCAATCCAGCAGCATTGGTTCAGCCGATGAGATGTCTTGAGGGGCATCACCCAGACATGGGAGGGTATCTTTACGTGTACAGATTTCTCCACTCCAAAGACAAGCTTGTCATTTTCTGTGTAAATTAGTTATCATGCACAGTCTGTTCTTTCTCTGGAAATGGCTTTGGGGACCTTTGGTGGACCTTAATCCCCCACTATAATCCATTCCCACTTCTTGGCCTCATTCCTGCATTTGCACAGTACTGTGTTGAGGTTCTTTATCACAGAAAAATTCTGCCCTACCTCCACCTGGCTTCCCTTCTCCATCTGAATCTTGTTTCTCATGTCATGTTGATACCAATAGTCCCTGGTTATTAACAACGATTTTTGTCTGTTATTTCTAGCAGCCCTTGTTTGACTCCACAGCCATCTGGTTATTGGTGTTGGAGACATACGTGCTGCCCCCTTATCTTCTGGGATTTGAGAGCTCAAAGGGTCTCTACAAACTGGTGTTTGTAGAGTTGCAAGAGAGTGGGCTTTAGTTTAGAGAAATTTTCCATTCTTATCACCATTCAAGACTTTCTTTGAAGGTTCAGTACTAAATATAGTATTCCAATTGGCTTGCTATTCAGAAAAGAAAAATAAGTTTCCAAGGCTGTTCATTAAGAAACAGGTGCTCGTTAGACACTTGTTGGATCCTGGGAACAACGTTTCTGATAATCACCAGAGTGGCTTACTCCAGGTGCTTTTTCCTCACTGTTGAAACCTAATGAGCATTTCTTAGATCATTGTGTGGGGCCAGGAGATACAGCACCAAAATTCACCTGTGACTAAAGCCAGCTTCTCTGGGCCTCTACACCCATGAAATTTAAAATATAAGCTCATAGTCCTCTGGTGGCAAAAAACCCAAACCTAACACATTTTCAGTGGGAAGATCTTTCCTAAGAATAAATAAAAATAGTTTTGTCAAAATTTAGTAAAACCATGCAGCAGGAAAAAATTCTGTTTTCAGCCACTAAAAATTCTGGTCTGGAACTATTGCAAAAAGAGAATGCTAATACAACACTTTCTACTGGCACCATCTTTTCCTGCATCAGATTAATGCTGGAGAGCTGAAGAGATGTTCAGCTTTGTCAGAAAGATTCATTTGCAGAATAATCATGCCAGGGATTTGACCGTATAGCTTTTCTGTTTCTCAAAAAAATTTTATATTCTTAATTCAGAGTGTCAGTTAAAATATTACCGGAAAATAAGAAAAAAAAACTTATATACATTGGAGAGATGTATTTCATTATCTGTTACATGATCCTGTAAAATATAAATGAGGTGCCCTTAAAAGTGGAGTGCAACTAATAATTTCACAGCTTAGTCTTGCCTGTTTCTTTCATTTAAGCATGGGCAGAATATATATAGATTACATTATTGTAAGGAAAGAATAGAACATATTTTGAAAAAAATCCACATTAATTTTGATTTCTTTTGCAGAATAACATAATTTCACAGACTTCCAGCAACTCTGAAAGTGCTAGATCAGTACAAAACCAAGCAAAGTTAATTGATGATTTCAATTTCAAAGCACCTTTGATTAACTGAAGTCAGTACATACGGAGGGAAACTACTTTTCATTAATGACTCTTTTATCGTTTCTATTACAAAATGCCTTTAATTGACAGCACATATTTTCCAAACAGTCTCTATTATTAGATTAGAACTCTTGACGTTGTTCACATCTGGGTACATGAGCAAAAATAATTAAGTCTAATAATAATGGAAAAAACACAGTAATCCATCATACTACTACTGTAGCATGAGCAATGAAGTCTGAATGGATGCCAAATTAAAAAATGAATCCATAAAAATATGCCAATTACTATAACCATAATAAAATTTCAGATTCTGTTCAAATGACTATGAACCATAATCCTCTCATTCAATATCATTGGGGTCTTCTGATTTCAAGTTCACCTAGACACATATTTAAGGTGACTAGTGTTGCACATTAGCTTTAGAAATCACATCGATCACTGTAGTCCGAAATGAAACAAATCTTCAGGACTCTTCAATTTAAAGTTCCTCCATTTTCTCTGGTATTGCCTCAGCTTTATCACAGTGTTCAGTATGAGCCAAACTATTTTCCCAAAATCATTGTTCATATACTAGCAGCTTCCTAAGGCAAGCACAGTGTGATTCTCTTTGTTTAGGCACTGCTTTTTGCATTCTTCTCATCTTTCTGGACCAACTGTTCTCATTTTTCAGGCTTTAGAAACACATTTGAAGAGGAAATAGGGAGCTCTGAACATGCAGAATATTTGTGTGTATCCTGTGAAAGGTATTGTTCAACAAACTAACATCTCCCTTATCCACAGTTAAAATGGATTGCTACTGTAACAACTGATAAAGGTATCACGTAAATGTTGTTTCAGCAGAGGAGATGCATGCATCAATGTCGTGTTTGTTTCATCTTTTTCCGTAAGGCAGAAGATAACATGCCCTGGTAGACATGCTTTCATTAAAGGCTCATTATGGCCAGTTCGTGAGATCATTGGTAATTCATGTGTGAAGAGACCTCAGGAGGTCTGTCGAACCTCCTCTCAAAGCAGGGTCAGTTAAGGAGTCAGGCTGATTTGCTTAGAATGTTTTGCAGCTGGGTCCTGAAAAGCTTCAAGAGTGGAGACTCAATAACACTGTGTAGCCCGCTTCTCTATTGTGCTCTCCTCACAGTGAAAAGATTTTTCTCCATGACCAGACTAAGTCTCTCAGATTTAATGTTATGTTTTCTGTCTCTCAGCTTTCCACATGCACCAAGGACAGTCTAGAACTATCTTCTTTATAATCCTGTAGACCTGGCTGGGCTGCTGTTAAGTCCTTCTGAAGTCAAACCTTCACCAGGCTGAATAAGCCTCTCTGTTAGTTTTTCTTCACGGGGTAGCTGTTCCAGGCACTGAGCTTGTGACTTCTGCCAAACCAGCTCCAGTTTATCAGTGTCTTTCCCATGCTGGGGTCCCAAAACTGTGAAAAATCCCTTCCTTCACTCAGCTGACCACGATCTTGTCAGTACACCTTCAAACACTGTTGGCAGTTCAGCTCACTGCCTTCCAGGACCCTCAGGGCCTTTCCCCAGTGTTTGTCCCCAGCCGTTCAGCCCCAGCATGGATTCTTACTAGGATCTCCTCCTTCCCATGTGCAAGATTTTGCATTTGCCCTCACTGGATGACATAAGGTAAACCTAGACCCATTGTTTCAACCTGTCTAGATTCCCCTTAATTATTTAAATAAATGAACTGCTCCATCCAGGTCACTGATGATGTTAAACTAGTTATACAGCAGAGCACCTGTGGTTGCTATTGTGGGTTGACCTTGTCTGGACATCAGGAACCCACCAGGAAGCTCTATGACTCTGCCTTCTCAGCTGGGTAGAGAAGAGAAAATAAAACAGGAAACAACTTGAAGGTTGAGGTAATGTCATTTACTAAAGCAAAGGCAAAAGATTGGACATGCACAAGCAAAAAACAAAAAAAACCCACAAAAATTTTAGCCCCTGCTTCTCAGCAGCAAGTGATGTCCAGCTACATCCTAAGAAGCAGGGCTTCAGCGCATGTTAGAGTTGCTCTGGAAGGCAAAAATTGTAAATAAAGAGTGCCTCCTCCTTTCTCCTCCTTTATTTATCTTTTATATCTGAGCAGCTGTTACACAGTGTGGAGTACCCCTTTGGTCAGTNCTTTATCTTTTATATCCGAGCAGCTGTCACTGCTGCTGTGTGTGTGTGTGGAGGTGTGGAGTACCCCTTTGGTCAGTTTGGGCTGACCTAGTCCTGTCCCCTCCCAAGATTTTGCCCACTCCCAGACTATGATGGTGGTGGAATGATGGAGAGACAGTGCTGATGCTGTGCCAAGACTGCTCAACAGTGCTCAAAACACGGGGGTGTGACCGACACCCTTCTGGCCACCAGTGCAGAGCACTGAACTCCTTCTCAGCCATACTCAATACAGTGAAATTCTGCTCCCACAAACTTTTAGATTCAGTTACACAAATTAGTTACAATAAAGGCAACAGAAAACAGTGAGAAAAGTGAGATATCTAAGTAAGGATGAAGTTATCTTCTGTAATTACAGTACTCTAATAGCTATGGCTAGGTTAAAAATTTATCTGCATTTCCTCTACAGTCAATGGGCTGATATAGACACTTCCTGGGTATGATTAACATGCCTCACTGATCTCTTTCAGGAGGTTTTCATTCAGCTAGTTTTCCACACTGGCAACAGGGGAAACAAAACCACCAGTTTATCTGGTATGCACAGGTTTTAAGTGGCCTGTGTGAGAGAGAATTCCTGTCACATTAACTTTTCAAGGTTGTCACAGGATTTCTTGGAAGGCAGTGGGGTGGCCAGGAGAAAGGATGGCTGGCTGACCATGTACTGTAGGTAGCACCACTTATACACAAGAACAGAAGTCTGCAGTTCCTTGGTAAATATCTTTGTCAGCAGAAACCAAGACACTCCCAGGCTGTACGACTTGGCACGGAAAGGATGCTGAAGGTCAAATAAATTTTGGATGTACAGGTCATGAGAGTATGATGAGATGCAGACAATGGTGCATCAATCATCGTGCTTGAAGACCAGAATCTGGGTCAGATTCAATTATCTGCAGTGGGTAAGAGAGCTGCAAGCTCTGAGAAGCTTGGAGAAACTTTATTACCTTTGAATTTCAGGATAAGCAGACATGTTTTCTGTTCAGTTCAAATGTAGTAGACAGATAAGGAGTAGATCCCCGTAATACCTCAAGATATACACCTTGCTAGCCAGTATAATCTACATGGAATAGTCACTTGCTGACCAAGAAATACCAAAACCAGAAACAAATTTTATTAATGTCAGAAAAACATGAGCAACAACAAACAGCACAGAAGAAAGAAAATTCCAATTTTTGATGGAAAGTAGGGCAGAGTATATGTGCTTCTTCTGTAAAAGATGGTACCTCTTAAACATAATGGTGAAGGAAATTTTTTTCAAAGTAAAATAAGCTGTTATTACTGATATTTATCTTTCTTTTTCAGCTAGCAGTGGTAAACTTTGCCAGGATGAAATCTTTTGTCATTCAAAAACTATTTCTTGACAAAAACTTCATGTTCCATGGTGAGGAGCTCCACTTGCAGAATCAAGCCTAAGTAAGACAAGAAATAAAATTTTATCTTATCTGATACTGAATATGATCTATGGCATCAGGGTTATTTGTTTGCATTTTTTTTTTCAGTTGTAATGCTATCATCATATTGTAAAAACATTGCTGTCATTTCAGTACAACAGATTCTCAGCCAAAAGAACTTAACAGTCTTGTTCAGTCACAATGATAATTATAGCTCTTTCTTCCATACTGGAGAAAATAAGGATAACAATAAATTAGGATAGTGAAGTGCTGAGAAAATAGAGCTTACAATTTAAGTGGGAAGCTTCCCCTTTTCAGGTTTAGTGAAAGGCTTTTTGTGGCAAAGGTATTAACTGTGCTGAAGAACAAAATAATGACATTCTGCACTGTTTCAAGTACACTCAGTTCACAATTTTCAGAGTACGTTCAAAGCAAATATATTCTCAGTTCGTATGAGAGCAAGCCCTCAGGGACACAAATTTTTGAGTGTATTACAGAAATCTTGAAGGACAGAATATACAGAAGGCTATGCATTCCTCCCTGTGGTCTGTAGTTAAGGGAGGCAAGCTGGAACCTTTTATTACGTACCATGATCACATGGCTGAAATTTTGCACAAGGCTTCAGGAAGAATAAAACTGACTGTGCTGACTCAAACCAGCTGCAGATTGGAATGAAGAGCTTCAGGTTAAAGAAATACATCTTTCTTTATCCCCTTGTTTTATTCAGAAGCTTTCTAAAAGTAATTTAGTGAACCTCTGAACTATGACAAATTACTAAAAACCTTTTGAAATCACCCCTCAAGAGCTTCAGACACAGGTCCTCTGGTACATTTAGGTACATTGCTAACTCCTCTAGCAATTGGTGGGAACCAAGGACCAAAATAATTCTACAGTCCTAAATAGCTTTGTGTATCTGAGCCACATGCACTTATACTCACCAAAGAAAGTCATCAAATCTTTGTCATATTAAGAAGGATTACAGTTCTGCAGCTATGCAAACAGTTGCACACTGTCCATCTGCTATTGTGCTTTAATAAAAATATGGGGAAAGCCTTTGTAGTGACTTCAGATTATGAAAATATTAAGAACAATTATATTCCATGGTTTGCATGTTACTGCTACTTTTGACATCTGTCAAGGATAATATCCCTGGTCTAGACTTTTGCTAGTCCAATCTTCCCCAAATCTGCATGAATTATTTGCACTAATTCTAAAATGTTGACAGCTAACTGAAAACTGTATGAGACAAGCTATATATAGAAAGGAAATAAATCTGAAAATACTGAGAAGGAATAGACAAATAAGGATGTGTAAAGTACTTCAGGGATGCAGGGTTAGACTTTAAAATGAAATGCAGCTTGTCATACTTAAGGCTGTTTTGAGGTAAGGTTCTGTGAAATTAATTACATTTTTAAGTGCCCAGACCAGCAAAATTTCTTTTCATATGAATGTTTTACAGTCCAAATTTAGTGTTTCATTTTGTCTAAGAATAATCACTGCAGCATTGTCACAGTCAAAGCAAAATTTAGCTATTTAAGGTGCTTAGGACCCTCTGCAAATAAAAATTTTTGTAAGTCCTACCCTTCCTTTTAAAAAGTAAATTAGCAATTCCATCTCTTTGTTTTCAAAGAAAATCATGAAGATGTAACCAAGCACAGTCAACTCATAAAAAGCACGAAGTGATTGAAAGCAAAGAGTAATTCTCCAATCTATGAACTTCCTATTGTATATTCGTAGGCTGTAAATGACAAACTCAATTACAAGAAAAGAAGAAAACCCAACTCACATTGCCCACATTGTCTTTATTGTGGTTTAACCACAGCCAGTAACTCAGCCTCATGCAGCAGCCCTCTCACTCCCCCACCAGCAGGATAAGGGAGAGAATCTGAAAGCAAAAATTAGAAAACTCACGGGGTGGGATAAAGAGAGTTTCATAGGTAAAGCAAAAGTCATGCACACAGGCAAAGCAACACAAGGAATTAATTTGTCACTGCCCATGGGCAGGCAGGTGTTCAGCCATCCCCAAGAAAGCAGAGCTCCATCATGTGTCGTGGGAAGATAAACACCCTAACTCTGACTGTACCCCCTTCCTCCTTCTTCCCTTTATTTACTGAGCATGATGTCATATGGTATGGAAAATCATCCTGGCACAGGTTTGTCCTAAGTGTTAAACAAAACATTCTGAACACCTACAAAGAAATTTACTCTGGTTTCCATTTTTTTTCCTTCAATGAAGTACTTACAAAAACATGTATTAGAAAGCAGCCTCTCAAATTTTATCTCAGAAAATGTTATATTTATCTTTATATAAACACCCTGGAAAACTCAGATAGCACAATGCTCAAGTTTGAATAGAAGATAAAAACAGTAATACTTCATTCTTGTGAAAACCCTATTTAAATTTTTTTAATGAAAGAAGGCAGACTATTGCTTTGATAAGATACTCAAATTTGAGTACTGTCCCAGTATCATACTTTTATGGGGTTTCCAGGCTTCTCTGACCTGTGTGAAAATAGATTGCCAAGAGCAGAACTACCATTATCCTATTCTGGAGCATCTGGTCTGAAATTTTCAAGAAATGTCAAAGCTGCTTAGGTTTAAAAGACCTGGCAAAATGTACAAACCATTGCAGTTCCATTTCTCATACTTGTTGTCACTAGCATTGTCACTGCAGCAAACTGTGGGGTGGGAAGAGGTGAAGGAGCTGTTTTATCTTTGTCACTTCTTTCTGCCCATGTTGACTTGATTGTTATGGCACCATTTTGACAGTGACTGCCAAAGACTTGTAACCCAAAAGAATCAAGTTGGGTCATTCAAATAAGTAATTTTGGAAATAGTCAGCAAAAAAATCCAGTTATAGTTTGACATCCGCTCAATTCCTCCTGTCAGTGCAATGGCCCATGAAAGGTCTCAATGATAAACTAAAATTAAAAAACGCTGATTCTTACAGAAACATCCCAAAACCACTGAGATCTGAAGGAATGAGAGAAACTGGGAATTGCAGGTTCTCAGTCTGTGTAGGTTTGAGGATAAGAAAGACTGCCTGAACCAACAAAAAAAAACCACCCCCCAAAAAAAAAACCCCAAACCCCATAAACAAACCCAACAAACAACAAACAACAAACAAACAAACAGAACCCAAAAAACCCAAGCAAAACCTGAGAATTTCAGTGCTGCAAAACAAGCTGGTTTTGTTTCTTATATTTCTATAAACTAGAGCCTCAAATGAAGTGATCCATTTTTTCTTCTGGTCATATGCTTCTGGATGCAACTCAAGAACAGCCAGACATGATAGGTCAAGTGGAATGAAACTTGACCTGTTGTTGGGATGTCATGATGCTACTTAAAAATCTCTTTGCTTCTCCCTTCTGTTCACTCTCTTCACGTTGGGTGTCTTTTCTTTTTGTCAGATATCTCTGTCCTCACAGCCTTTCCCTTTAAACTGAATAAATAACACTCGCAAGCACAAATGATAAGCCATGTTTTCCATCACATGAATTACCACTGTTTGACTCTCCTTTTGACTCTGTTGTTAGCTCCAAAGAACTGGCACTAAACACAATCTCATTACAGTTACTGGTGAGCTAAGGAATGAAGATCACTGCTCTGGTTGTGCCAGATATTTTCACTGTAGGCGTCCAAGAACTAAATTTGTACACAAAAATTCTTTATGTATCTCTGAGTCACTACTTTTCAAGAATTTCCCATCTGATGTTGTAGCTTTCATGCTTAGTTCCTAAAACATTACTTGGTTGCAAACAACAGCCAAATAGCACCATTTTGCACCCTCTGCACTTCTTTCTTCACCAGGAAGAAATAAGCGTTTCTTTCTGCCTTCAGACTTAGGTCTACAGACATGTTACTAATATTTTTTGTGTACGGTTTTGCTTATCTAAAGTGATTTCAATGATAAGAGCTTCCGTTTAGTGGGAAACAATTCCAGGTGGGCTATGTTTCCTTCATTGCATTTTCACTAATGCTGTAAAGCAGCAGGGATCCATACTTAATTTCTACAGCTGTTCAGGGTTTCTTTTTTAGGTTTATAAAATATAAACAATTTTTAGTATTTTAGTATTATTTGCAAATTCGCAAAGGATTGTTTCTTTGTGGCCCATAAAGAATATATTTAAGCTTATTTCAGCCAGAAAATTTATTATATATGTTTTTAATTCTTTGAATATTCTCACAGTAGCTCAAAATTATTTTTATTCTTTATCTTATGTTTCTTTTTTAAAATGTAAATATAATTCAAAACACAAGACTATTAGGTGAGTATATGTTTAATTAGACATTTTTACTCAACCTTTCTTTTTAAGAATTCCTACTTTACAGTGGAAAAAAAAGGTTAAAAAGAAAAGATATTGAAAAATTTCCTGGAAAATTCAATGTCAGACCACTGATTTATATTTCTATATAATTGTCCTTTTACACAGATTCCAGAGAAAAAAATCAAGCAGAAAAAAAAAACCAACAAGAGCATCAATAAAATGCCACCAAAACTTAGCTCACAGTCATGAAATTATTGTACTGATTACCACAGCTGAAGTATGTCCATAAGTTTCTTGGGACAGTCATGCTGGTGAAAAAGATGCCAGGAACCACATTAGCATATTTAAAACACAGATAATCACCTGCTTATGACTGGGACACTGATGATTTTGCTGTTACAGAAATAGTCTGATAATCAGCAGTCTGCTGGCATGTGGTATCCAAAGCATCCTGTGCTGTGCAGTAAAGGTTCTGTTACTTTCAATCAAACAAATTATTTTGATCCTTGAACAACTCTAGTAATGTATCAGATATTTCCAAGATTTATGAAGGAGTTTTCATGCAGACTTCAGACTTCTGTGTTTCAAAAGATGGTAAATTTTTTGTTGACGTGTCCTTGTATAGGTCCATTTATTTCTTCTTTGTATAGAACAAGACATGTTATGAGGCAGAGCAGCATTTCCTGAAGCTCGGCAGCTCTGATTTCCTAGAAGGCATATGATGATTTTGTACAACTAGACATGTAGTATTGAAAATATTGATTTTTGAATTTTAATTTTTCCTCCTCTCTTTAGTGGTTTCAAGAGCCAAAGAGCTCAGACTTGTTGCCTTCTATGATTGTCATAGAAAACCCTGTCAGGGTAGCATATTTCATTCATCACTGTCAGAGTCAGTCTTCCTAGGAGAAAACAGAAAATCCTTGAACTGCTTATTGTTGTTACTTGAAGGCCATTAGAAAAAATAAACAAACCAAAACACAATATTAAAAGAACTATTGTTCTTATTTAGAAGGTCACGAGACATCATGTATCCCCAAATTAGGGCTTGTACAGAGCGTATTTTTTTTTTTCTGGATGAAATCCCTTTGTGGCTTTCCCTTTAAGACTTCCATTGGTTCTACTTCTAATGAAGTCAACCATGCTTCAGACAATGTTATCTCAAAAACTCAGTGCCACTTACAGCTCTGTTACATAAAGTTTTGGAACTTTTATTTAAGCATTTTTTGTGCACTTGTCTTTATACTGGCATCTAACCCTTCTGACACATCATCTGTAGCCAAGTGGGATCTCCAAGACTGCCTCTGGGACACCTCAAAACATCTCAATTTACAGAATTAGTTTTGTGCCTTTATGAAAAGAGATTGTTAAACATTTATTTGCAGGTGTCTACAACTTCACTAGATATTTTGATTCCTGTTACAATCAGTGAAAATATAGTCAATGCAGTCAGGGAATTCAAAATCCCAATGGATATCTATTAAAGATATCAAAGACTTGGTTAACCAAAATCCACTACCATATGACCATAGCAATGGAGCCTTCCATACCTAAGGGCATCTGAATTGATTTTTTGATATAGAACTGAATATTGTCCTTAATTAACAAAAAGGCAAAATGCAACTGTGCGTCACTGGAAGCTGCATTTCTGGGGCTGGAACAGCGTGTGCTGCTCATGCATCCATCACAGAGGCTGAGTTAAGTCTCCAACTCTCATCATAGTATTTTCTCTGGGGTGTAAATCAGTAAATATTTGGTATTCAGCTTAAGCTGAAAAGAGATATTAACTTGAAAATAGTAACATTTTTATGGCAGCTCCCTGTATGTAGTGCAAGAAAGTACCCATACATCTGGTTGCACAGAAAGCATAGGTCAAAAGCACATGAGAATACATTAAAATTATATCAAAACTATAATCAGAGTTTCTTCTGACACTGATTGCCTTCCTGCCTGTGCATGTAATCAGTATCTGACTAGCTGTGTTTTTGCCAGGTGTCTCCGTCTTTCCAGAGCTGCAGTGCCCCCAGCAATGGCCACAAACACCTGCCACTTTCACACTCTGGAGAGAAAATACTGCGGATGCTGTGTGGCCTTGAATGGGGAGAGTGATTTTGTAACTCCAAACCAAACAGCTGTGTTACCCCAGCACTGCCATTTAGTCAGCATTTAACTTATTTTCCTACATGAAAATAATACTTAGTATCTAAATAGAATTCTTCATCTTCAAAGAGTTAAACAAACCTTAGGTAATTAATCCATACAGAATTAATACATCCTTTGCAGGATGCTCTCTTTTCAAATTCAAAGACTACAATAGGTCTGCTTACACCAAAGTATAAAGCAAACATAAGTGGAGATCTCTGTTGAGCTGTGATGGTTGGGTCACTGACAACAGCAACAGTTGTATCACTCTTTTCCAAGATTTGAAACCAAGATTTTCTTTGTTATTTTAAGTAATATTTAGGCTAAAAGACAGAAAAAGGTAAAATTATGAAAGTTAATAAAATATTATATTAGTAACAAGAATTTTTTTAAAAACTCTTTGTAATAAAATATAGTCAAATGTCTTTACTTTAAAGTCACGTTTTTAGGACTTTTAAAAATATCTAATAATATATTTCCTCAAATATGCTTGCTGCTTCCACAATTCCCTAATTTAAATAGCTCAGTAGAACAACTTATTGTTGCATGTGGCCTGCTTTTCCACTTCTGCCCTAAGTTAAGGTCCAGCTTAAAGCATCATGAATCTATGCAGTGGCACAAGACAAACCTTTTTTCTGAACTTTCGAGAATGTGCTTGACAAGGCAGCTGTCTAACAGCTGTAGGAAAGAAAGAATTACAGATGAAGGATGTTCCCTGCCTTCTGCTTCTCCCAGCAATTCACTACACTGGTAAGCATCTTGTGATTAAACATGACTTCTTAAAAGCTGTTTGAGAGGTTTTCTCAGCCTTCAGAAGATTTTGTATTTTTGTCAGGGAAAGGTGGAGTCACTTATTTGGGTTGGTATCTACCGCCTGTGCAGACAAACCTACCCCTTCTTCTGAGTGCTACAGGAAGCGGAACTATGCCTGGCACTGCAAATTGTCTTTTAAAGAATCAATATTAAGACTTAGGACACACAAATCTCTCACGGTACTTACTTTACACAGAAAATATTAGCAAAGCAGAAACGTTAGATGTTCTGATTTTTTATATCAGATAGCATCTGCAGTGGTTGAGGTACTGTTTGAGAAACAAATGGCTCAGGACATATGGTGTTAAGTGACTTTTGGCAAACCTATAGAGCAAGGCATATGGCATATGATAACCTTGAAGGAAGAAGTGTCTCCTTGCATCTTGTTAAATCATATGATAAATTGATCTCTGAAGCTATTTCTTGACAGAAACTTGAAAAACTACATTGTTTAGATAGTATAAATTGGAGGGGTTTTGTGCTTATTTTACTGCCCAAATGTGATTGCTAATTATGTCTAACTGACAAATAGAGAAACTATTTTATTTGTGTGAACTGGCTATATGGACATGAATATGAACAGCCAGCTTGTCAGCTACTGCCTTGTTTTATATAACCCTATCAGATGCAGGCACCAGAGCATTTCACACCCCTTAAGTAGATCTCATAGAAATGTTACAAAAAAGTTTGTTAAAAGTTTGAACAATAATATTTTGGTTTTAGGTAAAAAAATATCAGTATCAGTAATAATGAGTAAATTAATTTAAGCATGAAATGTCTATATTTTCTCCTAGACTTTTGTTTAAATATTATGCTAACATAATTTTCTGGCACTCAAAAAAAATCTGTGCAAATTGTATATTAGATACAGGTATTCCTATATATAGGTTGCTGAACTGAAATAATTTTTGTATTACATAATTGTTAATCAGGATTAAAATTTTAACAAAAGAGAACTAGGAGTATGCAGACTGTTTTACCACAAAGATTTTATGCTCCACAGTCTTGCTGCAAATTCCATAGAAAATTAGTTATCAAAGTTGTAAATTAATCTCTTTTCCTAATCAATTTTTTTCACTCAGAAGACAGATTTTCGAAGGCAAAGACATTACTTTGATGTGCAGTGATAAAACAAAAAGGGTGTTTAATGACAGTTTCAAACCACTCATAGTAAGGCTGTTAATTTTATGATGGAATATCCAGTTTTCATTACCAACAGAACTTGAATAAAATATTGAACCCTACTTTCCCTAAAAGAAAAATAAATTAGGGATATAGCCTTGACTGTCTCAAGTTTAAAGATCGTTTTTATAGGATCAGGGATGAACATGCAGCATCTTGAAGCATATAAACCTAAAACTATTCAGAAATCATGTTGTGTTATTTCCTTAATCTGCATCAGAATAATTTCATGGTCTGTCTCAGACTGGCACTGGAAGTGTTTTTGTAGTCTAGAGTTACTATTTGCATGGCCAAAATAGCCAGTTTGAAGGTCAGCATATTTCTACCTCAGTTTTGTAATCAAAAACTTTCCTGATGTAAGTCTTTGTGGAATTACAGCTGAGAGGATTTTTTTTTCAGAAGAGGTTGGACTCAGTTCAACATCCTGAATAGCACTTGCAAATATTCATAAGGCTGTGCCCACCAGTAGATCCAGCCAACTGGCACACGCCAATTTCTACAGAGTAGTTTTCTGCAGCCCACAGGATGTCTAAAGCTCATTATAGGAAACCTGACAGCACCTGAACTGATGAATATTTTAGAAAATTCAGTTGCTTTAACAGTGAATTTGTTCCTTATAATCAAGCCCATCTAAAATTAGTTAATTTACTGGTCTTGGCTGGAGCATTTTCCTCATAGTGGCTGCTATGAGGCTGTGATTTGGGTCTGTGCTGGAAGCACTGTGGATAATGTAGTGATGTTTTAGTTATTACTGAGCAGTGTTTATACAGGGTCAAGGCCTTTCCTACTTCTCACCCCATCCCACCAGTAACTGGGCTGGGAGTACACAAGGAGTTGGGAGGGGACACAGTCAGGACAGCTAATCCCAACTGACCAAAGGGATATCCCAAAGCATATGGCAATAAAACTGGAGGAAAGTTGGAGAGGAAGCCGCTGCTTGGGAACTGGCTTTGCATTGGTTGGCTGGCAGTCACCTCAATTCTTAATTTCATCACTTCTCTCTCTTGGGTTTTGTTTCTCTGCTAGTTTCTTTTTCATTACTTAATATTGTTTTCTTAAATTATTTCATTTTAATTATTATACTCTTCTTATCTCAGCTCCCGAGTTTTCTCATTTTCACTCTTCCAGTTCTCTTCCTCATCTCACAAAGGGTTGGGAGAGTTATCAAGCAGCTGTGTGGAGCTTAGTTGCCAGCTGGAGCTAAACCATAACAGTTATATAATCTAACTATTAATTTAAACTTTTCTTTCACTCAGTATATAAAAGGGAAAACCTACAGGCTTTTTTTTGGAAGGTAGATACAACAGTCAAACTTAAAAAACCCACCTGAAAATTTTGACTAGGCACTAAACTTGTAGACGGATAAAACTATGTCAGATGAATCTCTTAAACCATCATCTATTCATCATCAAAGAACAATTTTCAATAGCTTCAAAAGCTAAATCTGCCTTTGACCTTCAGGGCTAATAGAACATATCTGATCTCATGTCCACTGAGCCAACAAGAGCCGTACCTGTACCTTTAATAGGCTCTTGGATTTGGGCTATGACGTGGGACCTGTAAGCTGCTGAAAAAATGCAGAACACCCTCAGACTCCACGGAGGCTAATGAGGGGCAGGGATCATCCTTACCTTTCTCGTCAGAAGAAGATGAAAGCAGCATTTCTTCTCAAAGACCATCCTAGATAATTATGTTGTGCATTGCTATGGACAAAGTATTGACCTCCCTACATCACTAGGAATGGTGTCTTCAATTTTAATAGAAACCAAATTATCCTGTAGGTATCTAACTGACCACATTAATGCACATATAATCTGGGAGATAAAAGGAATAAATCATCAGACTAGTTTGATCCTATTTAGGCTATTTAAAGACAAGTTCAGGCTGTAGAACATGTACAAATATTCCTGAAATGAACATCTAATAAATGGATTTAATAAAAATTAAAATGAAACAATCATAAATTCAAATTTATTTTCATTATATTAATATAATTTTCAATTATTAATTAGATATAATTAAAAAAATAAACTGTACTCTTCAAACTCCAGTTGTATCTCCTTACGCTGATGATTTTATAATTACAAAGGAAAATGATTCTAGCAGAAAGGAAATTGTTTGCGAAAAGGTGTTAAAATTGATTTTTGTTAGGGTGGCATACCAAATACATTTTAATAAAGCAGTCAGACTGGGATTGGACATAAGATCTGTAAGAGGCACATTTAAAGACTAGCTCTCATCTTCCAAAAATAACCCACTTGTGTCGATTTTAATTATGAACTGACATCATTAAAAGGAAATGACCCTACAAAGTCTTGATTCAGAATATGCATACTTTATATGAAATTTCTTATTACTGCTAATACATTGCAAATACTTACATTATTCAATCTCTCAGAGCTTGAACAAATTTTTTTTATACTTCATAAAGAAAAATAAATATCGTTGTGTAGGCCCAAGCTTTTATAGAAGGAATTCTGCCTTCTCTTCTCAATTCTCCCATCAAGCTCACTCCTGTTTAATGCAAATTGCTTGCAGATTTTATGTGGATATAAAATTTATATAAATAGAATTTCTACATTAAACTGATTCACTTTTTCATTTCTGTTGCAAATCTACCTACCCATTGGTATCCTTCACTGATCACCCTTTAGTTTGATGATCCTGCTTGTTGCACCTGAAAATGCTGCACCACCAATAGCTGGGTGCACACAGAGCACACAGAAAGACCAAGGAGCAAAAGATATCTTCTTCTTTGAACTCACTGGATTCTGAGTTGCTATTTTTTTTTCAGACTGTTCTGAAAATGGCCTGGCAGGATGCTAAGTCATGATGCTGGAGACCACAGGAGAGGATGACTGAACAGCAGCACTGTCAGTGTGCTGCCTGTCCTGTGCCCCACAGCCCCAGGTTTGGAGAGTAGCACTGGGAGAGAGATTTCTGCTGCCACCACCACTTTGCCTCTGCATTCCTGAAATATCCCTCTGTGTACACATCATCACAGCAAAGATTCACCAAGTTTCCCTGGCAGGGAGGAGAAACTTAGCCAGTTCCTTTGTTCTGTTGACAGTGTTTGTTCACATTCTGCTTATTTATTTTTTTTTAATGATGCACCTAGCATTACATAAACAGGGCATGCTAACTTCCTAATTATACAATGCTGAGTATTAATTGATACAGTAAATTATTTATAATGTCTTCAGTGTCTCTGGCTTTTGCAATTATGGCATGTGCTAATACACACAGGACTCTATCTACAGCCTGGAATGTCAAATTACAGTACAGTCCTATTTAAAAAATGGATTTCTGTTCTAATTCATAAGGCTATGAAGGGCCGTAAAGCAGGGCAGACAGATCTTTTAAGTAAACAGATTTGGAAGCAGCAAGGCAACTCAATCTAGTTTTCCCCTGACAGAAGTTAAAAAGATATTTTTAATATTTTTTTTGAAATAAAGCTTTCAAATACACATACTTTATAAAATAAAATGATCACTTAACAAAAATTGATTTTTAAATCATTTTGAAATAAAATGAGCCGCTAATTGTTTTATGTCTGTTGCTTACCCTCTGCTTTTCTCTGGCAGTCATTCTACAGTAACTCACTTAAAATCCAGAAAAAAGGTAACTATTCTTCTGGACTCCTAGTATGAATTTCACCATGTTTAATATACATTTATAGCTATTAGAACTGGAGTTCTATGCAAATTATATTTATTACTTTCCTATTTTAGCTTTATCAAAGGAATAACTCTCATCACTTCATAAGATGTCTGACATTTTGAAAGGTGAGAGCTATATGCTGTCATAAATAACATCTTTAGGTCAAGACAGTGCTATTCAAATCAAGTCAAAGCAAAGGATTGGACAAAAAAAAAAATCACCTCAATTCAAGGGCAAAATAAGAAACAGTTGACTGGAAAAATCTTTCCACAGCTTGTGTCAGCAGGAGAATCTTCTGGGGAAAATTTTTCTGCGCTGGTGGGGATCAAATCACCTGTCAGGTTTCTGAAGGGACACATCAATCAGATTTGACACATTGCTGATTGCTCCATTAAATCACCACGGTGGTCCTGATTTGTCTCATCAGGTCAGATGAATTTTATTTTGAGAAGGCTTGAAATGGTAAGCTGTTTTTCAAATTTCTTGATTGAAGACATTTTTTGTCCAATGGATCATAAAACTCTATCCAAATAACAACGTATCTTAGAACATATGCTTTTGTTCTGTTACGTATGTTGAAATAGCAGATGTATTTGTTTTTTCTTTTCTTTTTCTTCTCCTATTATTTTTTCTTTTCCTACTCTTCTTTCATTTTCCTTTTTCATTTTTCCCTCTTCCTCTTTTTTTTTTCATTTTTTCTCTCTTTCTTTCTTTTCTGTTTCTCTTTTTTGCTTCTCTACCTTCACTTTCCCTTTTCATCTTTCCCCGTCTCTTTTCCATCTCATCTCTCATTTCTTTCATTTTTTTCTCCATTAAAAGCTACATAGGATATCCAAAAACCTAAGTACATTTCATTAAGTTCTCTATTAAATTTAGGTCAAAGAAAAAGAAGGGAAAAAAAATCAGATAACTCTGGAGAACAATAAAGCTTTTAGAATGCAGAGGTTTCCTCTGACAAAGTAGCTCTGCGACATGTATTATATTATTTCATTATGTTCCTGGGTTTTCTATTAACATTTTTCATGGGCACCCAGAGCTTTGCATGTATGAATATTTAAACAATCTAAAGAAATTAATAAATTAAGTGAACAGTACTTTTAGTATTTCTCCCTTGACTTTTGCTACAAATAGGGATAGGGTAGTCTCAAATCCATATTTGAACAGATTATGCTCATACTTGATGTGACACTGGGAAGATGGCTTTTTGTTGGCATGACCTTGACACCCCTTAGATGGAAACTTGAGAACAAGCCTGTGACCCAGCACCTGTCTGATTTGAAGTTCTCTCTCTCTCTGGAAATAACAGTTCCTGGTTGCCTACATTTAGTCTATACAATCTATATTTCAACATCTCCAACAGCTATTTAAGTTAAAATCGCAGTCTCTGTTAGAAGCCACTTATATTTCTCCATGCACTGATTCCTTTTGAGAGACTTCAATTAAAATCAAAAGAGAACAAAAATAAAGAAGTAAATAAATAAATAGATAAAGCTTAAAAATTTTTGGAAGCTCTGAAAGCTGGCTCATGTGTCTTTTTAAGTAATGGCCTTTCTGAGGCGCTGTCCTTACATCCATGTGAGTAAACAATTCCTGATCAATCAGAAGCCAGTGCAAACAATCATTATGGATACGGATGGGGACATTGACACAGAACTGATTTAACGTGTGGGTAAAGGGGTTAATTATGCAGCAAAGCAGCCTGTCAGTCAGCATTTTCCCTGATTTGCTTTTGCCCAAGATAATAACTGGCAATGTGGGTTTCTCATCTGCATGGCTCCCTTCCACTACATGGTAACATCAAAAAGATATATCCCCCAGAAAGGATATACACAGGAGAGACAGGGGGACAGTGTATGGACTGCTCTGAACAAGGAAAGTAACTTCCTCCCTAGCATCTCTCCACCTGCCTGTCACAGCAGGAGGCCTGCAACAAGTTATCTGGGTATGCCTGACAGTATGGTAATAGATTGATTTCCCTGTAAATATTCTCTGTACTGCTCTTGATGGGACTGGTCTTGAACCCAGCTTGTTTTTGCAGCTTAGCTATGATGTGTCAAGCCTCAGATGTACAGACTGGAAGGCAAAGCAAGTCAAAGGTCCCCGAGACATCCATTGTATACCCACCTTGCGAGAAATGAACAAGCCAAAAATGAGGAGTCAATTAGGAAGGCTGTACACACAGAGGCTAAAGACAGATCTCTTAATTGAATGATTAGTGCATGTAGCAACAAGAGCTGCTTTTCCCCAGGAGGTTTATATTTCAACAAATACATCACTTCACATAAGGGAAAGCATCACTGCAGTTTAACTCTGGTAGAATAGATTTCCATTGTGATAATGGTCATGTCCCATTGCAACTGGCATATGGAATGAAATAGAAAGCTGAAAATTATGCAGAGCGTTACTGGCAGTGGCACAACAGCTGCTCTCTGACTGCTTTTGACTGAATCTCTAGTTTATCACATTCTTACTAAATTTAGTTGGGTGTGTTTGAGAAAGACTACTCTGCTTGTGGAGTCTCAAGAGTGGATCATAACAACTGGACAACTCTCGTTAGAGACTCTTAATTTCTGCCTCATCAGAAGCTAAGTAGATTGAATAATTGTTAAATCTATACCTGATAAATTGAAGAAATTACCAAATATTTGGAAAAAGTCATAACTAAAGATTTCTTCTCAGCTTGAAAAATCAGAAAACACAGCAGGGCCACCACATTCTAAAGACAGATATCTGTCAGGGTAATAACATATGCATGTCCTTGTATCTGCTAACAATTATTGAAGGTGTATCAGACCTCTGTATAAAAGTGTTAAGTATAGAGAGTGCCAATAAATGCCCACCAGCTTTTGTGCCAATGCAATTTTGAGAAGTATCAACTGTTTCCTGTGTGCCTGACATGTATGCTTACAAGAAAGCAGCTCTTAACAAAATTGACTGAGCGCTATTGAAGTCTTAATTCTAGTTTTTAGATAGAATAGCCTTGAGGCTTAATTCAATATAATGCATCTGAGAGTCCCCACAAGACAGAACACTGCTCTTTGCTTCATCAAAGAGCTAGCCTGAGGTGAGGAAACAAAGAGCACATGTGGTGTTATGTCAGCATTTTCATTTCCTTAACCAAGGCAATGTTTGTTTGCTCTTGGTCCAGTTTTCTTGTCATGAGCTGTAGCCCTATCCCCTATTAGAAAAGAAAACCAAAATATCCCAATAAGGAGCATATCTGTACATAGCCTTGCCCTATTTTTGTTCAAAACATCATAAGAGTGAGCACTAGATTAATGAATCTAGTTTCAGTAAACAAGTCTTGGAATATTTAAAGAAAGCATGCAAAGTGGCATTATTAAAAAGATGGTCAAAGACTTTAACTAGAGATTTAGACCTGTTGGTAGGTATTTCAACTACTTCTGTTATAAATCACTGAGTTAAGGATGTGTGGTCCTACATTATCCTGGTAACATATGGATTCTTGAAACTTTATTCTAAGCGTGTGCATGTTTGTGCACTTCCACTGTTTTTATCTCCAGCTTTCATATTTAAAAGATGTGTTTGCATTTTAAATGAATAGATTTTTCACTTGACGTTGGTTTAGTATTCACTTTGATATTGACACTTTTGCTATGTCATTTCAGTTATACAGACTCCAAGGACTTAAGCCGTCACATTGGTATTTCAAATTTTTAAATGATATGTGAAATATCTCCTTTAAGAAGTAGTAGCTGTTTTTCAATTTGACTTTTCAGCTGTAGCTGCTGGTATATATCAGCTCCGTAAAAAGTATAAAATATAGGCAAATCCAAATGGGCAAAAGTAACTTGTTTAGAACTAAATCAAATGGAAAAGAAAGAAAACACTTTAAGTGTTAGTTATTACAAAAGTATAAATTGAGAGAAATGGTTTTTACACTTGAAATTGGAACTTCCAATTATGATACACAGTAATTTCACAGCTTTCATCTTCTAAAGGACAGCATTTTAATTGCTTTGTGTTTTCAGACTTCATCAAATAGAGACAATGTAATAATTACACCATATTCATACACAGAAGATTATGTATTCTGTCTCCTCCTAAAGAACTGTTATTAACAGGAAACCTCAAATAGTGATATTTGTGTAGACTAGACTGATTTGGCTGGTATGTCACACAGAGAAATTCTTTCCTTTAACTTTGTTTTAACATTCTCTCTTATGTCCCTATACAATCCTATGATATCTTGGAGCTAGTTCCTTTTCCAGCCTTGTCCACTCAGCTCAGCTTTTCACTCAGTATGAATCCCAGTTCAGTCTTTCTCTTCCTCTCCCTTTTCCAGCTTTCTGTCACATACATATTTATCCCACTAGAGATCATCACGAAAACCATGTGAATTTATGAAACTTCAGTGAAATTTGGTGGAACCTGGCAAGGTGAAAAATTTTATTAAAAGGAAGACAAGTAAGTGAAAAAGACGGACAAATGGATACAGTAAATACAGAAGCTTTTTTTTTTTTTTTGGGAAATTAGGATACAAGTCTCATAAAGACTACAGCAAGCAGAGTTTTGAAGGTATATAAATGGTATCTCAGTGCAGCCCATTTCCTATTCCCTTTGGTGAAAGATTTTCAGTATAAGAAAAGAAGATAGCTGACAAGACACAAATACTCTTTTAGAGAGATTGATGATAGCAGGTACACATCTTCTCCTGTATCAGCTGGTACAATAGGAGTTATGCCTCAGGGTACTAATTCCTTTATTTGTTAAACCTTAGCAGTTTATCTATCACAACTGATTTGATACTTTATGAAAAACATAAATAGCAAAGATGCTTTCTGACATTTCTGTTTATTGTTCAATTCCAGGCAATAAAAGCTGAATTGAGGAAAAATAAAATCTTGTTTCATTAGTGGAATTTTTTTTATATTTCTATGGCAGATAGATAGAAATAATCAAATTGCTTTCATCATTTTCATTTAACAGAGATACTGGAACTTGAAAGTGGAAGATTTTACAGTTTTCACTGTTGATGGCTGCATTTGGGAATCCTCTTAACCCTGAAAAACCCTCCCAAAACTCAATCTCTCTTAGCAAGAATGCTGTGTCTTTGGAACTTGGAGATCAGCTTTGACACAGAATAAAAAAACTGTTGTCGTAAACACATTAAGAAACTTCAATTTTTAACATGGAAGTGTCATGGTCCACTAGTTGTTTAAAAGCTAACCAAAGGTCTCAGTTATTAATGCAATGGGCACTTAGTAACTCAAAATATGGATGTGATGGACAGCCATATTCATAAACATACTGCCAATCTAAAATTTCTAAATAGTTACCATAATTACCATAGTAATACTGTTCTAACTACTTGGATTAAAACCTTGACAAACAGTGTCAGAATATGTCACTAATTCTTCCCTTTCTAACCATGTGCCACATGGGAGATCACAAGCAGCTTGCCTACAGAGTAGATCAATAGACGGTGGTTAATCCCATCCTGTTCATCGTTGTTCTAGAAAACATGCTTGATCCACTTGCCTACAGCTGAGTATTTCATATTTTCTTTGTCACCTTCTCAAGCAAACCTCAGCAGTGTACCCTCAGCTAGTCTGAAGATGACACCAAAGTGGTAGGAGTGAATGACTTGACAGAGGGTCAACATATCATCCAGAGGGACCTTGAAAAACTGAAGGAAAAGGCCAACAGTAACCTCATGATGTTCAGCAGGGGAAAGTGTAACATTCTGAATCTCAGGAGGAACAATCCCATGAGGACCAACCAGTTGTGAAACAGCTTGTCAGCCTTGGGGTACTGGTGAACACCAGGTTGAACATAAGTCAGCAATTCACCCTTGCTGGAAAGAAGGCAAATAGTATCCTCAGCTGTAGTAAACAAAAAAGTTTCCAGTAGGTGAGTCAGGTGTTGCTTGTCCTCTGCTTAGTACTGGTGAGGCCACACCGGGAGAGCTGTGCCCAGTTCTGAGCTCCCTTTATGAAAGAGACGTGGACATTCTGTAGAGCATTCTTTGAAGGGTCACCAGGATAGTTAAGAGACAGGAGCACCTCTCATATGAGGAAAGTTTGAGACATCTGTAATTATTCTGTTTAGAAAATAGAAGGCTTGGAGTGACCTTACCAATGTATGTAAATACCTGAAGGACAGAGCCAGGCTGTTTTCAGTGATGACCAGTGACAGTCATCACAGTGATCAGAGATGATGGACACAAACTAAAACACAACAAGTCTGAACACTATTTCTGTCAGAAAACACTGACAGAAATATTTCACTGTGAGGGTGGCAGAGCACTGGCACAGCTTGCCCAGGGAGGTTGTGGAGTCTCCATCCTTGGAGATATTCAAAAGCCATTTGTTCAAAATCCTGGGCAACTGGCTCCAGAAGGCCCTGATTGTGTAGAAGGTTTGAAGAGATGATCTTCAGAGAAGCTAACCTGTACCATTCCAACCTCCACCATTCCAACTTCAAGCATTCTTTGGTTCAGTGATTTTGGGAAACCTTCAAAACAACTCCACTTTTCTGTAGAAACTTTGCATAAACAAACAGAGAAATGACATTTAACTCCTTTAGAAAACATGAATTTGTATTTCTCCATTGATCTTCTCTTCACTCAAATTCTTGTGGAGATCACACAGGATCACCTGACAGATCAGGAGTCTCAGAAAATACGTGTGCAGATGCTAGCCTTATTTATGAACAGTGAAGAGGGATGAATTTCCCAAAAACCAGCAGGTACTTACAGTATTTTTCTTCTAAGTTGTTATAACTCTGCCTTATTTGTTCCTAAGTCTTCTGTGACTGAGGAGATTAAAGAAAATATAAAAGAATGTTTATATATAAACACCCTTATTTTGTCTGTATTTTTAAAAAAGTGTTTACTTTGGCTCTAAGGATCAAACTTTTATAATTTCTAGAGCTGGAGAAATTATATCCAGCAGCTTTTCTTTCATGCCATCACAGGATGGATTTAATTAGATATATTCCTTATTCTGTTTATGCAAACCACTAGCGGCCCCTAAAATTTCTTTATGTCATAGATTATTTTTATTTCTTTCTCCTTTCTTCTTCTTCAATGTAAATAGGATTTTCATTTGGTTATGTTTTATTTTTCTGAATATTAAATTTTGATGGGAGGTTTCCTCATTTTACTTTCAAAAACCTCCAAACACCCTCCAATTTCATTTTCCTTCATTTGTATTTCTCATGTTTCTTTTCCACAGTACAGTTATCTCTGTTAATTGGCTATTGTTTTTCACTTTCAAGTTCTGCCTCTCTGGTTTAATTGCTGGACTGAGTGGAAAACAACTAATAGAATTTATACAGTGTACAAACTTTTGACCCTGAGCAGAGGCTTACTAGGCAACCATTTCCCTTGAATTTTTGTACATATGAAGTTTAACCTAATTTAATTTATTCAGCTATTGCTTAAAAAGTGGTGAACAAAATTTAAATAAATACATAGGATTATAAAATACTGTCCTGAAGAGTACACGTCTATTTCCTGAAGCATAGAAATGAGTAGGAATGGCAAATATTGGATTGATCCAAATTTTGCCATTCCCAGTGCGATCAGAGGAAATCACAGCTAGCTATTTAAAGATTAATGGGAAATTAAGGTGAAAATATTATTTAAATGAGAGTACAGCAAGAAAAATTAGGAGAAGAAAGCATAATAATGCAGTGAATTAAATGTTATGAGGGTAACAAGAATATGTATTTCAGTTCACCTAAGTACACTTTCACCTAAGCTTTAGAAAAAGCAGCAGCTAGGAAAGTAATATAGAATTTTAGTTCTTGGCCTAGTTAGGTTAAATCCTGACAAAGAGAACATTTTTTTGTGTTGCAAGTTGTTATGCTTGCAGGTGGAGGTCTTCTTATACATATCTTTCTACCATCTTCTCTGCAGATAAAATAAACTGATGGATCCACCCTTGGCCGGTGGCAAACACATTGGGAGGAGTTTCTGGCATCTCACAGAACACACCCCTGTTGTCCAGCAAATCAAACAACAAAATATTTTGCCATGCAAACCAATACAAGGCTTTAACCAGCTTATTCTCTTTCTGACTTTCTCTATTTTCCCTCTTCTTTTACCCCTTCATTTTTCTCCTAAAATCCTACTTAGACATTTCCTTTTAAAGAAAGGCTGCTTGTACTGCTTTTTCCATGTGTCTTGGTTTTGAAAGATAGGTGCCTGCCAAGGAAGGCAGGAGCTTCTCTTGGAATGGAAAACGTAAACCCCCTCCCTCCAAATTATTATAATTTCTAAAATTAAAGGGGCTCTCAGGCAAAGGTATGAGGATAGGAATAACAGTTCTTTAATATGTATAAACAAAATAAAGTAAAACAAAAACCAACAAACTACAACCTAATAGGAAAATTAGAACAAGATGCAGTATTAAACAACAAAAACAAAACCTGACAGTTAGAATACAACCTGACACCCTGTCAGTCAGGGTGTTGGTAGCAGTCCAGTTTGAATGGTGGCTCCAGTAGTGCTCCTGGAGTGACAGATGGTTCTGCTGAAGCAGAGATCCTGTAGAAGGGCAGAGTTTTCCTCCAATGGTCCAGTGGTGATGTTGAAGGGTCTGGTCCTTCCTCTGGGAATCCAGTAGAAGGCAGATGCCCGTTCTGTCCAAATGCCCAGATTATATCCAGGTGGGAATGCTTGGCTCCTCCCCCTGGGTGGAGCATCTCACAATGGGCTGATGTCATTCTCTGAGTCATGGGGTGGGTCCTTAATGGCCCATTAAACAGGAAAAGGCTCCCGGAGGGAGTTATCTATGACTCATAGGGCAAGGTGTTAATGGCCTATTAACAGGAGATAGTCCGGGGGAGGAGGCAAGGAAAACACTGCCCCTCCTGGTTTAAGCAGTTCATAAAGATGGAGATAGAATACAGACCTTCTGGAATATTCTTACATTGTAACCTAGGACATCATGGAAGTCAATTTTTTAGAGATAGAGAGAGGTTGGTGGGTGTAAACAAGCAATTATTCATGAATAAATTGTTGGAACCCAGGGGGTTCCTGTGGCATCTCAGAATGATCCAGGCCCTGGTCAGGAGGCTTTTCAGCCTTGCCAGAGGTGTCAGAGAACCTGGATTGATACTGAGAATGCCTGTGGCTTTGATTTTTAATCCATGAGACAAATTACCAATTTATAAGAAGAATTGCAAGTCATCAGAGATTAAACAGTAGAATAGTAATAATTATTGATGAAAAGGAAAAGATTTGGACCCATGTCCAGGGGGTGGTTGAGATTCTGGACAGGGGGGTCTGGGAGCCAAGATGGAGAATTCTTACACATGGCATGTTATCTCTTCTTCTTCCTAACCTCCATCTTCTTGGTGATGTTGGCACTTTTGGATTGGTTTGTCAGAGAGCTGGACAATGTAATGTAAGGGTCACGGACTGGAAATTAATGGTAAACATTGGATACGTAGTTGATAGTATAAAAGAATAGAGCTGACCCAGGGTGGGCACAGTGTGCCTCGATCTCCCTTGCAGGACACAGTGTGCAGGGCACAGTGTGTCTCTGAAGGTTTTGTTGTGTCGACCTCATCAGGGCAGAGAAATCTACTGTTGATGAGGAACTAATAAACTGCTTTGAGAACACGAACAAAGGACTCCAGAATGCTTCTTCGGCTCAGACAGTAGATGAGAAAAGGACTTTTGTACGCTGCAGGAGAACCTGGGACAGGGAAGTCTCCAGCATAAATCAAACATTTTCTTAAGTTTAAGTTGAATGTAAAGAATATCTGTTTGTATACTGTGCAGCATTCTAAGAAAACAATAAAGTTAACAACCTGAAAATAAACTATGAAAGCCAGCAGATATTATCTATGAAAGAGTCATCTGAATAACTGACAGACTGAGACCATCAATTGTCTCATGCCTCATAAATAAATAGACACAGGAATTATAGCAGCTATTATTAATGTAAGAATTACATTACATTTTTCAGAGAAAGTTAAATACTGATTGTCTGCTCTAGATATTTCTTAGAATAATGTAGGGAAATATGCAGCTACTTTCATGTTATAATGATTAACAGACCAAAACATTTCTTAACTCAATAAAATGAAAGTATTGTCTGACCCCTGGTGAATCTCATCAACTTCTTACATAGTCCCATGAAAAGTTTTACATTGGTCTTGGAACTCTGAAGGCCTTTTAAACATCACTACTTATCCTCTGTGACACAGTCATTTGAATCCACAATGCAATTGGACCACCAGTAGCCTGTCCAGAAGAGAATTTATTCACCTGATTTAGTGGCTCAAGTCTTTAGTGCATGGAAGAAAGTTTTCACTTTCATCAAAATGAATGATAAAAACCTATGCAAACCATATATGTGAAATCTAAGTTTGATGAAGGATTATTAACTGTCGACTAGTCCTTGAATTCTGCACCAACTGATATGGAGGACATCCATATTTTCACTGTACACATGCCCAGAGGTCAGTGTGGGCATCTGATGGTTTTATTGGTGAAACTTCATGAAATTTGTTGGAGAGAATTCAAATATTATTTCTTTTACCTATGTTATACTCATGCTGACATTGTACAAGGGCCATTTGTAACCAACTCTTTAATGAGACACTTTTTTAATGTAGCACCAATCAACAGACTTGAAATATGTATTTCATAGATTCATTCTGCATCATTTGTATTATACATACCCCATGAAACCTCCCAGAAAAACTATGACTGCATTTTAACTTTGGACTGCAAATCTCAGATACTGAACTTGTTCAAAATCTAGATCAAATGTTTACATAATAAACTGACCAGCTTATAAAAAAAAATTTAGCATTAGTTCACTAAAATGTCTATGTGCCTGCCCATACTTGCTGTCAAACTTATTTTTCTTGCTCCCTTTCCATGGAATCAAGTGATCACAGGACCTCCTCACTGGTAATTACAAATTTGAATGGCAAGCAGCAATATTTCAAATCTCATTGTCATCTGTACCTATGCCAAATTACATTCTATCTGCTGCTGGTATTTCAGGGTAAAGGTATTCCAGAATTGAAGACAGACTTTAGCATTATGAATAAGTAAGAGTTAACAAAAGGATAACTTCATAGCCTCCATCTGGGCTCCATAAAATCATATAGTAGGTATTTGGGAAAGATCTCCTTTCTTAACCTGTGGTTTTATCCACTCAGAAGTGATGCATACAGTGTTTGTGATGTCATATGCCATATGCATTTTGATATTTTAGAATTGCTTCTTTTTTAAGAGATTTTGAAAAATAACATGAGTTACTAAATAATTTTAAGAACAAAAATCAAATACTGTATTTGTTTTCTTACAATGATGAAACAATAGATGTTATATTACTGTCTATAAAAGTACATATTGTACACTGTATCTAAGTTATGTCAATTCCATGGAACTAATGATGTATTCAAACCACTGAGAAATCTGCACATCTCTCTGGAACGCAACAGAGTTAATCCCTTTCCTGTCGAGGGAAACCTTGGAATGGTATTAAAAAAAAAATCTTACACAAAAAGGGCACCTTTCCCAATTGACCTTCAATAATTTGTTCATGCATTAGAGATTTCATGTATCTCTTTTAGAAACTGTAAGAATTTACATGTTCTCTATCCTCTCATAAAAGTGCAACAACTGGTATCAATTATGGCTGCTACCAGCTGTTCTGGAAAAAAGCGGCAAAATTTATTCTCGCAAACTCCTGCCATGCCTCCTGTTCCATCTTGCTCTGCACATAAAACCTTAGGCAGGAATTTGGCAGAAATCTTTGAGACATTAATTCATCCTGTTGAATCAAAAAAAAAAAAGAAAAAAGAAAAAAAAAAGAAAGTCTGGACACCAAAGGCCAAAAGGAATCTGGATATTCAGAAAATGACTGAATCATCACCCAAACCTACCCCAGAACTTATAAATACAGCTTCATTTTTTCCTGCCAAATCTGTGAACGCATGAAGTAGAGAGCAGCTTAACTCCACAGGCATGTACAGGCTACAAACTTATATTAATACCTGAAGGCTGAATGCATTAAAAATTTACCTAGATTATCCCAGTGAAAGTTACCCCAGTGAAAGTTTGGAGGAAGAAGATGCTAATGTCACTGTTAATGGCACCGCTAATGGTAATGATAAGATGTAATTCTTCTGACCTATCCAGGACCCTTAGGACAGAAGAGAACACAATCTGTTCTCCAGATCCCTTGACCTGTTGTTTCAAGGCACTTAAATCCCTCTTGTTTGTCTGCAGCTTTCTGGTTGGGTTTTGTTGGTAACGCTGTGGGAAACCAGCAGTTGGTAATAACCAAAGGGCCATACCAGGATGGGAGGTTTCTTGGTGCTGTCTCTTGCCCAGCCCCCTTGGAGGCAACAAACTTACCTATGGATTGGGTCTGGTCAATTGCTTCTGCAATGAACAGGGACATCTTCAACTAGATCAGGCTGATCAGAACCCCATCCAACCTGAGATGGAATGCTTTCTACCACATCTGTTGGAAACCTGTTCTAGGATTTTACCGCCTCCACTGTAAAAAACTTCTTTCTTCTGTCTAATCTAAATCTACCCTTGTCCCATTGCAACAGGCTCTGCTAAAAAGTTCTTCCCCATCTTTCATACAGGTCCCCTGTAAGTATTGAAAGGCTGCATCTTATGAATAAGAAGCAGCAGACATGAGTAAAAAGGATATGGGATTGCTCAGGTGTCATTACAGTGAGACCAAATTTGAAGTTTCTGCTGAGCTAAATATACAAAGCACACTGACAGTTTTTGCCACCTCAGATAGTAACTGCTCCCTTTGCCTATTTATTACAGGCAAAGTGAGAAAAAGTCCACTCTCTCAAAAAATCCGAGACAAAACAACCAATAAAACCCCCAACACTAATGCAGAATTATGATTTACCATTAAAATCATAAAATGCCTCATTTTTGTAGTCTCGCTACAATTATCTACACTTGTATGTTGATTGTGGACCCTTCTAGCATTTTTCCCTACATCTCAGCCACTCATAAAGCCCTAACAAAAGTGTAACTATCCTCAGCACTTTTTTCATGAAGGATCCAGTTTTCTGGCTCTGGCGCTTTTT
>VXBU01017239.1:123015-143166 GCA_013400315.1 Bombycilla garrulus
TATATATTTATATATATCTCTGTATATATAAACACATACATCTTCTCATGCAATAAGATTGTTTTCCCTCTTTTCAGTCATTTTCCCTATTCATTTCCTATAACCAAGATCTTGAATTTGTGTGTTCATTTCCAAAAATCCTAATCACATGTAAGAATATAGACTTATGGTAAGTCTTACTACATGAGCCAAGTAATTGAATTCATTTGGGCTTAACTGTTGACTGCCTGGTCTGGATTTTTTTTGTTAATAAAATTTACACAGTGTATGCAATGATGCTTGGGCTGAAGGATGAAAAGGAATAAAATATGGCCATTATATTAGAAATTATTTTGATGTCCAAAGTGAATAAAAGTGTTATGAGTCAAGAGCTGCATGGGATTAGAGGGAGAGCTGTTGGTTAAAAAAGATGCAAAGAGACACCAGTTAAACCAAGCAATACTTGCAGTTTGCCTCTAGCCTAAAATAATGGATTAAAATAAAACTTCAATTTGAAAAGAAATATGGAAGAAAGAAAAAGAAAGGAAACACTTATGATGTGAGTGCTGTGAGCTGTTAAATGTTAAGAAGCAAGATAGTGGTCATGAATCTGCCAGCAGAATGCTGCAGTCACCAGCTTACTATGGTTTCATAAGGACAGACCAAAGCACATAAACGTAGAGCAGTGATGAGGAGTCTGCCTGCCTAATTAAGAACTAAGATCACATTCCATAATCTTTCTGAAGACACTCTGTTTATACAAAGGATAGCACATTTGGCCAAAACTAATTAGAGTACTCAATTTCCCTGAAAAGTAGATGTCTATCACCAGCTTCAACAAATAATTGACAGTGAATTATCAAAGTGAATATTTTGTAACTATCTCACCACATGAAGTGTATTTGCATGCTAGTAGGCAGACTTCAGTAAAGAGTTTAAAATAAAAAGCCAATCTGCCGAAATCTGTATTGACACATGAAAAATTTTAAGATCTCAATTCTTCAGGATCAAACATATTATTCACTGAAAATATAGTCCTCATCCTAGCCATGACAACATACATCTTAGTGGAAGGCCTGGCTGTTAAAAAAACACAAATGGTACTGTTGGTTAGACTTGTAAGAAACCTGCACCCACAGTTTTTATAACTGGGCCATATACCATTCAGTTTTTGCCTCCTAAATAAACACAGAAAGCAGTGGAAGCTCTAAGTAGTGCATTTAAATTGCAACTACAGAATGAATTTACAGCATATTTCAGAATTATTTTTGGAAATCCCTAAAGGAATCAGGAAATATCAGAATTAAAATCATAGAAAGACTCAGGTTAGAAGGGACCTTGAAGGACCATCCAGTCCAACTCCTATGCAATGGACAGGGACATCTTTTACTAAACCAGATTACTCTAAGTCCCATCCAGCCTGGTCTTGTACACTCTCAGGAATGGGGCATCCACAGCTTCTCTGGGCAATCTGTTCCTATGCCTCACCATTCACTGTAAAAAATGCCTTCCTCATGTCTGATATGAACGAACTTTCCTTCAGCCAAAAACTGTTGGCCCTTATCCTGCCACCACAGGCCTTGGTAAAAAGTCCCCTTCTTTCTTACAAGCCTTCTTTATGTACTGAAATCCTGCAATAATATCTCTCCAGAGCCTTCCCTTGCCTAGATTGAACAACCTAAACTCTCAGCCTTTTATCGTGGATGAGCAGTTCCTGCCCTCTGATCAATTTGTGGCGCATGTCTCCACCTGCTCTAACAGGCCCAGGTGTTTGTTTATTGTGTTTGCAGATCTCAGAGGTAGATTCAATGCTCCACTGGGATCTCACAAGGGCAGAAGAGAGGGGCAGAACTCCCTCCCTCACTCTGCTGCCCATGTTCCTATTGAATTTTTAGTTAATTTATTTAATCACTATGGGAGATCTAATAATTTGAAATTTTCTTATTTTAGAAGTTCTTTTACTGACCTTCTTGACACCTAAACAGTCATGTCTTGAAAAGCCTGCTTTACCTGTAAGCAAAATATATCAATCTACACTGCACAGTTTGATAATATATTCAATAATAAGAACAAGTAGCTTGAAAAAAATCAAAAAGAATAAACAGGAAGATATACTAGCTTTCTTTTGAAAAATAACTAAACCTCAGTGTCTTTCAGACTCCTATGGATACAAGCCACACATGGAAGAGATCTCTGTGAGAAAGAAAAGGAGCATCATTAGGTACGAAAAGAAACTAACTAAGGAAAAAGATGGAGAAATTGAGAATCAGAAATGGACAAAGATTTTGACAACAGAACTGAGAGTGAGGAAACATTCACTGGAATACACAAAATAAAATGAAAGAGATAAAACACATGATCAGTGATGGCTCAGTTCATTCTTGATGCACCAGTGCTCTGCTGGAAAAATCATGCTGGTATCAGGGGTTATCAAACTGCAAAGCAAAGCAACTCTGGACAAACCTGACTTAGAGAAAAAAAATTTAAAAAATAAAAAGAAAGAACAACACAGTGAAAAGAACATACCAAAGGTGAAGCAGGTGTGAGCACTGAAGGGAGGAATAATGAACAGAAGTCCCAACTTCTGTGCCCTCTGCCCAGCCAGCACTGCCCTAAAGGTGAAGTGCTGCAGCGAGGGCAGGAAGGTCCCAGGAAAGAGGAAGAGCAAATACTCTGCATTGGGAGAAATACTGAAGAATTGAAGTGCACTGAAGCATGCTCAAAAGCAGGTTGTAAAAAAAGAACAATAGAAAGCTTTCATAAACAAATACTGCTGGCAGATAAATACACTCTAGGTTGCATATTTGCTTTATAAGAATAAATGTAATAGTTAATATGCTGTATTTTATTGATTTGCTTAGTTACTAAATAAACTGAATTGCATAAGCTTTCTTTTCCCACACCAAGACAGAGAAATTTCCATAAAACATCAAACAAAAGAGTCCTTTATCTTCTACTTTGTGGACATCTATACCTTTGCTCACTAATTCAGGAAACCTTTGAAGTCAATGAGAAAGAAATTGAACAAAAATCACCTTTTTTGTTTTGGAATTATGTATTATACACGGTGATGTGCCCTGGAAAAAAATATTTTACGAGCTCTTTACCTTGTCTTTTCCCACACTGATGTGGCATATTCATTGTACACACAGTAACTGCATTTTATTGACATTTAAAGTAACTTTTTCCAGTAGCCACTGTTTTGAACATGTAATGAGATATTTATATGGAACACTATCTTATTAAAAGAATGAGGTGGAAGGAGATATTAGAAGAGTGAAGAGTCAGGTAAAACATTGTGACTTACATGAAACCTAATTTTCCTTTTACAGTGGGAAATAAAACGTACAGATTTAATACTAGTAAGACTGATATCCAAATTCCTTCATATCTGTTCCTATTTCATTCCATTTAAAGTACTAGGCCATCTAAAGGATCTTAACTGTTTCAGTTTCTGGGACTTATTTATAAGGTGAAAGACAGGAAATTCACATGACTGAATTACTTAACTGTAAAGAAGTTCATCAAGGTTCAAGTGTGCCAAAGAGCAGTCGTATGCTTAAACTTAAGCACCTGGTTAAATTGTCCTTCTGGATGACAAGTGACCTAAAAATGATGATGCTATTTTGATACCTTGTGAGGACATTAAGGAAGAGTTCGTTATATAAAATAACCTTGCAGGAAGTTATTTATAAACAAGCTAATTTTATTCAAAGTACATTGAAGGACAGACAAAAACTGCTGAATTACAAAACAGCAGACTTTTATCAACTATGAAAAATTGTAACAGAAGTGTTCAGGGACATTGGTCATTCTCATAGGACTTTGCAACATTTCTAATTCAACTCTAACTTCTTTAAAATGGTGCTCAGGTTGTATTCTAACTGCAGATACAAAAGAGTGTTTCCTGGGATTTTTCTCTTTTCTTATTTGTAATAATTTTTGGTTGGTTTGTTTGTTTGTTTTCTTGGTTGTGTTTTGTTTGTTCCTTTGTTTGGTTTTTTTTTGTTTGTTTGTTTGGTTGGTTTTTTTGGTGCAGTTTTTTTCTTGGTTTATTTTTTTGTACTGGAACCTGGAATTTGGAAATAGTCAAAATACAGGATTATGATCTGCAGAGGATGGTATGATTTAGATGTCAATGCTCTGGCTAACCTAGGAACAATTAGATTGCTTTATGCTTCATCTAGGAGAAATGTCAACCTTAAGTTCTCCTCCTCTGTTCAAGAGTAAGAATTTTTTAAGCCTGAATACTAATAAACCCAACTATAAAAGATGGCCACAAATTTTAAGAAAACGTGAATATGCTTCATGATTTTAATTAAGACTTCAATCTTTGTTGAAATTAAAATTTTGCAACAAGTTAGTTCAAGATGAACGTCTTTATTTGGAAAAGCAATACTGCTTGCCTTCTTTCCCCATCAAGGAACAAGTGCAGCACTGCTAATAAACCGATCCTATTCATTATGATTTTTAGAGATGCTACATGCATTAGAAGAATAACAGATGTCCAACAGATGATTTGGTTTAAGACTCCATTTTCTCCTAAATCTTGTGCATCATATTAAAAGTTTAAAATTTCTTCACAGTTAAATGGTTTGTCATGATTTTAGTTAATCTGCATTTTATGTAAAATAGTCTCAAACTCATGATCCAAATGAGGGAGAAAAATATTCCCCATAAACTTTTAGCCTACGGACATATAATTATTTTGTGTTTTAAATGGAAACAGATCTTAGAAGTCTTTCTACATCTGTCTTGTTAATCTCCTATTTTCTGTGCATGCAATGGTAGTCAATACAATTCTTTATGATATTTTCATTTGTGCCTGCTCTACATTTTTCTGCAAATACAGGAATGATAAAATGGAAGTCTTAGCATCATGGCTGCTCTCAATCTTCCCTGATAAACAGCTTTCCAGACACTTTTTTAATGTCATGAGAAACATTAAAGTAAGTCAACATTTCTACAATATATAACCAGTCAGTATAACAGTATACAATAAAGATAGAGCAAGAGGAAAGTGTACAGCCCATTTCAATCTCTGTTCTCAATGTCATATGCATTGTTCACTTATGAGATTGTACACCTCAATAATATTTACATTTGGCATTACTTGAGTGTTCAGTGCCTTGAAATACAGAATTATCTTCTCTGTAGCACAGCCAAAATTGTAACTATAATTCCTCATTTATGTATTTGTCTTCAAATATCTATGCCCTTTGATCGTATGAATGCCAGTTCAAGTGCCATTATCTGTTCAGTCATAGTTAAGGACAGGAGAATATGAGCTCTTAAAATCACCACACATTCTGTTTATCCCATTCAATAAGATACAGTAACAGAGAACAGGTTATGCTTGAAATCTTAGCACAGTGAAATAAATAACTGATTAACAAAGCATTATTTTACTTAGATATTGAATATATACACATCTGAAATCTTTAATTTAAAAGAAACAGTGGTTTTGGACAGCATCTCACTGGAAGATAAGAACAACTTTTTTCAGATAAGAACAACAAAATTTGGCCTGAAACACAGTTCTAAAAATATGCTGAGCATATTTTTTTAGCATGTGCACATCCTCAGCAAAGTGCCACCTTCATGATGTTAAAAAGAAAGCACTGCCTTTTAGTGGAAGGCCACTAGCTAATCAACCCACATTCACGCAATGTGTAATTGATTTTCCAACATTCAGACACAGGTCCTTACAGAAATGCTTTACTTAGAGAGGTGTCATCAATAATGAAATCTAGACACAAGATTAAAGCCTCCAAATTAGCAGTGTCACTTATGACTTTTAACCTACTATTTTTACAGCCTCTCTCCAGGAGCTCTCCTTGCCTTCTGTAATCAGCACCAGAACTACTCACTTGCTCCCTGCTAAGCTTTTATCTCCATGAAGTGAAGGTGACAATGAAACACTCTCCTGCAAGGTCCTCCTGGCAGCACTCCCACGATGACTGCTGGACTGTTTTGATCCCATTCCATATGTCCACAATTTAAGCAGCACTACTGCTGCCTGTCTCTGAATTGTGTCACATCCCACTGCTGGGCACAACCCTGTGGTACCTGAGTTCTGAAGTAATCTTCTGAGCCTATTTCAATTTTCACATTAAAGAGCATGCTGCCTGGAACTTGATGATTACAGGTTTTTGAGGACAGGATCAAACAGAGGAAGATGCTAGCAGGGAGTCAAGAGTAATAATATTCTCCTACAGACATAGCCAGTTTTTTCTTCTGCTTTGAATGAATTCAGTCATCTACAGCAGCACTGATGTAAACATGGCCTTGCAGTTACATATTGCTGCAGATACGTTTGAATAAATTTCTTATGTGTCATTGCACCCTGGAAAGCAATTTATGAGAGAGCTGGTTTTATCGTTAGCTAATTGTGGCTCCGGATTATTAAGTGTAGGGACTGCAGAGTTAGGAATATCTTGGTAATATATGGATAGGTACATATATGATAATTGGCTTGAGCAATAAAGCTATCAATTATTCTGCCTGCCGATTAAAAACTATGAGCACTGAAGAATCAATTTATTTTTAAGGGCAATTCAATTTCATAAACAGACACTAACTGCTCTTTTTCCCCCTGAAATCTGTCAAATGCTCTTAGCTCACATTACATCACCATTTTAGCAAAATTACTGATGTTTAATACCATAAATGATAGTTCTTTGACAGTGAAATTGTCTGTCATGTCATAATTCTAGCTAGCAAAGTTCCATATTCATTTACAAGTTGATTTCCTACTCAAAGAAAAAAATACTACTTAGATAAATCACAGCTGCCTCTCAAAACTTTTAATAGAAAGGTAAATTGATAAATAAATAGAGTATACATTAAAACATTGTATTTCTTCTGGCAACAACTGATGTGTATATCTATCAATGTTTTTAAAATCTACCATTGTAAAGATTCTCCTCTGCCTGCACTGGTATGGGCTGAAATACTTTCCATCCCCTTCCTTTTCAGTCAGAGAAGGAGAAAAGGACAGGAAGAATAATGCATGGATCAATTACTGGGGCAAATTATTGTATCACAATTAAGGACCTGGTTCTGGAATTCTTCCTAATCCATTCTCTTCTTTACTTCACCCATCACCAGTGCCAGCACAATACCTATGAATATGTCTCTGAATATGACTAATAATTCTTTCAAGAGCATGAATGTTGGGAGATCAGTGTATTTTATTTGAGGGTCTTTTACATTACGTGTATCTATATCCATCTATGTATCTACATAGAGCTAGAATACGGATGGTATAGCCATGGAAAATAACCAACATGTCAAAAGTGTCTCAAAGGGTGGGGAGAAATATCTGAACAACAGTAAGAGAAAGATGTCTAAGTCTGAGATATGTACCTATAATGTGACTCTGTTGATATCCAGATACTCTAACTGCATGAATTAATACCTCAGTATTACAGCTGTCTTCCAAAACTAGATGGACTTTTGTTATTGATGGGTTTTTATGTAAAGTATTATTTTAGCCATAAGATACAGGAGATAAAAAAGCCAAAATCAGAGAAGAGAAAAAAATTTATTTTTCTTTTTTAGTATCTTTGATTTCTGTAGCTTTGCCATGTACCCTAAATTCAAATAAATCACTTTTAGGTTTTTTAACAAAGTAAGAAATATGTGAATCTTAAAAGCTCATTTGGCCAAATACTTTATTCCTTCCACTTTAACAGCATCTATACATTCTGTTTCACTATGTTTGCACTTGGTGTCAGTTACTGTCATGGAAGGGCAGTTTACAGAGATTATTTAAAATCAATTCTAGAAAAAAATCAAAATTAGATATTGCAAACTTGAATTTAAGGAAAATGTGAGTTTCTACAGCTGCGGCTTTGAAATACTCAATGTCAGTAAGGTCAAAATATTAAAAAAAAAGAGGACCCTAGAAACACAGAACAAGCAAGTTATGGTAATTAATATTTTTATGAATGAACCCACCACAATTTGAAAACCAAAATTTATATACTAACAGTTAAACTCCATGATTATCCATGCATCTATTTCTCTATATTCATGGTGAATTAAATATACTAAAATGTATTCAGAAGTTTGAGTATTCTTCATCTAATATTTCACTTTCCTTATGTAAGCTTGTTTCTTGTTCTACTTAAACTTGAGCAATTCTGTGTGCCCAGCTTTCAGGCCAAAGGAGTTTGTACTTTTCCTAAAGACATAAAGATTTTTTCTTAGAGGATATATTATGGGAAGAAGAAAGAAGATATCATGGATTCAGTGACTCTTCAGTTTTCTAACATTGTGGACCAGGTATATATGAGTGTCTTAAAAATCTGTTCCCAATGGCTTTGCAGATACTTGATAAAATTGAAGGCATGAGTCCGATGTTAATTTGAAAGGCAAACTAAATTGAAGAAGAAATTTGCAAGTTTTGTCTGGTCAGACAAACTACTATAGATATTTTTCAAACTTATTATTTCAAACTTGCTGCTTACAAGAGACATGAGAAGCTTATTTTCAATGGCAAAGACATGTAATCTTATTTATCAGAACACTGCTCCCTGTTCTTTTGGTGAGAAGGTGGACTGGACATCATCTTGTGCAAGTTGACAGCCAGGTGTCACTTGCAATTTATGGAGTACTTATGGTTTGAAAGCACTGCTAAAAGCTGCAAAACAAACGCCTTACCTAGGCAATATAAATGGATGCATATAAATAAAACTTTAGGCAAAAATTCTATGCAGTTTGCATTGGAATGAAGCTGAATGTTGCCTGTTTTTTTACTTGCTCAGTAGGTTCCTTCAGGGAGTTTTCTCACCATTTGTTGTCATGGAAATGGCAAATAGACCTCTTTTAAGAGACCAAAGATGTAGCCAATGCCTTGGCAAAACACTGGAATGGTTCTATGGGAGGGGGCTGGGGGGGAAGCAGAGTGGCTCTTGGTAGTTTCTTACCTGGGAGTGATTCAGTCTTTGCTTGGAGGGGAGACAGCTGTAGTGTTTTGTGCTGGACTTCTCCTGTCAAGGAGGTTCAGTACTGCTGTACAATTTAAGAAATCTTGAATGTCACATTTAGAATTTAAAGTATAATTTATGCAATTCTGGAAATCTGTCTCACAAATTTCTGAAACCATGGTATGACATTTGCTAAAAGTATTTCAGACAGAAAATACCTCCTGTACAAAAAACTACTTTCAGGGACTTAAAGTCTTTTATTTAACATCTTCCTTCAAAAATGCTACAAGATCATCCTTACTTTTATCATTTTGGTATCCAACCCTTCCACCTTTGGATTTGGAAGACATTATCAGCTTTGTCCTATACAGAAGATATCTTTCCACGACAGGGGAATTAGCAACCTGTAGGAATGCTCTGCCTCTTCTACAACTTGCTCTTTCACTGCAAGAAAAGCCCTTTTTTTTCTTCATAGAAACTCACTTTTTGCTATCTCTACAAGAGAATATGTATAGAACTCAAGTGTGAAGCTAGAGGGAACATAATGTAGTTCAGCTTATGGAGCAGTGGTTCTCACCTTTCATAGAAATCTAGCCAAGACTAGAATTTCAAGGCCCCAAAGTAAACTTAGAAAAGTAAAACCAATGAATTTTAAAGAAATTTAGGCTCTTGGGGACACATGTATATGTATTTTAGGCAGACTAATATGAAGTTTTAGATATAAACATACCAGATGAACTTTCAGGGTCCTTTCCAATCTGGGTATTATATATATGCGTGCATAGACAGACATACACTTCTATGGATATATAGCAGTCTGCTAGCATACAATTAATATTTAGCACAATATATGAAAACACATAGTAAATATTCTATTGTTGCTATGTTTTGATTATGTGATTACACAATGATAATCATGTTTTCCTCTTATAATTCCTAATAGAAGAGCTAGTAGATAATCCTGCCTCTTTCATATTCTAAAAACTTTGTGAAATTGTTTTTCAATGCATATTAAAAATGTTATTTAGCTTGCTAAATTATGAGGGAGTTTCTGAATTTTTTAAGCAAAGACAGAAATAAAATATAAATGACTAAATATGGCCTGAGAACTGGGATCACTGTATTCCCTTCATTTCCCATTAGTCCTTCATCACAGAACTTGTAACAAAACTATTTCTGATGTTGTCATGTTCCTTCCCATGCTGGTGAAGTTATAAAAAGAATAACCACAGCACAGTTCCTGTAATGCAATTTTATTTGGAAATTAGTGAGGCTGCTGAAGAGAAGCTTCTCATATGCAGGGTAGGATGCAAAGGAGGGAAGATATTATTCACCTGTTTAAGACTGAAAATCCCTTGACTTCTGCTTTGGTGCTTCACCCTCATTCTTTCATTAGAAACATTTCTTCTCTGTTCAATCCTTTCCTCTTTTCCTCCTCAGTGCTCAGCTCCTTCCCTCCAGTCCTGTGCTTAGTAAGTGGGGTATTGTGCTGGTTTTATTCTGAATCTTATTACTCTTTAAAGCTTATTATTTAAACTTGTTAATAAAAGTTTTCTTTATACCCTGTAATTTTATACCCTTTAAGTTTAGGCCTACCTTATTTTTTCTCCTAATCCTATATCACAACAGAACATAAATATATTGAAATTAGTGAATACAAACCACTAACACAAAATTAGTGTTTCTGCCCAGTTTCGAGCTGAAACCAGGACAGGTAGCCATAGCCTACTGAGAGAAAAAAAGAAAAAAAGAAAAAAAAAAAAGGAGAAAGGCATAAATCTTCTTAAAAGAATTTTGTAGACAATAGTTAAAAGGAAATAAAAGGAGTCTTTTTCCTCTTTTTATTGTTCCTCATGTTCACTGATCAAATACCAATGATTTAATGCCAAAATTGCATGAGTAATATACAGTCATTACAACTATAGACTGTACTGTAGGACAGCTCTTCCATTCATAGGAATTGCTTGCCTTCCCTCAGCCCTTGGAATAGTTGCTGTTCATTGTAGTTCTGTGAAATTTTAGCAGGCAGTAGCCATCATGACAAGAGTAAATCTGGAAGAAATGTTCTTCCACAAGATTTTCTGACTGGATTTGACGTGACCTTGATAATGTTAATGACACATTTTAACATTAGTCAGCCAAAGTTACAATGCTCTGAAAGCATTAAATCAACATATGATCGACTCTGCGGAATTTGGTTTTCCCTAATGAATGTTTCAAATGGAAGCAAAGTATGTCATGATCCCTAGATCATCAGAAGTGTAAGATTAGAAAAGGCAACCCTGGACTTCCGGGAATGTATTTCTTTTGTCACAATTGATCTGCGAATATCAGAAGTTACTTGTGTTACTTTTCTAAAAACTTCATCTGCAGCAATCTGCACCAATCAGTTTTGAGTAAGACCAATGCAGTTGCCCAATGTCCTCTTCCAAACATTCAAAATGAAAATAACAAATCTATGTCTGGCTGCTGGAGGTTGTGGAGAGACCCCCAAGCATGATGAGACTGAGGCAGGCAGACTGAGGCATTGAGAAGAAAGGACATGGACTTTGGTCGATATCCTTTGGCAGGATACTTCAGAGTTTATATGAGGTCAACATAAAAGGTATCATGACGCAAAGACACATGCTCAGGGAGGGATCTCACCCTTGTCCTCCAGTTTCCTCCCTGCTTCAGGTTTTCCTCTCCACAGGTCTGCCAAAGAGGATCCTCATCACTGCAAATGCTGAACTAAGAACACCTCCAGCCTGCAAAACTCCCTCAGAACACCAGGCTTCTGTGGAAATCACGGCAGCCTCTTCCCAGGACTTCCTTTGCTGCTGAAGAACTGCCATCAAATCTTCCCACTATTTTGACTCCATACATGTTAGGATAAAACTAACCATGCCCCAGAGGTGCCTATTTCTGTCCTTCTTTGGGAAACTAGAGTAACTATCATGTGGCTGTCAGATGTGTATTGTCAGGTGAGATGAACACTATCCATAACAATATTGAGAGTCTAAAGATAACAAATTGTGGAGAGACAATGGCTTTTGCTACAAACACACGCAGTATCAGAAGCATTTTATTTTGTAAACACTGATGGCTGATGAAAAACTTGAGTGATTGATGTTTGGCAGCCTGTTCCTTATTTCAGGTCTTCCTGTGATCTCAGGGAAGCTTTTAATTGTACCCAGTGTGATTAAAAGTTTTCCAGTGAATGCTGGTATTCTCTCACATCTGTTTTCAACTGTTATTTCTACATAACTTATTTTTGCAGAGCTGTAGAACTCTGGAACTCCCTATTCTGAAACTGATCAAACATGGGAAACTTCCCTAAAGTTATTAGAACAGTGCTCTACGTTTTGCAGAATACCTTTATAATCAAGGTATCCAAGGTCTGGATTTTTGAGACACAGATTTTTTTTTTTCATCTTTTCTCACCTTTCTTGTATCAAAAAGCCCATCTAGTACACTATCATAATATAGTTTCACCTTAACTTCCTTTTAGTTTTTTTTTAACTTTTAGAATTATAATTCTAACCCCTTCCACCAAAAATGAATTATTAAGTCCAGGTAGTCTATTTGAAAAATATCAGTATGTTACTTAGTTTTCCAACATATTTACTGGGATTCTTTAGTCTTATTACTTCATATAGCGGTACAAAACCTTGGAATCAAAAAAGAAGAGAAGGAAAAGACCAACATTATCTCAGTTTTACTGACATGGAAAGAATACTGACAAAGAATAGAGGCAATGCGCCTGTGGCAATATGCCATCTTTTAAATTTGACTTTTATTTTATATGTATACATGTGTTCATATGTTTTAAAAGCACTATTTCTCCACAATTCTCTCTCATCTGAGACACCATATGTGCACACAATATCCAAGCTAGACAATATTGATGCTCTGAGGGATACAACTTGCATGTGGTGAGAAAACACCAAATTCAGAAAAAAAATGTTACTGTGTTTTCTAACCCTCTGTGCTTTACTGTTTGCTGCCTGTCATTATTTGTTATCTGCTTATTTTCCAGCTTGCTGATGACTTTTAATAATTTATTTGTTTTTGCAGCCCTTTAAATAGGTGAAAAACTAGATGTGCATTTGCATTAGCCTAATGAACTGTAGCATCACTCCATTCCCACTTCCTCTGAGAAACAAGTGGTGCTCTCCATAAAGCCTAAATCTTTTTTTTTTTTCGGCTTTATGCATTATTTGCAGAATATTTTTTGACAATGAATTTAAAGTTTGTGAAAGTACAAGGGTTTGCTCTATGGGGCACGCTAAAAAGCTTTGAAATACCCGGGTCCCTGGACCAACAGCTTTTACACAAGATTGTTCTGTAGTGAGACAAATAGAGCAGGTTTTGAAAAGACTTGATAAATTTGTTCCTAGTGCTGGAGACATTGAACATCCCACAAGAGTCTGTATAAACTGGAGTACTGCATTTTGACCAATAACCTCAGACACCTTGGAACCATGAGGCACGAAGCGTTATCAAGAACTTTTCTGAAATGCTGCTTTTAATAGTAACAGCATGAACCCACAGTGAGTCATTGTTTTCATAGTGACACAGGTATAAATGCTGTTCTAGAAAAAAATATAATTCTAGATGTTCTTCTCACCCTAACTGATGCACACAGAAAAGTGTTTCTCTGCCGCTTTTTTTTTTATTTTCACAAGAGTGCTAATAATATACTATACTAGTAGAGCAGGTTTGTTTATGTTTCTGTTTAAAAGTCTTGAATATCTCATTCCAAAATTCAGCATCCCCTTCAACTTTATGAGACATTACTTTAGAAAAAAATGAATTTCTTGTCTTTCTCTAAAGTTTAAATAAGTATGCTTTCCAACCTAATCCCTACATTTCAGATTTATTCATAATTCATATTAAAAAACACATCACCTCCCCCTAACTGTAATGTGTTGAAATAATAGCCTGGGGGAATTAAAATAAAGAAGAAAAAAAAATCACATCTTTTTCTGTATTGCCCTTGTTTGTAATAGTAGGAATGAACTCAAGAGGCATATGTATCTATCTTGTTTATTAAAGAAAATCACTTCCTTATACAACCTGCATTTTTTCTTCTTTGTTTTGGAAGAGTTGCCTCTGTGCTTTCTTATCCTCCAGGGTGAAAGTATATGAGATATTAAAAATACTAAGCTAGCTTTTTGTTGCTGTATGTAGGAAAAACTTTGGTTATATCATGAGAATTTCACTGGTAATTCATTTCGCCCACTGATGACATATTATGTAAATAATTCATAGTAGGGTGAAATTCTAGAGTAATTTTTAAAGGTTTAAAGACTGAACTATGAAGCAAAGGAACAAGGAAGCTAGCAGTATGACAGAAGACCAAGCTAAAGAAAAACAGGAGAGGAAATACGGAAAAAGGGATTACAGAATATGCTGAATTGGAAGGGATCCACAAGGGTCATCAAGTCCAACTCTCAGCTGTACACAGGACCATCCCAAAGAGTCCCACCATGTCCCAGTGTCTGAGAGCATTGCACAAACACTTTTTGAGCTCTGTCAGGCTTGGTGCTGCAACTGCTGCCCTGGGGAGCCTGTTCCAGTGCCCAGTCACCCTCTGTGTAAAAAACCTTTTCCTGTTATCCAAACTAAACCTCCCCTGACACAATTTCTGGCCATTCCCTCAGGTCCTGTCACTGGTCAGCAGAGAGGAGAGATCAGTGTTGGCTCCTCCTCCCCCTCACAAGGAAGTTGTGACTACATTGAGGTCTCTCCTTGGACTCCTCCAGGCTGAACAGACCAAGTGTCCTCAGCCCCTCCTCACATGGCTTCACCTCAAGGCCCTTCACCATCTTTGTTGCCCTCCTCTGGAGTTTCTCTAAAAGCTTTATATATTACTCATATTGTGGCACCCAGAATTGTCCCCAGCACTCGAGGTGAGGCTGCCCCAGTGCAGAGCAGAGCAGGACAATCCCTTCCCTTGACCAGCAGGCAATGCTGTGCCTGATGCCCCCAGGAGAGGGTTGGCCCTCCTGGCTGCCAGGGCAGTGCTGGCTCATGTTCAGTTTGCCATCAACCAGGACCTCCAGGTCCTTTTCCATGGCACTTTCCTGCATCTCATTCCCCAGTCTGTCTGGGCACTCAGGGTTGCCCCATTCCATATGCAGAATTTGGCACCTTTCCTCATTGAATTTCATATGAATAGTATGCATATAAGGGAAATCAGATTGAGGAAGATGTGAGAAGAAAATTGCAGGTCAGAATCAGTGAGATCAAAATCAGTAACGTAAAAAGGAAGACAGGTAAAGGAGAGATATGGGATAGATCTTGAAAGATAAAACAAAGGCAGTCTTTCCCTCTACCTCATCAAAACAGCCATGGCAGTTTTCTAATGCTAATCAAGTGAGTACCTTTTCTAATGCTAATCAAGTGAGTACCTTTCTCCTGACTATACTGGGAGACAAGTTTTTTACGCAGAACAATTTTACTGTATCATTATAAATACACATTGGAGTGGTGTCTGTCTTTTCAAGTTGCCTGGTTTATCTGCTTCTGATCCAAGAAAGTGCAAGACTACTATACTTGAGTATAATAGCTCAAAACAACAGTCTAGCTTAAACTTCTATGGCATCACAGTAAGTAGGAAAGATTAAAATATAATCAAATAAATAAAATACATAAAAGTCTAGTGTGATCCTGTGGAAAGAGAATGACAAAACTGTGATAACCTGCATACTATCAGTATGTTGAATTGCATTTTTCAAGAAATTTTCCACACTTCCTCTAACTTTGAATCAAAAAAATAGGACATAATTGTCCTCCATCTTCCTTCTGTCTCAGTCTCTAAGACAAATAAATGGTGACCATCTAAAAATGGGTGACAGTGATGTCTTGTTAAATTTCCTAAGTTTGGAAATACACTACAGAATAAAGTCTACTAGGAAGGTTGTTTTAGTATTTTGTTCACTTTCAGGAACGAAGATCAAATAAGTTCTACAGACAAAGTCTCATCTTGAAACTGGTTGGCAACAAAGCCAGTTACCGGAACAACAATTGTATAAAATGCTAGTTAAAATTTCAATGAATTTACACTTGGGTAGTCATAGGACATGTTTAACACACCTGATTTTCCTGAATAGCATATCCAGCCCCATATTTCTATTTCAGCTAGGACATATATTTCAGAAAGACATCTAATCTTTATTTGAACACTTATCAAGCATCAAGGTAACTTATTCAGTTGGTTATTGATGATTCACTGAAAAAATGTTTCTTTCATTGCCACTCTCAATTGACCTATGCTGTGTGTTCAGGCCCTAGGTCTCTAATGTCTTTGATAAATTAAACTTCCCTCCAGTGTTGGAAGTATCTGCATTTATAGATCATGATCAGGTTTGCTTCTTAACCTTCATTTCGTTAAGCTAGAGGGACTGAACTTGGTAGATATCTCACTGAAATAGCTTTTTTTCCCCCCTAGAACTTCTATAATTCTTGTAGCTCTTTTTAAACCATTTCAATCAATGCTGCTTTAAAATGAGTTCATAAAACAGAACGGAGTAGAGGTCTCACTAATATCATAGAGAATCAAAAATAGCTCTGTACTTCCATTTTTTTAATCCTCTTTCTATTTATCTAACAATAACTTTTTTTTCCTTGGCTATTGATTCACACCACAGACCCAGAAAATCTAGTCTTATATTGATTTGCACCTCCTTTGGGTCAAAATCCATGCTGGATATAACAACATTTCACCATTGTGGAATACTTCAAAATCTTCAGCAGTCAACTTAAGTACATAACACTTTAAAATATGAACCTGTTTTACAGATTGCCTGCACAAATACAAGTAACATTTACCATATGACTACACCAGTAATTTTAAAAAATTATAAATACATTTAACTTGTTCAAAACTTGTATAGGATATTGAGGGAATATATTTTAAAAATACCACTAAAAACCCAGAAAAAATCAGAGAGAATAATATTTCTCTTTTTCACATGATCTGACTTCATTGAATCATATTCAGACACAGCAGTTACACAGTGGTATTGAACACTCAGTTAACTGAACTGTGGGTGACTTAATCAATCAGAATTATATCACAACAATGTTTTGTTAAAATATGATTAATGATCAATTCTGTCAAAAACCTAGAGGCAGTCTCATGGCCCCAGCACTGTGAAATTTAAGAATTTTATTTCTTTGCTTTCTTTCTTACTGTACAATGTACACTTTTCCTGTAGGATTTCAGGGATCAGGCAAAATATTTCTTTATTTCACAAAAAAAATAATTTACCAGCTTCCTGTTGTACCACTAGTGCTATCTCAGCATTTGCCCTTAGAAAATTACTTTAGTTTTCATTTTTTCATTTGATGTTTGGTTGTTGAATTCACTGGGTGCCATGGTCAATACAATCCTGGTACTGCGGTTGCCAAGCTGGTGCACCACCTGCTCTATGGCTTTGTGCCAAGCAAAGCTCTGGACTGGTCAGGGAGATGATTTCTCTCTTCACAAGGCCAGGGCTAAGGAGCTGGCACCCCAGTAAGCAGTGCTGTGCAGGAACACCGAATCTAGCATTGAGTGAGTTTAAGTGTTAGAGGCAACGCAGGCATTACACATGCAAGTCTGGAAGTTGCAATTTGCCACACTGCTGTGGTGATACTGGCTCTGAACTACTTGAAGATGGAGCATGCATGTCTATCATGCACTTCATTGTAGGCATATCCCGAGGAATTGTTTTATTTTTTTGACCCAGGTAAGATTTACGCTGAGGCAGGAGCTGGAAGTTTCTAAGTTTGGTGTCTGAATTAATTACAAAGGAAGAGACAGGCAAGAAAAATCAAATTGCAATGTACTGCACCATCGTGACAGGATTCTAGAATTTCTTTTAAATGTGGTCCTTCATATATATTTATAGCATCTTTTTCCTCAGCTTGAGTCAATATTACTACCCCATGGTGAAAAACATATACAAAAATATGTTTGTTCTTCCATCACTGACAACCTCCATTTGTGTCTGAACACAATTCATTAAAGTTCTCATTTTTCTGTTGATAGCCCTGGTTCCAGGGAAAAAATAGTCTTTTTTCATATCAATTCATTCTTTATTAGCTCGTTTCACTTGTCTCTTCTTTTCAAGTTTCTTTCACAAGGGATAATTTACAGGCTTCTCCCTAATCTTTTGTGAAGAGAGATTAATTTGGTTGTGTTCAGAAGCAAAGGCATAAGTAGACTGTGCTTCTGGATAGAGAAATATCAGCAATACAATTTTTTCTCAGATTATCTAAAAGTCACTAAAAAACTAATCTGTTTCAGGTTCTTAACCATGTGAGATAGAAGTTTACCCTTTAATGTCTGTAACCATCGAGAGCAATAAAAATGTTAATTCAGGTTTTGTTTTCTTAATGTTCAGAGCAAATTATAAGACATGGAGGTAATGTGAACCAGACTGCCAAGTAGCCAAGAGAGTTCTAATTCTGTTTCTGCTGCTGACCGAGTTGGTATATCGGGTCCCAGTCACAAGGTGGGTAATTCTCACGCAGCTCCACAGCCTCTTCAGCCACAGTTTGACAACATCTGCCCTTAACATCAAAAGTTTGCATGACTTTTTGCCACTTTCAGGGACAAAACAGCACAACTCACTGTTGCAATATATGTTTATCACAGGCATCCCACCTCTCTGAGGAGGAAATGAATCTTAAGGCAAATATTGACATGAAATTCAGAAAAATCATTGTGTCTTACAGATAGACAGGACAGTGTTTTCATGCAAGTATCATTTGTGATGCCTGATTTTAACTTATCCATTTTCTACTCCAGCTATTCTGAGAACAGTAGCCCTATAGAGAAAACAGAAAACTATTGAAATAGCACTGCAGAACTATGAGTTAAAACTACTATATTCTTAGTGTATCACACTGCCAGCTAGCCTTACTGGTGAAACATTTACCTTTCAGAATAGTTGCAATGGAAGGAACCAACATGTAACTGTAATAATCTTGTAGGAAGATGTTCAAAAGATGGCAATTTATTGTGAATTATTTAATATTGTGAATTATTTCATATTGCTACTCTCAGGATTTATTTTGTCAAGGGAACTTAAGGCTGTTGGTGAGCTCATTTTTAGCTTTCTTATAAGTCTAAATAAATCAGAGACATCCTGAGGGAATGGCTGGATTTTGATGACAAATCATTTTTTTCAGTCTACATGGCAACATTACAAAAGGTGTCGAAGCTTGTCCAGGTCACAGGTGTTGCAGAATTTGCCTAATTAAAAGTCCATTTGCTCAGAATTGTGAATGAAGAGCACGTTCTACTGCACCAGCTTGACTTGTGTCTAAACAGTGTCATGAAATGTCTTTCCATGATAAATCTGCTCTGTGGGTGGTATGATTGTCTAAATATTAATATTAGTTTTTCATCTGTTGCAATTTATACATTTTATATATATATGCATATATATATATATGCATGTATTTAAAGTCAATATTTACTTTATGTCTATGAAGTTATTCAAATTAAAACTAAAATGTTCATTTCACCTGCTGTAACAGATGCATTTCATTTAATTTCCATGACTCCAACCAAAAAAATGTATTTTGGAAATACTGTATTTTTGATTCATCATTTAAGGTTCACCTTACAAGTAGTTTGTGTTCCTAGTCATAATCTCATACTAACCTAGCCAGGTTTAGAAAGATTTACTGAAAAATAACATATCCATGACAATAAGGGCCAAAATGTCATTCTTATCAGAAATTATTTAGAATTTGCTCAGTAGCATCCCAAATACTTTCAGCTAAGCAGTCAGGCTGAAGAGGAAGCAATAGCTGATCTCTGTCTGCTTGCTAGGGGTGGTGTTATGATCCATAACCTCCAAAGCACATCTGTGGCTAAAGCTGTAAATCTAACTCATAATACATGAGTTTTTAAAGAAAAAGCTCCTCACAGCTCCACAGATCTAAAGAGGGCTGACCAATCCTTACCCTCGTAACTGGTAGTCCCTCTTGTACTCATTGATAATACCTTTCACTGGCAGAGCCTCCAGAGAACTATGGGGTTTTTCTTGGTTTGGTGATTGTTGTTTTTCGATGTTTCAATCCCATAAAATCATGTGTTTTTTGTATTTATGTCAAAATAATCTATTAGAAAAAGAAATGCAGTTAAAACCTTTCATATAAAATACTGACAAGTGTACACATGGAGTACAATACAAGCTATACAATCTAGCTTTGTGGAATCACATCTAACATTTACTAATTCTTACCAAACAAAAAA
>VXBU01017239.1:143195-258394 GCA_013400315.1 Bombycilla garrulus
AAAGAAAAAAAGGAGAAAAAAAAAGGCAGAACAATCTGAAAGGAAACATGTTAGCTTTTTTGGGTGGTTATTTTAGGATCTGATTAAAACACTGTTTGAATGAATCACAGTTGCTCTGCTGCACAGTAAGCATTGGATCAGGCATCTACAAAAAGGCAGAGGCAAACAACATCAGGGGTATTTTGAGGTGTACATGCCCTAGCACTGTCAGTGCTTTCCACTCAGTTTCCATCACCTCTTGAGAGTGAGGAGTGAAGGAGTGAAGCTCAGCCAGCAAATCACAGGGGAAAAGAAGCTATGGAGGTGAGTTTATTGTCTTCTTTCCCCCTCATTACACCAGTCTCTTCTAGTTGGCAATAAATTAATTTTTTGTTCCACGTAAAGTTTGTTTTGCTCATTACAGTAATTGGTAAGGGATCTCCTTGTCTCTATCTCCAAACACAAGGAGGCATTTTCTTTGTCTCTCTTTCATTCAGATTCTAATGACAGAAATGCAGAATTTCTTTTAGGTGTTTAAACTGAACTAATCTCTATTTTACTCATTTCTACTGCTCTATTTTGAGTGGTTCTTGATTTTTTACCTCAGTCTTACAGCTCCTCCACAGCTTCTCAGGTTTTCTGGCACTACCCGTCACTTGGATTAATGTAATTTCCTCCTTTTTAGTCCAACTCCCATCACATCTTTTGTGTTGTCATTTGGAAAAGAAGGGAAAAAACGAAATTTGAAGAAAGCTTCACTGTCATATATGTTTTAAATGTGGGGAGGACACACTTTCTGGAGGTGCTTTCCAATCTTAATAATCATATGATTCTATTTGGCTTTAGTCAGCTGTCTGGGGTATTTGGTTTAGACTGGGATTATTTTACTGACTATATGGGAGTGACAAGACATATCAATAATTTCCCTCAGACCTTCTGCAAAAGCCCTTTGCCGATGAAGCATATGGTTACACATATCCAAAAACCCCTGGAAATGAGAGATCACTGTGGTGGAAGAATAAAGAGATAAATAAATCAGGCCAGTTTCAGACTTCAGAATAGCACTTTCTAAAACTGGCATTCATCAACTCCATACTTGCTGCCAAGGCTTAGTTCTTACTCATTACCTGTCATTATCACTATGTATCCAAATAATCAGTCCTTGACAAGCTCACCCTACACTCAGTGTCAGTGGAGTGGTTGGCAGTGGAGGTCACAGCCCTCACAGCCTGAGTCTTCAAGGCTGGGCTGGAATGATATTCAGTGGAGGAGGTCAGTACTGAAGTGGGTCATTGCTTTCTTGCCCATTTCATTCTGGATGCTTTTCTTTTCCTTTTCTAAAGAAAGTGTGAGGATCTGAACTGCTTCCAAGAAAGTTGATCATATTTTTCAGATAAGGACTTCTAGTTTGCTTCCCACTCATTCTGCAAGAGGACTGCAATTATACCAGACTTTCCTTTTTTTTTCCTTTTTTCTTTGTCTTTGTCTTTCAGGTTTTACTACTTAAAACATGTTTTGATTTTTACTGTACTCTGCTGCTCAGTGGAGACACAAGTCCTCATTTACAACTTTTTGGCTATGAGTCATTCATATATTTAGGCCCAGTTTACTCTTGGTAGAATTACTGTGCTATAAATTCTTATACTCCCTTTCCTGTTATGCTACTTGTGTGTTTGTCCTGCTTTCAGTTGGGGTAGAGTTAATTTTCGTCCCTGCAGTTGGTACAGTGCTGAGTTTTGGATTTAGGGTGAGCATAACATTGTCAACAGACTGATGTTTTGGTTGTGGTTGACCAGGGCTGACATTAAGGCAAAGACATCTCAGTCCCTCATGCCATCCTGCTGGCAAGGAGGTTGAGGGTGCACAAGACACTGGGAAGAGACAAAGCTGTGACAGCTGACCCAGGGGGTGTTCCACACCATCTGGTGTCATTCTGAGCAGTGCAACTGGGGTGAGTTGGCTGTGGGGTGAGGGACCACTGCTCAGGGGCCAGCTGGGTGTTGGTCAGTGGGTCTTGACCAATTGCATTGTGCATTACTTGTTCTATCTTCTTATATTTTCCCCTTCCTTTCCTGTCTGATTAATAAACTGTCTCTATCTCAACTCACAAGTTGCACCTTTTTTTCCAGTTCTTTTCTTATCCCACTGGAAGGGAGTGAGCAAACAGCTGTGGGGATTTTAGCTGCCTGCTGGGTTCAAGGTAGGTAATGTCCATTATATCTTAGCAAGCTTCTACTTCTCTGTCTGCAACATGCCCCTCATTTGGCAACAAGATCTCTGTAGTCCTGTATCTACAGGACTAAAGTCCCCTATCTTTTCTCCACATAGTTAGAGTCTTAGTAATGGCTTACTGATATAGAACTTTCAGCTTTCACACATAATTTTTGGCCAATTCATAGTTCTGAATTCAATCTACATGACATTATATACGGATAGGAAAAGAACACTCTATAGGACTCATATCTTATGCCTCCTGAATTCATTACAATTTTGAGTTTAAAAAATGAAAGGATGCCTTGTATAAAATTGTGCTGAAATAGTAAAATTAAGCCTCAGAATTAATATTATTCATATACACATTGTAAGAAAATTCTAGTAATAATGCATTTTTAAAATCACATCAACCTTAAAAAATAGCATTATTTTATTAGTACTGGAAATCCATAATTAATCACTGATCATCAGTAATTACATTATTAATGTTGTCATCAGTAAAAATAATAAACTTTAATACTAAATTGATTAGAGCAAAGTTCATAAATAAAAAATCTGGTAATGCAATAAACAGAATCTCTTGAAAATGCTGATATTGCTTCATGTGCTTTATGCTTTTACTTGTGTATTTAATTTTTTCTCATGGGACAGAAGAAGAACAGAAACACGAGTTGCCTGGTAGTCTGAAAACTCAAGTAAAACCATCAAAGGGGTTTTGCATTGAACCAAAGTTCCATAATGGTTTTAGACCTTTGTGATATTCTTCAAGCATGGCTGTATGTGTCCCACTTTTCTCTAAAATGCACAGTTCATGATTAAGAAGTTTTCTGTAGTCATGAATTTTTTATGACTACATTTTTCTTTAATGAATGTTAATATTCTGCTTCAGAATAGTGCAGCTAAATCTTCGGGACATCAAATTCTAGGCAACACGAAGTTAGCATTGTGGTGGAGTTTTGCAGGTAGTTCTTTGAAATAATCATTCTCCCATTAGTGGTGTGCAATGTGATGCATGGTTCTTGTACACTTCTTTCACTTCTCATTATATAATGTAGAACAAAGGGTAGGGCACACATCTGGTCAGTGAAGAAGATAATCAGGAAGCAAATTTACATAATTTATAGTTTTGTCATGATAAACATTCTGCCTTGAAATTGTTTTCCAGTAACAAATGCCCTGAAATGGCACATAAAATAAACATAGGTTTCCTTGACTCTAAGGAGCAGATTACAAATAATCTCAACAATAATAATGTAGCTATGGGAAGGTACCATGATACTTCTTTAGTATGACTTTAAGGAAAGGAGATGCATTGTTAATTACAAAATATTGATAATTCAGTCAACTTAGCAGCAAATTGTACTAGGAAGAAAAAAAACCTTCTAGATTTATTCTAAATTATGGGTTTACAGTTTATCTGTATAACTCCGCAAAACGCTGCATCACTGCCAAAACTTTAATATTAGCACAGCATAGTAAGGAATATCCTACAGAAGACCATGTTCTTCTTAAGTATCTTAAGAAACAGAAGTAAACTAGGACAATGTAAAGCCACACCATACTTGTCACTTAATAGCTAGTTAAACTTCCTCTTGTTATGGACTATAATTAGCTTGTCACACCATGTTTTGATTCTATATCATGACAGATCAGTTCTTCTTGTGATGCTCAACTCTGATTTAATTCTCACTGAACACATTATGTTTTGGAGAAAACATGTCAGCATGAAAAAATACATGGGAGAATTTGGAAAGGGATGTGCAAACACATCTTTTCCTTCCATTTCTTCTTGCATGTACTGCAAGATATGGGGGGCAGGGGGTATTTTCCATTTTCTTTTAGTTGAATTCTTTAGTTATATTCTTTATTTGAATACATTTTCTTTGAAAACGTAGCCGTTGGGTAGGTCACATATCTTTTATAAAATAGCCCACAGTAGGGTACCCACGAAAGGAGACATGCATTCTGCTGTTTCTTCAGCTTAATCAAGCACTTCAAATCTCTCAAGAACAAACCCTAAATACTAGATTGGTTAATTTTCTTCTTTCTCATTCAAATTATACCACTGAGGAGCAGAAAACAACAGATTAATGAGTCAAAGGACTGAAAAAAGCCAAGAGAGAGGAATACCATCTCTACTCCTATTATTGGTACAACCAGCCTGGAAAGGGGGATTCTGCACTTATGTATTTTCTCCAGGAATTGAGTGTCATTGTTTATTATCCAGTGATCAATACACAGAACTGTTGAGTAAAAATAGCTAGAAGAATTTGCCATATTTTTCATGGATGTCATAACATTTACATGCTTCAATGCAAATTTAAGTGAGTGAGCAGGGCTAGGACAGAACACATCGCCATCACTGGCACTGTCAGCTGCGTTTTCCAAAAGAGTTGGTGAAACATCTTGGAATGCCTTGATATGTGCTATGTACATCATGGGCATCTTTTATGCATTATGGGACTTAGGTGGAAGTATTGATTTCATGCCTTTAAAATCAAGTCTAGGCAAAAAGCACGTTATTAGAATATTTGTGTGGGACATTAAATCAGTAGTGCTACAGGCATCAGTTGTTTCAGATCAGAGAAGGGCACTTGATCACCATATGCATTAGATGGAAACTGAGCAGAAGGATTTTCAGGATGGTATCTTTTGTTATCTTGCTCTAGACTGTTCTTATAATATAATCAGACATATGGCACCTCTTTTGTTTTATGACTATCCCTAATTAAAATCTCTCATGGTTCTGATTCAGACACGTTAGGAGGACCTACTACCTAAATCTATGCGTTTTATCAGCTTGTTCATCCAATCCCCTTCCTAATTATGTATTCCACATGCAGATAGGACACAGACAGCAGTGTGTTCAGTGAGTTTTCCAACAGTCTGCAGTCATTTGTAGTGTATTTGAACAGAAAGTAGTATGATAATCTGAGGACCTCTCCTTGCTGATGACCTTTAAATGGGTCAGGCTTGACTAAAATTTACTAACCATCACTGATAAATAAAAGGATCAGCCAAATCTTAGTACATATAGCAAAACCTTCCTGCCTGGGTGCCATTTAATTCTGGGGAAGTCTACATATTGTTGCAGATGCCCCTTTGCATAAGCAGAACATTAGTAGCACACTGTCAGAAAATAATGTTGTTGTACTTTATACTTTCATCCATTTTATGCTCTGAGATTTTTGGCCATGTCAGCAACCAGGGACTAACAGCAGTTCCACCTCCATTGTGATCCTATGCTCTTTTTTTATGTGGAGAAGTATAAGCCTGTCCATGATATTAAACATCATGTGTGTGATTGCGGTTACTTACATAGTTGCCACCAATTCATATTGACACATTTTAGAGACAGAAAGATCTTCTTGGTTCACTTTACTCCTGTGAGCTGAATTTGATCAAAATATTTTTTAGAAAGGCCAATATTTGATTTGAAGACAAGAGATGGAGAATTCACTATTTATCTTGGTATTTTTTATGAGCAGCTTTGCATATTTATTATTCAAAGCATGTTTCTCAATTTCAAATGTAATTTTTTTTTTCACTTCAGCTGCTAGAATTCTGTTCTTGGTATGCCTTTTCTTCACAGAATGCAAAGATTTCAGAACCTGACTTTTCCTCCTTGAAAAGGTACATACACCACTTAATCCACTCACCTCCTTCTCCAGTTCTCCTCAGACATATACAAACTGAGTTTTTAAAGTGTATGCTTTTTTTCAAAATTTTCTAACATAAGACTAATTCTCTTTTTGACTTACATCTTCTGGCTTTTACCATAATTTTAAGAATGGATGCATTTGACTGTGTGTGTACTGCTCTAATATTAGCTGCACTCATATGCAGCAGTAAAACTACTCTATTCTTGAACCCAAGTATTGTATTTTTATTTTAAATTATTGTAACTCTCCTTTATTTTTCACAAAGCGTTATGCTGAGAACACACGCTGAGCTATTTGGTCATAGCCTATATATCCTATGAATTGTTCTTACTGGATCTTTTACTGAACACATGGCTATGTTAAAAAAACCATAATCAGCTACTAAATGATCCATATCACTCTGTGTATGAGCTCCTTTTCCAATATTATTTATAATGTCTCCATTTTTATGTTTACTCCTTTATGTTTAGCAGAAGTTATTTCATACTTTTCATTATTTCATATGATTATTGAAAATGCTCAGGAGCAATAGGTCTTTTATCAGTGCAGACAGAACTTAAATAGAAATAGTCTTACTTGAGGGTAAACCACTGTTGCAGCTCTTATTTTTGTTCTGTTTTATTCATTATGGTTTAATCCCTACTCCCCTGTAATGTTGTTAAAGTTGGTTCCTCCCATCCATTTCTCCTCCCCTAGTTCCAAGCCCTTAGTTGTCAATTATCTTTACCACTCCCTTTCTTCCAGACCCTTCTCTGTCAATCCCCACATGGGCCAATCCCTGAAGTGTTCACCCCTTTGGAAATCCCCTAAAGCTCAACGCTCCATTGGCCCATGTGACCCCTGTCTCTCCTCCTTCTGTTAACATTGGCCAATTGAGTGACCCTTTCCCTCCACCCTCTCTCCTCCCCATTGACCTCCCCATTGGTTCTTCGATTGTACCCACCCCCTGTTCAACCCCCATACTTAAACCCCTGCGCCGCTTTGTTCTTTGCGTTTTCGCTCTGGATTCCCCTGGGCAATAAGCCATTCCAGTTTGCATCCTGGCTTGAAGGACTCTCCTTTACCCTTTACTGCCCCCCCTGTCAGCAGCTTTTCCCCTGAGTGAGTACAGGCTTAGTAGGTTGGGTGCCCAGCACACACACCACACCGGCATCCTTCCCCACTGTCATCGCGTGCACCCTCTGGGGCACCTGAGTGGGTGACACCTGAGCTGGCTGTGCTTAAGAGGGGCTGCGACAAACCCCCATTAATATGCCTTTTTTTTTCCTCAGGCAGCCCTCTGAATAACCTTTTGGTCCTCTATGGTTCAAGTTTGCAGCTGTTATGTCCTTAAATCAGAATGCTATGCAGTACAAAGCTGAACTGAACTAAATGGAATGCTGCCAAACGGCTTCAACTGCCTGGATGGTTTAGCCAAGGTGGATCCACAGTGCTGCAAAGGAACAGAATGGCTGCCAACTGAGCTCCGGTGCAAAGGAGGGACATGAATGTGATGCTGGGTGGAGATATTTATTCCTATGCAGGCTTAACTGCTATTATCATTTTCCGTAAAATTGTGCAAGATAAGTTTTCTCTGTGTGTGCCTATTGTGGAAGTAGCATTCAGGAGAAAAGGGTGAGTGTACAGCTAGTAATAAATGCAAGCTTCTATCATGTCTTGAAGTCTCAAGGCCTGGGTTGTGTTAACATAGTATTTGTATTCCTTTGCCAAAATGATTTTGGAAAGCCAAGAGAATCATTTAGAATAGAGAAATGCAGGACTTATATGCAAGTTACTAGTATTTTTGCACAGCCAAGATGTAAGGCAGTAGAGATCATGTATAAATTATGTAACAGAAAATAATTCTAAACGCTAATGACAGCTAAACCAACAATTCTTTCACTTTAATTTAATGTATTCCTTTTGCATTACTTTGGTTAATTTTAGAGCAGCTAGTTGGCCTTATGCCTAAAGTCCAGGCTGTCAGACATAAAATGCAAACTGTCAAGGTTCATTTCAAATTAAAAGAACTGAAGATAAACTATCTTTCTTTAAAATATGTAGATGAGTTTTTAATATGTTCTAGACATTGCCCAGAACTCTGAAGAGTGAGTTAGCATGCTGAGAACATTAAGCTAAGTAGAAAAATTGAACAGAGACCCACATCTCCGTGCAGCAGATAGACAAAGGAACATTATGACACTCTCCCCAGAATATTCACCTAAACATTAGGAATAGCTAGAAGCACAATGACTAGGTCTGTTGTTTAAATGTTTTTCCACAAAAGTGGCTGAGGACATGGACTCTGAACTGCGTCTCTTTACAGCATCTCAGTATCCTGATAGAGGGAACTGCTGCTTTTATAAATGCAGGTCTGAAGTCAACCTGAGTGTTTTAGTGGAAGCATAAAAATGTCAGCACTCACAGTAGTCAAATACTAAATTTTGACAGAATGCACACTATAAATGTCTCTGCAAACATAACAGCACAAATAGCAGGTTCAAGAATTATGCTATGTTCACAGACAGAGAAAAGGGCAAACATGAAAAGCTGGTCCAGAATGGTAACTTTCAATGCAGAATGCAATGTCCAAGTGTCTTTTACTCCATTTTGCATAACATTTAGGAGAGTATAACAGTTCTTTCAAATAGTTAAAATCTACCTACTTGTTTCTGCAAAAAAAGCAATACCAAAAAAGAAATTTAAAGCACTGAGCATTGTGTCGCAATATGGCAGGACTATCTTATAGAATATTATCAATATTCCTCTGTTTGTAAGGAATGATTACTGATTCTTTATGACGTCTAAGCAATTTAGAGTCCTACACTGAAGGTCATAAAAATAATTGTGCAGACGTGATGACAGACTGAAAAAAAGAATATCCACCTATATAGCCATCCAAAATTTGGCAACAAAGCAAAACAGAATATGAAGCTTTATGATAGAAAGGATTAAAATCACAACTTTTGCTCTTATGTGGTAAAAAATATTCTGATATATTGTGATGATACACCTCAGCCAGGTGCAGAGTTGCATCAGGTCAGTAACTTAATAAAGCAGTAAAAATTCAGCAACAGAGTAGTTACCTTCTGACATTACTCTCAATTACAGCTTTAATTGTCAATTTAAATGACAGCTACTAATGTGTCATTTAAAGCTAACATCTTAGCCAGTGTTTCTCAGTTATTCAGAAATTAATGTTCCCCAAAGATGCTCCTAGTAAGAAAAAAAATTATCTTTGGGTAAATAACCAGTACTGTTGGAAGCATAATCCTGTTGAAATCTGAGAACAAAAGCTTGGTGCTTTTTATCATGTCAATAAGATTATTAGCATTTCTTATCTTGTTCTACTTCTGCATTTAAAACAACTACAGGAAAAGGAAGTACACAAGGTAAAAATAAACCAATATGTGTCAGAAGAAACATCCTTAAATTTCATTGTCTCAAGAAGGAAATTTGTACATAGAGATTCACTATAGATTTAAGAGTCAAAATTACAAATTAGTATTTTTTTTATCCAGTATCTAGCCCAAATGATACCTATACATTTTATCATTTCCTGGAAAATTCCAGCTTACTTAGCACTGGCTGGAAAAAAATAATGGCAAGAGAGCCATTTTAATAAGCTGATAAAATTTTTAATAGGTTGCTTCAGTCTTCAGTAAAAATTAATATATTTCCAGACTACATATTTAAGAAGTGGTTGAAACTGTTTTTGCCTGCCATTTCACAGTAAAACTGATAGAAAAGATAGAATTCCACACAGTCTAATAAAGTAAAATTCTTTTAGGTCATGCATAAGTTTTTCAGTCAAATTAACAAATTTTGGGAATATGTTGACAAATATAGGCAAGGGATTTTACAGTGCTGTTTAACAAAAAGTATTGCACAGATCCCAGTAAATTTTGCACATACTTATTTTTAGAAAAAGAAAGAGCTTTAAATTGTGTTCATAATTATCTTGTAATTTACTCAAAGTAAATGATATATGGAGAACTATACATTAAAAAAAAGTCTGTTGCCTTTTTGCTTATCATAGTAGATTTGTGCTGGTTTGCCTTCTTAAATACAGTATTTTTTCTCTCTGGGCCTAGAAGTGGCTCTGGGACAGCCCTTGACATCCACTGGTTCAGTAATACAATACCTAATTTCTGTCTGGTGAGACTCAGAACTTCAACAGCAGATAATTAACTGCAGTAGGATTTGGGATCACAGTTCAAGACACATCTCATCTGTCATATTGCCTGTATAACTACAGTTGCATTTGTGTTCATACCTTGAGCAAACACTGTTTCTGAAGATAAGCAGCATTTAGGATTCACCCATGAAATATGAGGTCTAGGACAAAATTTCTGCTACCAGGCAGGGGAGGTGGTAGAGTCATCATCTCTGGATGTTTTTAAAAAAGATTGGATGTGGCACTCGGTTCCATGGTTTAGTTGGGGCATTAGGGCATGGGTTGGACTCGATGATCTTGAAGGCCTCTTCCAACCTAGTGATTCTGTGATTAAGGGACTGGTCCTGTCCAACCTCAGCCATACATTTACTCTGATTCTAGAATTTTTTTTCCCATACAAAAATTATTCAGAAATGAGTGAATAAGAAACTACCATGGCACATACTCTTCGTCTCTTGCATTTCTAAGCAATTTCTGCTTTCCCAGTCTGAAAAAAGAAAGCAAACTGAGAAGGGAAGGTAATAGAATTTAGAATAATTCCAAAACTTCAACAGTTTATTTCTTAGTTATCTCTTGCCTTTTGCAGAAATGCATGACTTCCTCTGAGATCTTGATGTTTTCTTTGGAAAGCTTATGAAAATTAGGTCAGTTTTGGGAACAAGTGCCACAGATTACCAGATTCTGTTTCAAATTTGTAGGTACATTTTTCCATATTACTTTTTAAAGATCTAAGGAACTCTGAAATAATAGCTCTCTCATCCTGGAATATAAAGATATGCTTACAAACACTGCTATTTTTGTTTTAATATTTCAGAGGAAGAGCCAAAAATCTAATTTAACTATCGAGCATGTCTTTAGTGAGGTTTTTCCTTGGCAGTAAGAATTATGCTTTGAACATGAAAGGCAAATATGCTTTCTCCTCACTTTGAGGGGGAGAAAGCAGTAGAATTCGCATACTGTCTGCTATGTATTCCATTTAATTTGCCTGGGACTAGAGAAATGATGGCTCTGCTCAGAGAGAAAAAACAATGAATCACACATATGGGAAATGAAGTTTATGATACCAACTTTTGTAGTCCTGCATCATGGACTTTCAGACCAGAGTATATGTCAGGTAAGTAACACTTAGGGCTTCATCTAAGAACAGGATGGCATTGAATTTCCATTTTTCTTTTTTTGTTTTTCTTTTCTTTTTCCTAGTTAGAATCTGTTCTTCAATCAAGACATATTTCATTTTCTTACATCATAGAAAATCTACTTCAGCAGCTTATGACTTTGAAGGATATTCTTTGTCTGTTCTGCCAATCAGGATAAAAACAGTAATGAGTGAAAAATATAAGAAATACATTGATAGTTTCTCTATATTTATCTCTATATTTCTCTATATTATCTTTCTCAGAAATTTTTTCTTGGTATTTTCTTTCCAATGAGTGCAAATTCTCAATGCATGGATTACTCTGATTTTTCCACCACACAATTTACCCTCAAGTATTTGCTACTAGGACTATATGGATTTTACAAAATGTAGAAACAAAATTTTTGTAGTTGGTTCATTTGCTTTTGTACTTTACATGACAGAATGAAAGCTCTGTTAGTTTCAATGACTGAACCTGCATAAGAATAAATATAAATATCAGGGCTCTGAGATTACTTCAGCGGCTGAACTTGTGCAGGAAATTTGAGCAGTCCAGTCATCACAAAAACCTGAAATCTTAGCCTGAAACTTCAAAACAGGTATCAGATTCCAGAATTAGTTGTTTTATTTGAGTACTTTTAAGTAGGTGCAGAACTAGGTAGATTAGAGCAGAATAAATGAAAAAATGAATGAATGAATTAATTAATTAATTAATGAAGTCTGGATTGCTTCACTTCTGCATCCCTCTTACATAATAAATTATAATATGGGTGGAAAACATTCTTCAAAGTACAGTTTCAGAACATAAGAATGAAAACTATTTCTCTTTCAGCATCTAAATTTTAGTTGTCTGAATGCAAATTGGTGACTGTAGAGATATCTATGACTTTAATGAAGGTAAAGATCACTCTAGTTAATTCAAGCAGTTTTGTTCTCTAGTCCTTGCAGGAAGTGTTTTGCCCTCTAAAGGTCCATATTTTCCTTGTGTGGTCCTGAAGGTTACTATATCCTGCAGATGGCAGTGACCTGGGTTGACTTTTTAAGTCATGACAAATAACTTGCAGATGTCTAAGTTAACTCAGATGAATTCCCTGCAAATACCCAAGAGTATTTGGTAAAAAAAACAAGCCTATATTTAATGCCTCATTCTTTTTCCTTTTTTTTTTAAGGCCTCTATTTTTGTCTATACATTTCAACAGTGAGCATTTCAAAGTACTTTACAGAGAGCTCTGAGATATAGGAATTTGCTTTTAAATTACTTAATGATCTTTTGTATTACTTAAAAGGTATCAACAGTTTCTCTTCAACAAAAATTAAGTTTCATTAAAAGTTCTACTATGAGGACAGATGTAATTGAAAATCTGTAAAAATAGAAGGCACAGCAAAGTCTTGTCCTTTGTCACATAATATCTGGAAAAATGAATCCACTTGTTTCCCAGAATTTTTTAGGGATGTCTGACCAATGTTCAGAACTCAATTTGATCAGTCTATTTTGTGCTGCATCTAATTAACAAAAAAGACTTCCTTCCATTACACAAAATAAGATGAAGATACTGCTTTTATGAAGCATTGGCAGAGCCATTTTACATGTACCAGAATATAATCTTACGCAATGAAATGGTGCTTAACTGAAAACTATAAAATGAAACAGAAAGTTAACCAAGGTTCCTATTCAATATTATTGGGAAATTTGTTAGACATGAGTCATTAACGTAAACTACCTGAGAAGCATACAGGGACATTGCAAGGTTGACCCTTCTTCCCCTCCAAATGGTATTTTATGTTTTTGAAATACTCCCCAATAAAACAGAACATTTCTTTTCAGATTTGGACTGTCAAAATTTGAGCTGCTTAACCTTGATCATGTTCCTTTAAAGCCGTTCCTAATATTTTTGAAGACTAACTTTAGTGTATGTATGTGACTTACTCAATAGTACTTATAACTTTGCTGTTTTCTGCTTAAGTGGTACGAGACATAATAGGAATCAATTATAGGATAGATGAAATAGTTCTAAAAGAGTAATAACCAGAGACTGGAAAGAAATTGGATACCCTAGTAAAAAACTGTTGAAAATTGAAATATAGCACATAACGTTTCACTGCATAGTGGAGGAGATTATTAAAATCAGATTTTTTTTACAGATTTTAACTCCTCAGGGAAGAGACTCACCAGATATATTTTAAGCCTCATGCACACCTTGGAAAACAATGTGGGAAAGATACGGCTCTGTGCCCATCTTTCTGCACATGACAGGAACCAAACTCAAAGGGTATATCAGGCTTTAAAGAAGCAGACAGTTTAGCAGCTGGTCAAATTTTAAAAGCAGATATGCCTCTTGAAGGGAAAATATGTACCAGAAACAGCTCTGTTTCAAAACCCTTGAGATGCATAAGCATTTGCTAAGGCAAAAAATAATCCTTACCTTTCTCATAAGAACATACCAAAGGTATTATGTGCCTTTGCCATTTTTTCCCCTCAGCATTCAAATCTTTCATGATAATTATACGCTGGTATAATGAATAAGTACTGCTGAATCTTCCAGATACTGATGTATATGCTCCATTCCAAAGTTTAGAGACTTAAAGACCCCTTACACATATTTGTATCATGTCATTAAATATCTGGATTACTGATTCAGCTGAAAGAATAAAAAGCTCAACCAGACAAGCATTTATACCTTTGCTAGATAGGAGAAAAAGCTCTAATTATTAATGGAATTAAGGTATTAGAAAAATTATAGCTCCAGGTGCCTTTATCTTAGACTCAAAACAAAGAAAACTGGAACCATAGGCCAAGCATAGTTCAACAGCAACAAAAATAAAACCTATAGTCATATTCTTCTAAAGGTTGGTGAGAACTGCCATACTCTGTGGATCTTTGTCAGCAGACAAATCTATCAAATATAGGAGTCAGAACTCAATACATATTCCTTTATTCCCATAACAAACCTTACAGTTCTAATCCAACCTGCTGTTGCCACAAGTGGAGCAGAATGGTAAATACAAGCATCAGCATGACTTAGGCAACAAGATCAGGATGTTTTTTTGTTCAGGACATATTTTATGAATTCAGCAAATAACTTATGAACTCTGGATATCCAAATAGTAGAGCTAAAGGGAAAGCCTTCTCACAGATAACAGGATCTCTGCCTGAAACTTCTCCAAACCCAATATGCAGTTTTGCATTTGTAAATACCCTGGCAAGAAAGTTCTCTACAGTAATCTAGTCATATAACCCCAGCAGAAATATTGGCAAAATCAGTTTGGATTCCTGTGGCAATTCTCATATCTACATAAGAGGAGATATTTTAGTCTCATTTTTTATTTTCTTTTAATTTAAATATAGAAGTGGTAACTTCTAAAAATGAAGATCTGTGGATGTACCTGTCTCCTGTATAACTTAATCACAAACTTTCATGGGCCAAGTAGACCACCAGGATCCCATCTTCTCTCCTGCACAATTCCATGTCCTAGACTCAGGATTGCTACCTCACAATCTTGTAATGCTGCTTGGGTTCCATAGGCAACAACAGAGTACTACAAGGGGACAGACATGTCCTTAGAGGCAGAACAGCAAGTCAGAAGAGTAAAGGAGTTTGTACTGTGAAGAACTATTGCACAGGTGGTGTAAAATGGAGGCCCTGGTGTTTTAGGGAGGCATGCAGGGAGTCAGAGAAGGTAGCCGTAGTAAAGCCAAGATACAAAATGGTTACCTCAAGATGCCCTTTTAATTCAAGCATAGGCAATGCATGTAGCCTTACATGTTGACTTTGAAAATATTTCTCACTATTTTAGCTTTCCTCCTTACCTGTTTGCTTGTCTAATTTAGGCTTTATAGAATCAATAGTTCAACTGAACCAAAGTCACCAGAATCTATTGTCTGACTGGAGATAGGAAAATACCCCAGTCATGTACCCTACCACTTTAAATATAAATACAGTAAATGCAAAGCAAGGAAGCAGGATGTTAGGTGGGGTGCTATGGGATTTTTTAGCAATTTAATGAACAGAAGACCAGCAATGAAAGAGCCTTCATATGCCAGAGATTCGGCTTCATAGTAGTACAGTGAGAGTTATTACAACAGTACATGAAAATCTATGCTGTCAAACTGCACCAGACAATGTTCCATATCTAAGATGAAAAGTGGAGTAGAAAGCCCAGGAGAAGCTTCACACATCAAAGACAGCAGCCATCCACAGCCCACTCCATTGTGGAACAGGGCTGCATAGTCCACAGATAGCAGAGGCACACTTTCTGCTACTGCGTGCTGCCTAATGCATACCAAAAACTTTCACAGATCTCAGGTGACTCGAGCACAACAGGTTATGGATTCCTGTTACGGATTCTAAAAGCTACAGAGAAGAGTTGAAATCTAACAGTGTAGAATCTATTTGAATTATGAAATCCTTGTTTTCCATGCATATCTTATTAAAAGTCTTCCAAAGGAAGGGAAGAAAATACAAATTATAAGTAAGTTTAAGTCAGAAGTTCACCTAGGGAGCTGACTGCCTGTTTTGAATTTGCAGTTGAATTTGCTTCTTCATGTTGTTTTAACAGGCAGTAGCAAATCTGTGCAGATTGCCTGCACTCTCTTGAGTAATATCAGATACAATATATCTTAATGCTTATCTTAGAAGAAGCTCCAATGCAAGAATTTCCTAATGTTTACATATAATTGGTAAACTCAAATCCTAGGCCAATATGTCGCTTAAAAACCACTCTTTTTTTCTGTGTTTTTTTGTTTGTTTGTTTCCTTTTTTTTAATGGCATTTGGGGATGGAAATCAAAGTACAAATGAAAGAAAATAACAAAGTGAGTGACTACAGAATTCTTTCAGGAAAAATACTTGGAGGCTATTCCAATAATTTTTGCCTAATCTTACTGACGCTCTTCAGGGAGGTCTAGTTGGAATTTTCAAATGCTACAGAGAGAAGGAAGTGTGTACATAGTAACTCAAAAAATTATTGTTGCATCCTTGATATAAACAAAATGTATTCTGAATTTTCTGTGAAAACCTGCATTAAGATTCCTCTGAGAAGAATTTCTTTTCATCTTAAAGTTAGAAGAAGTAAACTGAATTATATCTCTATAGTGATATTTGGATTTTAATGATGTGCCAGAAAATATATATAGCAATGTTGATACTTTTGATGGCAGCAGATGTTGCACAATGAGTTAGAGCCTTTCAAATTTGCTTCTTAAGTTGATGGTATTTCTTCAGAAGGGACATTTTTAAACTATATTAAATTTTCTGACAAGGTTAATCTAGAATAGTATAAGAAAATATTTTAAAATATTGAATTAATTATTAATGTTATTTTCCTTTTTCATGGCAGGGTATCCAGCATTTCTTAGCAGAAAGAAATTATGATGTTTGAAGAGGTAATTAATTTTTTTTTTTGGTAGGGGTCAAAATTCACAAACTTCTCTGCCAAGTTACTGACAGGCTAGGGTTTCTGTATGCATTTTATCTAAATTATACTCATTTTTACCTCTTTCATTTTTTCAGATTTTTTCAGGCCAAATGCAGCCACAGAGGATGCCAACTGTTTCAGTCTTTTCTTTAAGTTTTGGTATAGAAGATAATTCACACAATTATTCTCATTCATTTCTCAGCAAGATTTTATCAATCAGAATTTGGATCATAGCAGTACCAATGCATCCTAAGACAGTTTTGTAGGAATAGAGAGCGTACATTTGAATCAGGATGCATTATACTGAAAGAAAATAAATAAAATAAGATCCCAAACAAATATTTAAAGAGTGAAAGCATATCTCTAACATATATAAAACATTGTGTTATGGACTGCCTTCAAGTACCTAATTTCACCAAATAGTCAACCTATTAAATTACCTAAATTTAACCTATCGTTAAATTAAAATGTTCAAACTAACACCTTCCTCAGAAGAAATGGTAAAAAAAATCCTAAAACCTGAACCAAAACCAGTTTTGGCCTTAACCTGACATACCAACTGTGACTGATTTTACAATTTTATCATAGAGCATCTGTGTTCACTAATGAGACACACAAAGAGTGGATTTTTACATGTTTTTACGTAGGTTGAGGAATCCATTCAGGGCTGGTATCTCGGTGAGCAGCCACAGTGGTTGAGCTCTGGGAGCCCAAAGCAAGAGGCTGCGAATCGCTGACCCTTTGCCCAACAAAGGGCCTGGGCACCTGTGGCCTGGCCAGGGGAGAGGACACTCAAAGACACGGCAGGAGCCAAGGGCTCCAGACTTTCCTGTGCTTAGACTGTGGGAGGATGAAAGCACAGGAGGTCCTTTGTTCAAGGGTTCCTCCTCAAAGACACCAGCTTGAGCTGTATTTTATTTAGTTATTGGACCAAGATTAAATTATTTAAAGGATTGGTTCATCTGAGATTCTGCTGTGGGACACCTGGGGCTGAGCCAGCTCAGAAGCCTGGTTGTGACTGTGTGAGAGTGGGGGTGCAGCTGCGAAGGTGCCTCGATCCCAGCTCAGGTGTGTGGCTGTGACTGACAGGGTGGCTCCTGGAGGGATGTTTCCTTACCTTATAAACACTTATTACTACACCAAGCACAGCAGCATTTAAAAGATAAGTGACAGACTTCATGAGTGATTCTTCATAGAGCTGAAACTACTTCAGTGCTGTGAACAGCAGAGTGTGTTAAGTGTGCAGTGCTTTTAGAGTATCTCCCAAAGTATGTGAGGGAAAAATGAGTGGCATTAAGGCTCCTTAAGTTAAGGAGATACTGAGTAAATAAGTTCATCTGTATTGTCTTGATATATTGTCTTGATACCTGGGTGGAAACTGAAGTAGGTGCAACCTGCCAAAGATAAGCATTTACCAAATCGTACCAGTCTCATCCATACTTCATGACAGGTGGGAAAAATTTCCAGTGAACTTTGTATATGTATATTCAGGGGCTTTTCTAGCATACCCCATGTTCACCAGGTGAACCTCAGCTGTGAGTTTCTGCTGTTCCTGATTTAAGGTTTAATTCATATGAGGATGTTTATGGTAAGAAGTTGGCACGTAAGAAAAGAAAAGAGGAAAATAACATATAATTGTTGAGGTGATGGTAAAACAAAATACAAGAGAAAAATATTTACAAGATACAGTATAAAAAACTAATCCAAAAACCATAGAGGTCAGGAAGATGCAAGGGGGAACAACATTTCCCCATCTGACTTTCAGTTGATGAGTTTATTGAGTGTTTTAGTGAGGATTAGTCTTCAGTATCTACTATTTGAACTTGTCAATAAATAGCTTTCTTTCAGAGTTCCTCTGTAAACATTAAAGGACATTTCAACACAAATGACCTTAAGAAGAAGGGCTACATGTCAATATGCCTAATGGATAGCATGTGAACCTGTTAGCACTGTTAATATAACCCTTACATGCTGGAAAACCTTCTGCTTAACCTTTGTAAAAATGTACAGACTGCTAATTTTATTTATACTGCCAACTGCAGTGCTTCTGTTCCTGCCCCACTTCCACTGTTTTTTTCATGAATGTGACTGGGAAACCATGACACTCCCTGAGGCCTATTATTGTATTATCCTCATTGTTTGAGATGAACCATACAAAGTCAGCCATCCTGAAGTAGGTTCAAATCTTATGGATATGCAAAGCATTGACCAGAGCACTCAAAATTGTCACGAAGTTGTTCATTACTTTCCTGAGTTTTCCAACATGTTAGTCATACACACAGCAGCCATTGAAGGGTTGCTCTGTGCCAAGGGTTCAGTTACAGTGGCTTTTTAGGCTGTGAAAGACAAAGCTTTTTTACAGATCCTTCAGCCATCCTCAGCATCAGTCACAGACTTCGTGTGACCAGTCATCACATTTAGATGCCCCGTGGACATCTTGGTACTAAGTGAGTCTGGGGTTGCCATACATTGGGATTGCACGTGGATGTCATGGCTGTGTTGATGGGGAAAGCAGACATGCCACTGCTGGTTCCAAGAACATGAAGTCATGAGGTGGACGGTACCCATAGATGGAGTTCATTGTTCTGAAACCAGTATTGCTCCTTATATCCTGTGGTCTCTACATACCTCTGTGCATAGCTATGACATGATGACTGTCAGGGCTGTATTTTGGTCATGAGACTCATACATATGTATTTCCTGACTGTCCTAGGTTACAATGTAAAAATATGCCAGAAGGTCTGTATTCTATCTTCATCTTCATGAACTGTTAAAACCAGGAGGGGCAGTGTTCTCCTGTTAATGGGCCATCAATGCCTTGCCCCATGAGTCACAGATAACTCCCTCCAGGAGCCATTTCCTGTTTAATGGGCAATTAAGGACCCACCCCATGACTCACAGAATGACATCAGCAGCCCATTGTGAGATGCTCCACCCAGGGGGAGGAGCCAAGCATTCCCACCGGGATATAATCTGGGCATTTGGACAGAACAGGCATCTGCCTTCTACTGGATTCCCAGAGGAGCAGCCTTCTCTCCCACTGGATTCCCAGAGGAAGGACCAGACCCTTCAACATCACCACTGGACCATTGGAGGAAAACTCTGCCCTTCTACAGGATTTCTGCTTCAGCAGAACCATCTGTCACTCCAGGAGGACTACTGGAGCCACCATTCAGACTGGACTGCTACCAATACCCTGACTGACAGGGTGTCAGGGTGTATTCTAACTGTCAGGTTTTGTTTTTGGTTTTTTTGTNCACTGACTTTCAATGGACATCAGGGAGCCAATTTGCGTAGTAGAATTGGGATTTATAGGAGCTTTGTTATCAAGGGCTGCACTGTCAACAAATACACAATAGACCAAAATTCAAACCATTCTATCAGCCATAATGAAATTTCTTATTAGAAGGAACCATGTTGCTTACTCCAGCAGGAAACCTGCAAACTTGCATTCATAAACTGTCCCAATACAGTAAAGAAACCAATGGGACAGTGTCCTCTTTTTTATTGTACTTTTGGTACTGATTGTAGACAGACAAATTTTTCTTCCACTTTTTTTTTAAGTGCTCTGACCACTATGTTGCTACTTAAGTAGGGTGTTGCAGATACAGAAAATCTCTTCTGACTGCATTTTTTCAGTGAAGGGCATAATGAGTTCCGTCTCTAGTGGTGAAATTAGTGCTATAAGCAAAACTATCTGATGAGTCTTTCAGAGGACTTAGACACATAGCTTGTGAATCCTGAATCACTGTCAGCAAGGGACCAGAGAAATTCTCATTGTGGTTTCACAAACACTTCTCAAAATAATTAGTTAATAATTAAACTATGACAGAAAATTAAAATTTATCAGTTCTCATACATTTCTAACAGCACACTTCTATGGACTCAACTAACCATCTTTTGCAGTGTGTTAAAATATTCCTGGGTTTACCATGTGCCTTTTACTAAGGTGTTATTTTTACCACAGTGGAGCTTATTATGATAGCACTTGTGCTGCAGGTTAAGGGTTAGGATCATATAGTACATGGTATCTCACTCCTGTGAGTTTCCAGTGCAAGTCTACAGTAAAAAAAATGTGGTTAAAACAGACAAAAAGTTGAAAGAAGCGCTGCCCAACAGAATTTGTTAGATACTTCATAAATCTATAATTCCTAATAGTGGTAGGGGTACATGTGTTCAAACACTCTCCACTGTTGCACAACCTGGTTGTTTGACTGCTATAGTGGTCACAGCAAAAATGAAATTTAAGAGAGCATGAGAAAATAAAAAAAAAAAACAAGCCAGCATTAATGAATTAGTTATCTACACACCAGCTGTGTGGAAATAAACCAGTATACAAACAGGAATTCTTAACAAAATGCAGGAGATAAATTAACTGCAAAATGGAGTCAAGTCTGAGTCTGTTGAGAGTAACAGTAAAAATTTCCATTGCTCTCAACGGGAGCAAAATTTAGCCTAGGGGTTATATGACATTCATTAAAATATTCATAAGTTGTAGTATAAGGTTGAATAGAAATATAGTTCATATTTCGTTAATATGTCAAGGTGAAAACTAATGGAGTATAGATATCACAGATTTAAGAGCAGTTTTTTTGCTTGTATTTCATACTTCTGTCCTTGACCCCTTTACACTTGCTGGGTTGTGTAGAACAATCATACTATTTAATTTGCAAAGCCTGTCAAAAAACTCTGGCAATACAGCTGAATGGAGGAAGCAGAAAGACATATTCCAACTTTTGAGGGACTGAAACAAGCAAATGTTACTGATTTAAAAATCCTCCTTATGCAGGACTTTGTGCCAGCAGCTACAGTCACCATTCATAATGATTGCATCAAGTTGAACATGACCAGCAGCACTCAATACAGCACCATGACCTGCAGGAAACCATTCCATTTGTAAAAGGTCAAACATTCTTTGCCTTAAGCTTTTGAAATGAAGAAGAGAAAACAATTTCAGGGCTATTTACTACCCAGTTCTCTGACAGCTTTTGTCCTCACTTTCTGTAAGAGATATTTGCTTTTATCGTTATAGTCCTTTGAGTAAATACGATGCTTGCGGCTACAAAAAAAAAAAAAAAGGCAAAAAACCCCATTTGATTGTTTTCTTTGAATCATAAAGCTTTTATCTTGTTTCTAAATTCAGAACATCTGCCTGGAAATACTTTCTTTTTTGGAGCTGATGAATGTCATCCTTTCTATACATTTTAGGTAGTCAGATAAAGATACAGATGATCATAGAATAATGCAATAAATGTGGAAAAAAAATTATAATATTTTTACTACTGATGTAAATATGGCCACTCTCAAAATAAAACCAACATTTTTATTGCCAGGATCCAATTTTAAGGTGCATTTCTAGTCCTTTTCTGTGCTGCTGACTTTGGGGTAAACAAGATATAAACCTCCTAGGGTTCTGTTTAAACCACGTAAGTACATGCATAGGCAATATCATGTCTAAATAGACAACTGAATCCAGAAAGAATCCTAAATTATCAGGCATGATAAGCATACGAAACCTACTGAGACAGGCCAACCCTCTAAATCAAAATAAACAACATTTTAGTCACATTCTTGTGCATTTTATTGTGAGACAAATTTATGAGACGCCTATGGTGAACCTAAAGATGCTTTCTAATGTAATAGAAAGTCATAGCACAACAGAAGACTCTTGGCACAAAACTTTACTAACAGGAAAGGGAGACATGGAATGACAAGAAGGGTGTATGCCCTATAAGGAGTAAGTTAGCAGGAAATACTGGCAATGCTTAAAATAATATTGCCCAAAATATGCTATATCCCAGGATTATCATTCCCTTGCATAGGGATTTTTCCCTCAAAACAGGAAAAACTACAGTATCCAGCAATACTTCTCTTTCCAACATATCCCTTGTTGTTCCTGCTGTTTCCTTTTGAAAGCATCCCTAAAGCATCATCAGGTTTATGATTCCATAAATCTGCAAGAAAGAATTACAGTGCAATAATGGTCATCTGCCTCTAAATTGAAATTATCATAACACTAGAGGCTGGTATCTATAATCTTTTTAAAGCCTATAAGTAAAACTTTAAAAGATTTTCCAGCATTTTAAACTGATGTCTTTCAAGATTTCTGCTTTTTTCTTCCTCTTGCCTGAATCCCTCCTAATTTTTCTGAGAAAAATAAATTTTTTTCCAAACTTCTGAATTTCTTGTGTTTAGAAGTTATGTTCATAACCTCTCAACTTTTGCTGCTGTCTTTGCAAACTTATTGTATTCCTCTTTCACAGTCAACATTTGCATATAAAGCTGTATGTTATATCATTTTGTTGAATTATCTTGAAGTAGCTGGTGATTGTCTTTTTTTTTTCCCCAATCAAAATTCTAGTTTAACATTTCCAGTAAGAGAAACTGAAAGATTATGTTGCTTTATATCACTTCATGCATATCTTCATGCAAATGAAGAGCATCAAATTCTCAAAGAAAATTGTTATTTGTCAAGATGACGTAGTAGACGGAAATATCATCTAAGGTTTTGTACAATATTTCTTTCCAGGGTGACAGCTCCTGTAAGCCTCTTTAATATTCTGTATAAAGTAAAGTAAAGAAATATGAGGAGTTACTGTTTTCTTGCTTGGAATTTTGGGAGTCTTGTTCTGTCCCTCTGTGCATTCTGAATATATCAGCCCAGGTAGAAAACTCCCACTCTGTATTTTATGGATGTAATTTTTAGGTATTACTTTAAATATTATGTTCTTGTATATCACAAATATATAGGCATACATAGTGAGAAATTTTTTTTAACTATCAGCACAGTAAAAGTGCTTCAGTACTTGTCCCTGCAACAACATTATGAGAAAATAAAAGGTTTATTTATCATGAACATTTTTAACAACTATTCTCACATGATTGCCCTTAGGATCCTGATATCCAAATTACTAGTTACGAGGGATACATATTTTTCTATTGGACCTGTACAAGCTGAGTAAACAAGCTAAAATATAAAATTCATTCAAAGTGACAAAACATCTGTCTCTGTCCTCTAAGCATCTTTTGTGAATATAGCAGAAAAATAATCTTTGTTCTCTTTATTTTCCACTGAAAGCAAAATAGACCAGTGAATAAATGTGAAAGAAACAAATATTGAAGTTTCAAAATTCAGATCTAGATAGCTAATATCAAGAAATCAGTGTTACATATCGAATTCAAATTATCTAACAAGATGCAAAACAATCACATAGCAAGGAGAATTGGACTGGTAAATCTGAGGTGCTAAATTTGTCCACAAGTGGATGAATTTGTAATTATTTAAAAAAGAACAGCATATAATTCCAAATCATAACTGTTTTGTCTTTTTTTTTTTTTTAATAAATTTTCAGTGCTTTCTTTGTAGTTGGAAATAATAGAATTTTTAGAAAATCTGACACAAAGAACACTGGGTTTTCCCCCATTGCTTACAGGTGTTACTTTTCAAGATCACTGAAAGTTGCCAAAAATACCTAATGTCAAAAAGTGGGATCTAATTATTTTTCCTTGCTGTGGGACCATTTTTAACATTTCTTCAAAACAGGTTTACTATTCTGCTTCATTGCTTAATGAGGACTCAGATTAATCTACAAAGAGTCAATAAATCATAAACTCTTTTATTCATGCTCAAAGTGCATTCAATCAATTTTACCCACTGCTGAGCTTCCAGTATCATCAAATGTCTGATCTATCTTTGTGCATTTACTAAATAATTTAAGAATATTACATTGACTGATTATACATTATTTTGAAGCACACGGAACCTATAGTTATATTACAATTTCTAAAGCAGGCAAAAACTTCATTTGTTGTTGGGAAGATATGAATAACATGGTTATTAACAGAGCACACAAAACTTATACACACAAAAAAAAAGCTTTACCTATACAAAAAGACCTTTTTAGCATGTTTCTGTGTTATACCAAGGCTCTAAACTACATCTCATTTTCCTTCTCTGAGACTAGCCTGTGGAATTCAGACAAAAGAGGAAGAACAGCCTTATCTAGCCTTATTGCTTTTATTCTTAATTGATGGCAGAGTGATAAGAAAGAGCATAATTGGCAGATAGAAAAGGTAATGGGCATGAGATCTGGCTGAAGAGCATTGGCAGAGTTCAAAGAAAGAGGAAAGCCCTACTCCCCGAAGGAGTCTATGTAGTCTATACATCTTCTTATGCAGCTTTTTGTATTGGTTGTACAACAGACATTCTCCACAGAATGCGATTTTTCAGTTTTTGTTGCCCTGCTAACAGCATGACCATTCAGTGGTATTGATGGGGAATACTTTTATGCATATATCGGAGAAAAAGAGGCTGACAAAATGTTCTTATATGGTGGAAGGTGCTCAATGTTCTGCTTGCAGGACTTCATAACATCAGATAGTATTTTCTGCAAAGTAATGACTAGTACAGCCAACTCATTACCATAGTTCACTGAGAACAGACTTTCAGCATCATGAAAGTCTAGGCATTGTCTTACCTCTTACCTCAGTTGTTTGTTTTAAAGAATTAAATTATGTCTGACCTTGTCCTCCAAAAAATAGGTTTAGGTAATTACCCTCAGGTCATGGATCTTGATGGAAAAAAGAATCTAAGGTATGCTAAAGAGAAGCAGAACACTCTCTGCATAATCCTCACTGTGATAAATTAAAGGATGTTTTGTTCACTAAGAAGGACAAACCACAATAGCAGGAAGCTAAAGTCCTCGGATTAAGATAAAACTCATAGATAAATATGCTCTTGCTCAATATGTACTTGCTCGACAAGCTTTAAGTTCCAGAAATCGGAACAGGAACACCAAATAAGGAAAGAAGACACCCCAGGAAGACTACCAACCTTCATCCAAAGACCACCAGGAGGCAGAATGCGACCACCTAGCAACCGTGGGAGACATACGCAGAGTACAACTAAGAAGACACGTCAGCAGGAAATGGAACTGTATAAAAGACGGACTGGAACAGGCTGTGAGCGCGGCAGTTGGTGGAGCGAGACTCCCTGTCGCCCAGCGGTGGTTTGCTTATGCCTTGCTTGCTATAATTAATAAATTTCAATTCGACCCAAATTTCAGAGTGTACTGCAATTTATCACACTCACTACTTGCTGAATTTAGCTGCTCCATGTTTGTATTAAAGTTTTTTAGGGTGGCACCCTAAAGAGCTTCTTTTTCTTAAGAATTGATTATACAGTTCTTCCAAGATTATATCCAGGCATCTAGCAAATAGTTAGAAAAGTGTTATGGAGCAGGGCAGCCAGGCATAATTCCTGATTTAACATTCAAACTGAAGGATTACTGGCATAATGCATTTGAAATGCATTTGACATTAGAAATTTTAAATTGAATATGAAATTAGATTTGCAACACCTATACAAAGTTAATTCCAACTCTGAACTCCTATGTGCAACTATTTGTGTCCATGCTACTTTTTTCTTTCATTGGCAAGTTCAAGAAAAGTGTAGTGGAACTGGCAGACATAGCATGCATAAAGAAGGAACAGAAGAAGTTAATTTCAAGCTATTATAAATTCTTCTTTTTCATCTTCAGATCAAGAGATTTTTATAGGCACAGCAAAAAAGAGGGTGTAAAATTCCTTTGGAGTAAGGGAAATATAATACAGTCAAAACTCAGAAAAGTCAGGAAAAAAAATGACAAAAAAGAATTGAAACAGATGAATACAATAGAAGAGATGAGAAACTCATTGCTCATAAAAACAGATTATGTTTTCCTTTTGTCAACACAGAATTAATAGCTGAATGCTTTAATGAGGTTTTATTTTACTAAGACATCATTACATTTTCAAGACATGCTAGTAAAGAACATTTATTAGCACATTATGAAGTGCTATAAATAATTGAAACTAAGCTGCCATTGTCAGTTGAATAAGTTCTTGCAATTCATTATTATTACATTTCCCCCCCACTCAATAGTTCACAAAATTCAAGAATTTTCATTATGTGTGGAACTCACTGCACCAATACAGACATGTCATGACACTCCCTCCCTGAGCTGGCATTCCTGGCTTTGCCAGCTGGAGTCATGGACTGGTGGCAACTTGCAAGATGGGCTCCTGCCCGGGGACGCTCCTTCCCTGGATTCTCCTCTGTACTCACCTGCAGAGTCATTCAAGAGAGGGATTATGCAGTGCCGCTTAACAACAGAGTGATGCAGTTCTCCTGGCACAGTAGTGTCCACTTTGGAAGTCCTGGATGCGGGAAGGACAATTGAAAGGATGCCCTGAGATGTCCCTTAGGAAAGGGGCCCCTCAGCAAGTGTTCATCATTGCGAGTGACACAAAAAGGCTCTGATGACTGTGAAAACAGCAAAATTACTACCCCATATGTTCTCCCTTTTGACACAATCTCACCCCACACTGATTATTAGATGGCAGAAGGTTTTTTTTGCATTTTGATGCTCAGCAATGCCTTCTTTACTATAAAGGCAGTAACTTGTGTATCATCCTGATTGATTCATCCATTCCTTAATTTAGTTCAAAGAGTCAATCAATATTTTGTATAATGTGGTGTGTGTTTTGATAAGCAAAGAATTGCCACCTGAATCACTTCTTAGGCATTGAATATAAAACCACCATATCATTTATTATTCTGGTTTGATAAGCAACTGTGCTTGAATTGGTCATTGATTAAGCAGAGCTTTTGTGTCAGATTACAATAGGAACTTGGTTGCTACGCCTTTAAAACAGTAGCTGCAACGATCTAACCAGTTCTTTATTCCTGTAAATTCCAATACTGTTTGCTATCCAAGACAAACACAACCATGACTATATTTTCTAATGTTGTAAATGAGTATATTTTTGTTGTCGCATATGCTGCGAAAACACCTAAGTCTGTGGTATTTCAGAACCACTTATCAGGAAAGAGTTCTATGTTCTCAAGTGTTACACCTGGAAAAGCCACTTGAAATCTATAGCTACTGTAGTGAAAATGTGCTATAAGTGTATGATATGGAATTAGAGAGTTCCACAGGCATACATACCAAAGTGTTTCCCATACTTGAAAACTTATGTACAGTGTAAGTGTAAAGGATTAAAAAAATTCTATGGCCACTGGTGTGTAAATCACTCTTTTTATTTTTGTTATATTTAACTATACTTTCTTTTTTTAACAGGCTTATTGAAGGTTTTAATTAATGATATTAGAAATATATTCATTCTCAAGAGAATATAAATTTCTACTTATATGCAACACTTTTGATTGGTGTGTAACCTGAAAAGTTCATTGATGCTGAGATGTAGTACACCCCATTTTATGTTAATGTAGAAATCTTTTTTTTATACATTTTTTATTAATCAGGTATTTACATGCAAACAAATTCTATCTTTCAATTTTTGCAAATTCAACCGTTTCTGATACTTTTTATCTAACCTAAATCTTTATGTGCCTTTGCCATCAGATTTTGTTGCTGTAAAATAATTATCATATGAAAAAACAAGACTATGACCTCAGGTGAGGAATAGTGAGGAGTAGATGAAATCATCTAGCTGTGAGATACCATCAGTTGGGCACAAGAAAGAGCTGAAAAAAACAAAGCCTTTATATGTTTTTAAGATTATAATGCTTAATTGAAGATCTGTAGACCTGTTTGCCTTCCCCTGGAAAAGTTTATTATCTTCACGTGTTCCACACACATGGTGTAAAATTAGCCAGAAGGAGGGTAGCTTGAGCAAAAAGATTTCAGGAGATGGAGAGAGGAAATTATACTTTTTGCCCAAAATCACTCTATGAGGAAATTTTTATACAAAGTAAGTCAAATACTGTTCTTGTTTTTACAAACTGGTAAACAGTTCTGTGTATCTGCAAGCTAAATCAGACACCCAAAGGACAGTTGCAGTGGCCAAGACTTTGCTTCAATTATTCACTGAAGAATCCTGGATCAATGCAGACTCTAAAGACACAGAAAAATATTTCATTCTGCAAGAAATGCCATAACTTGGGAATACAGAGTATTAAATGAGAGAAAATATTCTTTTTATTCTCTTCCTAGACTGCTGAAATTTCACTATTCAAGAACTATTTATGTTTCTCTGTGCAATCACTCTCAGGCACTCAAGAGCCCAGAACATTTAAACTGCGTACAGTGTTTGCTTCTCTCAATGACATATTGAGAATCTTTCAAATTGCCAGCTAAAGTAATTAATTGTGACAGGACTAAAAATGATGCAGTAATGAATCCTCAAGACTTGAGAATGGAGGAATGGTGCTAAACCTGGGAAGGAGAGAGGGAGGAAGGTGGTTTGGAGGGTATTTTACTTTGTTTCTCACCATCCCACTCCACTTTAATTTTTTTAAATTGACAATAAATTTAATTAATTTTCCCCAAGTCAAGGCTATTTTGAACATGACAGTAGCTGGTAAGGGAGCTTTCCTAGCTTATTTTCTCCCCCTATCCTGTTGAAAAGGGGAGTGATAGAGGAGCTGGGTGGATATCTGGCAACCAGTCAAAATCAGCCCACATCATTCAGGTAGCTGTCCCGCAAAAAGCGGATACTGCAGACACACATTGGATGATAGGATATTGCATGACTCCTCCATGGATCACAGATTAGCATAGCTGTCTGATTTATCTCACCTTTGACTCATTTGGTGAACACAAGCGAGGTTCAACAATGGTTGCATGCTGCCACATCTGAAACCATTTGCCTCCTCTGACACAGAAAAAGAAGAAGGTGAGAGGGAGAAAGGGAATATTCAAGAGAGGAAGAGATAAAGAAATGGGTGGCGGTGTCTCCCTTTACGTGCAGACTGGGGGTGAGATTCTCTTGCCTAAACCTCAACATTTGTGCCATTCAAGGCCACTTCATTGCTCCTACCTTAGGGCATCTGACCTCTGATCCCTGCTCCAGAAAGGGCCTCATTTCTGCCACCCATGTCTGGCTATCCTGAGTATCTCGTATAATCTCAACCTTCCCTGAGCACAAGCACATATTCAACTAAATTATGATCCCAATCTTTTTTGAATCTAACAGAATGTAGGCACCTGGCACAAATTTATGTATCAAACTTCAACTCAATACTACTCCTACATTTTCCTTGGTTAATCTCAAACTAAATTCTTCTTCCATAAATCTAGTTGTAGGTTTCTGGACAATGGCCAGATTCAGTCTAGAAACTGTTTAGGTGGATTAGCAAGGCACTATGTCTCCTCAGTTCCAGCTGGGGAAATGGATTGTTTCCCTGCTGTGGCTTTTACCATTTTCCTCCTTTTCTGCTGCATGGCTATAGAAATTGCTGCAAATATCTGTCCTGGTTTAGAGTCAGGAAAACACGGAAAGTTACATTCACATATCTGGACCTCTCACTATGTGGACAGAATAAAAGTATGACTTGCTGCTCTTACCAGCATACATGTGCTCATTATCAAAATAGAAATCTTTTGGGTCTAACACCAAGGTGCAATGAAACAAAAATCTGGGACTCCCTTATTACACTTTCAGAATTTGTTTTCAGTAGACTGTAATTTGTGTTGTGACATTTTTTGCCAAAAACAAGAGCTAAGCAATGGAAATAATCTCTCAGAATATAAACTGAAATGTTGGTTTGTAATTATAAATTATAAATTATTAGACATGGAACAATCTGTTATTAACAAGATAGTTCAACAGAATACTTATTAGTTATTTTTTTTATAAATGAAACAAAATACTACATCTAATAAATTAGATGCTCTGTATCTTTCTAAGAAAGAAGGAGAAATACACAATAAAAATACATCTATTATTAAATGGAAAATAATTATGTTTCTAAAAAAATATAGCATGCAGGTTTGCCCAATTAATCTATATGTGTGGAGAGCCCTGATACAGCAGGTGTTTTTATTCTTCTCACTCATCTGTTCAGGTTTGTATTAAAAGTTACGTCTTCCTTTGCTGCGAAAAAAAAACAAAACAAAAAAGACTTTTTTTTCTCTCTCCCTGTTTTTTTATTGCTGGTAACTCACACTCAGAAAGGGTTTAGTTAAGTGCTATTTCTTCTGGTACCTGTATCATCAGTAGAATTGTACCTAAATTGTAATATATGAAGCCATTCAGTTACACAGCAGAAACAAGACTGTAGCTTAGGACATGCTGAGGTCAATAACAGAAGAAAATTATGTTCTCTAACTGCAGGAGAAGGTGTCATTTGTCTTCAAATCTTTTATGATAGAGCTGAGAAGCAAGAAAAGATCACAAGAAAGACTGAGATCTTTCTTTTCTTATTGCTTGTTGATTTTTCTAGCTTGCTATCAGTGGGAAATAAGCACTTTGTTTGAATTTAAACCACTACCACATCTGTGTTATAACCCTTCACACAAGTAATTTTTTACTACAGTATCCTAGCTAAGAGGGACTCTCAGCAAAACACAATTACTTGACATTATCTTTCATGTCCATTCACAAACTAGTTCAATATTGGAGCTATGTTTGCAGCTTCTGTGGTTTCCAACTAATGCCCAGTAACAGGCTCTATTAAGCCTATTTAAGGACAGTAGATGGACATGTCCAGTATGTGTCAAATTATTCACATTATTCCAGAACTTTATTTCCCTTCAAGCAGTTTGAGGTAGAGATTGTCATGTGCTGAGGCAATACTGCCACAAAACTTAGAATTAACTAAGATTGTAAAAAAAAGTATATTTATGAGTAATCCTAAAGTTACAGCCATACTCATCATAATTCTCCAAATCCAGTTTTGAATATACACCTCCAACATGTTCAGCAAAACTTTCCTTGAGGTACCTGAAGAGTGGGAAGGCAGATGTAGAGGTTACACCAGCAGCTGTAAGGCAGAACTGTTGTTATGATGATGATGTTGTAGAAAGCAATTAACCTGCAGACCTTTCATTATTTGGGAAAATAGTTGGAAAGGCACTGTCACACAATTTAATTGAAGAATATTTGTGTCTATTCTCTTTTAATTTGTATTTTCACTTAAAAAAAAAAAGCCCAATCAACAAAATCTCTAAGTTACTGTTAAAATTATTTAAGAATTGAACTCTGTTCTTGTTTGGAAACTTGAAGACCTGCAGTAGTATGACTCTCACTTCTAAATAATGTCCTTTAATATCAGTACTTTAGGGATGACTGTGAATGCACATAAATTCTTTCATTCTGAAAAACTGTGAAAAGTGGAGATGAGAGGAGTTGTCATTTGTTCCTCTTTTCTTTCACATTGCCATTATTCTGTGCTGCAATATCAGATACAGATTCCATTTAAATACCAAGAGAGGTATTTTAATTTGCTTGGTTTTACATATGAGTCATGCATTTAAATCCAAGAGTAAAATGTAACCCTAATTGCCAGTTTCAGGTCTCTATTCTTAAGTTTTTACCATATATTAGAATCTATGACATTGAATCTTATACCTGTGTAAAACTTATGCCGATATATTAATTTTACCCTCTTAACCACAGAGTCATTGCTCTAGGTATTTTATATGATTATAATCTGTTATTAAATGTGACCTTCTAGATTTATTTGAAGGCTCTTTTCCTGGTTTTAATAATTGTCTTCTGTTCTTTGTTTCCCAAATAAATTGAAAGCCCTTTTTTACAAATGTTTTGCTCTAGCAGACAACCCAGAATTTTTTAGCAATTCCTATAACCTTTTCTAATCTTTATAAAAACTCATCAGTTTTAGAAATGGTTATTACTATCTCAGCAGTTGTGTTGTCCTGTAAAAATAACAGAGCTCAAACTTTCTAGCATTTTTCATTTCCTAGAGTTCTAAAAAGATATTTGGCAAGTACCACTTTGACTTTTTGATTGAAATCATTGGATTAAAGCAAAATTTTATTTAGAACCTAAGAGTCATTCACTTCTGAGCTATCACACTCTAATTAGAAATGTAGTTTAGAGGTTCATTTTTCTCATAAAAAATAAAATGGAAAAACAAAACTGAGACTTGCCATATTGTAAGAGCAGAGATAGAAAATTCTACTCTGCTTAACTACTCTACAGCAATGTGTAAATAATTAATAGTTTGGAAGCAACAGTGTAGCTATCACTCATATAAAACAAGTATAAGGAATATCTGGTTGTATAACTCATATGTAACGTAATTAAAGTTCATATAAAGGAATAGTACAAGTAGTCAGGAATAGCATTGAAAACAAAGATTTTCAGTTAAAAAGACAAACATCAAAAGGAAAACTTTAAGAATTCTGAGAACATACAGGAACTCAGAAAGGAGTACAAGGAAGATGCATAACAAAGAAAAATAGTGAATGATATAAAGGAGAACATTCTTTTCATTTTTAATTTTTCTAGGAAAAGTGAACTTTGGCCATACTCACTATTAGTTTAAAAACTGAGTAGAAATTTAGGTCAAAGTACAGAAAGAAGCCTTTAAAGAATATTGAGATAACATGGAGGCATGAAGGTTCAGAGAGCTTGATTAATGCATCTGATAAATGAACCAAAGCACGCTTTGAATTATCAAAGTTTATCTTTAAAATTTCTCTAAGAACAGAGAAGGTATCCCTGATCTGCCAAAAAAATATTTAAAAAAATCTAAATGGGTAAAAAAGATATCTTGAGGAGTTCTGGATAAATCCATGTACTTAAAGTGCCTTGAAGTATTCTTAAATGAGTGAGAAAGCATTTTCAGAAAAATGTCAAGGAAGAGACAGAAGAAAAAAGTAGAACTTCTTTGGATCATGACAAATGAGTCTAAATGTATTTTTTTTACATGAAGGGAAGAGGAAGGAAATTTCAAGTGGACAGAAACAGTAGTATTTAAATTATTTGGTGCTATACTATATAGCATCACTGGAAAAGGTGCTGAACTTCTCACTGGAAAATTTGAAAACAAATTGTCCTTTCCTGCAGATATCTCAGGTAAGCGAACCCTGTCTCACTGCAGAAGCTGGACAGGGTGATTTCTGAGGGCTTGATGAGCTCTGCAGTTCTTGGTTTGAACCCTAGAGTCAGCTACTCTTCACGCTGTATTATGTGAAAAAGGAGTAATGGTGGAATTTTGTCAGTAAGTATGATTGCTTTTGCACATTGAGTAAGGCTATTTTCTCCACAAATTTATGGAATCTACAGGTTACTGGTTGCAAAGAAGGTGCCTATGATATATACACGTATGCTTACAAATAAGCTTGGATCCTTCTCACCAGCGTGCCCAAGTGGAATTGAACTCAGTGCACAATAAATACTGAATTTTGGATATTGGGCAGTTTCGCAGCCAGTGTTGAATATTGCATTGCCAGGATATATTTTTTTTTTTTTCAGTATCTAAGAGCTAATACAAACTTGATTTATCCATTGCACTGCACATAAAGGAAGTTGACTTTAATAAACCTTTCTTTAATATTACAATTTATAATGCTTTTCTGATCAACAGAAAAAAATAATTAGTTAGCATCCTTTTTATTTAAAGACTGCTTTCCTTGTTGTATACAAAACTAAATTTACCAGAATCTGATCATTGTCTGTTTTGTTTTAAAAAAATTATATTGGGAACACTAGTGAGTCAAATTCATACACCTTCCTCATATCCCTGAGTTAATCTAAAATGAGTAACAAACTTTAGAGCTGATAAGAACATGGATTTTGACTCATACTTTTGTTTATGCTTGGTTATGAAGGCAAATTAAGGCCACATATGTGAAGCACTCACAGTAATGAAGGCCCTATCAAGATTTTGACATTAGAACAGAATTGCCTTCTGATTAAAATGAACTAGCTTTTGTTCTGTAGCTCAAGAGCACACAGAGTAATAAAAATTCTCCTCCATGCCGCAAATTATTACTTTATGTTTGTTTTCTTCTCTTTGTTTCAAGCAAGTAACACGAGCTGGGAAACAATTTATAGTACAATTCTCTCTTTTTAATTATTCAAGCAGTCTGAAGCTTCCAATTTTCCAGCCAAATTCTTAGTCTCTGCATGAGGTAAATTTTATTTGCAAACATAGAGAAACTAAAGTAAATCTTTGGCCCTTCTTAATTATCTTATGACAGGAATCTTTTGGAAAAGCAATAGCCTTTAGTAGAAGGATAGTAGAAGGCAAAAAATTATAATGTGTAATTTGTCATAGAAAGTGTAATTTAGGAGAACTTTGCACAAACTCTTTCCAGATATAATTGGTTTGGATTGGCTGAGTCATTATTATGTGTGTTCTGGCATTCTTTTTTTCCTATGTTTCTTTTTCCTGTTTCTTACACTCTATTGACTCTTTTTTTATTTTATTGAAATAAATGAGTTTTCCATCCAGCAGAGGTGGATTGATATTTAAGTAGATGAGTGTTTTGTAAATAAATGAACAGTTAAATTATTGAGCATTAATTCTCCATGTAATATTAGAGTTTACAGTATGTATTTTTCCTCAGGTTTTTTCATGTTCAAATTCTTCTTATTTCCTTCAAAATATCCACAAAATTCTCCACAAAATATGTCATATTTTCCACTTATTATAATGTGGTACATGCAGAAGATTCATGTAAATTAAGAAAATAATTCATAGAGATTTTAGTCAAAGAGTCCAAGAGCAGGTTGAGCTATTCACGAAATACATTATTTGGGTTTGCTAGGTGAGGAGGGACAGAGTTTAGTTGACGCATTGTCAAGTCAGACCCTGTCCAGTATCCAAATAGGTGGAGATGAGCAAAGTCAGAAATGTGCTGCTGATGTTTCTCATAGATCACAAATGGCTTAAAATATTTTCCTTAAAGCATAAAAAAGTCTCAAGAAAGGAATGAAAGCAGGTCTCCTGACATCTGGACTGAGCAAGGAACTGGATTTCACATTCTGCTTGGTAGCAGTCTCAGCCATGTTAATAAAGGTACAGTGTAGTTTAGCTAAATTGCAACATACTCTGTCTTTCATTGTGTGGTTTCTGCAGTCTGGACCAATGGATTTTAAGAAGGGCTGTAGCTCTGAAACTTAGGAGATAACCAGGAAAAAGTTTTTAGATATTTTGCCTTTTCACATAGTACCTTACTTTTTTGACTAAATCCTTGGCAAAATTTTTGCAAATTAAGGTTTTCAAGTAAATTATGTTTCTGAACTTCCACATTAGTCATGTAATAACCACTTCTCATAGCTTTGGAATGTTACATGAAACACTTTTTAATCTATGGATTATTTTGAGATATATTCTAGGTTTTAGAAACCATGGATATTTAACATAAAATCCTTCTTTTATTCAGATTTTTGAACTTCAGGTTTGGTACCTGTCACAGTAAGTTACAGCATAGTAATAGCCAGGGTCAACTATGCGTTTTGCACATACACATGGCTGACAGACTAGGAACATACCGGTATAAATAGCTTAAGACAAAATAACAGGCAAAAAAATATGGAAATAAACTCTGATAATAAGATAGGAGAAGGCTGTGCCAAAAAGCTGGAGCTACAAAGCCCTTAACTCAGACCAAAGCATTTATATATCTGTCTTCCCTTGAGACATACGTTAATAATTTTAAAAGAAATTCTGTCTGAAATCTCTCCCATTAAAATCTTTCCTTTCTCATTTTGCAGAAATTTTTTGGTCCTAAGACAAGTCATGTTCCTAAAAAATTTAGTTCAGTTTGAGTTGAAATGATCTGGATTAGACTCCAACTGACACAAAATTCCTCAATTGTGTTGATTTTGTATGGGATGATTTTTGTGGGGGAGGGGGGCCCAGAGATGTAGCTCCTGTGGGAAGTTGCTGGAAGCTTCCACCATGTCTGGCAGAGCCAATCCCAAAATTGGGCCAATGGAAGAGGCTGGTAACATGTATGTGATAACATACTTAAGAAGAAAATCAAAACAAAGTGGGACACATTTTTTTTCCTAGTCAGAGAAGAGGAGGAGGTGAGACCATGTGAGGGAAAACAACCTGGAGGCACCAAGGTCAGTGGAGAAGGAGGGGAGGAGATGCTCCAGGCACTGGAGCTGAGATTCCTCTGCCGGGCATGGTGAAACCATGGTGAAGCAGCTGTGCCCCTGCAGCCCATGGGGATCGTGAGGGATGCAGAGATCCACCCACAGCCCATGCCCATGCCAGGATTCCTGGAGGAGGCTGAGATCCAGTGGAAACCCTGGTGGAGAGAGAAGACCCCTGCTTCCAGGCAGGAGCAGCCTGTCCTTGGAGTGGAAGAGTGATCCACGTCACAGCAGTTTTGGGACGACTGTCTGCCTGTGGGAGGGACTCATGTTTGCAGCAGGTGCGGTTTGGTTGCTGCTCATGAGAGTGGACCCACTCTGGGGAAGTTCATGGAGAACTGTCTCCCATGGAAGGGACGCCACAGCCTCACAGGGGAAGGACTCCTCTCCCAGAGCAGTGGAAGATCTTGGGTGAGGAACTGACCAAACCCCCATACCCTAACTTCCTGAGCCATCGATGGGAAGCAGGGAAGGACTGAGGGGAAAAAAAAAGGTGTTTTCACGGTTTTATTTTACTTCTCATTATCCTCCTCTGACTTTGTTAATAATAAATTCACTTTGTACCTCTAAGTTGAGCCTGTTTTGCCCTTGGAGTGCTTTCTCTCAATCTGTATCTCAGTTAATGAACCCTTTGTTTAATTCTTTTTTCTCTCCTCTGCCCAGCTGTAGCAGGGGAGGGTGAGTGAGTGGGTGGCTGTTGTGAGTGCCTGGCATTTGGCCAGGGTCAAATCATGATACTTGTTTTATATTTTTTTAATTTGGCCTAATCTATTTCTCATATGATTTATTACTTGAGTTTATTAACACAGGAGTTGTGCTAACACAACTTTATAGTTGCCAGTGTCAGCGGAGTATTTCTATAAGGCTCAACACTGCTGATAACTATAGCTGTCCTCCCTCTGTACAGTACACAGATGTAATCTTATCTTCAGAGCATCTCAGGTAACCTAACTACACGTGAACACTTTGATCAGTGACTGCTCATTTCCTGTGGGCCACACTGAACATATTTCATACTGTAGCCTACCATGGGGAATACAATGTCTTAAAAGAGTTCACAAAGTGCCAACCCATGGATAAGCAGCTACTGAAAATTATGAAGCTCTGCAGTTCTATACCTAGAGCCAGTGAACAAGACTGCACTGCCTAGGGAACACTGGGTAATTCTACACAGAAAGTGTGTCTTATGTTCTGACTCAGATCTAAAGAAAATTCTGTTCACCACCTTTAGTGCTCTAGAACTACATGTATTGAAGTCTGGGATTTCTAGCACTTCTCCTTGTGTGACAGAGATGGAAAGGGAACTGACCCCAGCTCTAAGCCAGGGTTCTGCAGAGAACTTCATCCAAACTGTTCTCAGAGCACACCTTCTGTCCTGCAATGAGCTAAACAACAGAACAGAAATACCTTTAAAATATTTTTCCTCATGTTCCTTACCACATAAACACTCTTTGATTGCTTTTTTGCCCTGAAATCACCCAAGAATTTTCAAAGATCTCTCTCAAGTTACAGAAGAGACTTTAGAAAAATATTTTTCTCAGGTTTTATTTCTTATCATAGGTTGATTGCAGTACTGCTTCACCTATGATAAAGGTTTAGCCTGCACTAATGTATCAAGTGTCGTGCAAATTTTAAAAAATATTCTATGAGCCAGGTGGAGACCAAAGTCAAAATTACTTGAGGATTTAGGGATTTGATGTCTTTTTGTTTTGGGGTTTTTTTGGGGGTTGTTGATTGTTTGTTTTGGTTGATTGGTTGGTTGATTTTGGTTTTGTGCGCTTGGGGGTTTTGTTTCACAGAATAATGGAATATGCTGAGCTGGAAGGGAACCTTCAGAATCACTGAGTTGAACTCTTGGCCCTGCTCAGGTGATCGCTTTCCTGGGGACCCTGTTCCTGTGCCCAACTACCCCCTGGCTGAAAAACCTTTTTCTAATATCCAACCTAAACCTCCCCTGACTCAGCTTCCTGCCATTTCCTAGAATCCTATCACTGGTCCTGAGAGTGAAGAGGTCAGTACCTGAAACTCCACTTTCCCTCGTGAGGATGTTGAAGACCACAACGAGGTCTCTCCTTATTTCTGAAAAAAAACCAAGTGACCTCAGCCACTCCTCATAAGGCTAAGGTTCCCCCTCCAGAGTGTTCCTCAGTGACTAAAATTGTCCCCATGACTCAAGGGGACACCATCCTAGAGCAGAGCAGAGAAGGACAATTCCTTCTCTTGCCTGGCTGGCAACGCTGTGCCAGATGCACTCCAGGACGTGGTGCCCTCCTGTCTGCCTTTTGTTTGGGTTGAGTTTTTTTCAGTGAAGGCCTAAGGTTATCCTTCTCAGGGTTACTGTAATCACACTGACTTGAAAAGCTAACTTCAAATGTATGTAAAAGAGATGCTTTCCTTTTTTAAGTGTAGGAAAAAGAGGTAGCAGCCCCCTAGTTCTCTTTTGTGATCCTGGTATGAACACATCAAACTATGAATCGTCTTCTGATATGAGATCTACACACCAGCAGGACAGTGACCTGGGGAATGTGGCTGCAGTGAAGAAAAAAGCAAAGAAATCACTCTGCAGGCAAATGGTTACATGATTGTGCCACGGTTCCTGTCCCTGCCACTGAAATATGGTATAGTCATTGACTGGTACTAATAGATGAAACAATATATCATTGAAAACCTCTGAAAAGTTGTCACTACAAAACAAGTTATAAAAAAAAACTGATATGAGCTGGGCAAGGGACTTTGAGATTGTATTCTTGGGCTGATGTGTCTTCCTTCTTCACCTGTTCAAGCTTAACTTCTTGTCTGGCTTCTGTTTCTTTCCTTCTTCTTGCATGTGCTTATGAAACAATTCCGCTGGAATAAAGATAACCAAAGGGAGAAGAATTTATTAAAGGATATATTATGTGAAAGTTTGCTGGGGTTTTTTTCTGGGAATATATATTGCCCAAAATATATGCATTTAGAAGATTGAGATTTTATTGCTAGTGTTTTACTTCTTTCTTCCACAGTGAGTATAAGAATGTCTTCTCATTGAGTCATTACCAAACTTCATTTATTTCTTGGCTTACTCTCAGAAAATCTCTTCTTCTTTTCTACCCAGCCACCTTCAACTACAGCCAGCCAGGTGGTTCAGTAACTGACTTAATAACTTATAAATTCAGCTTGCTTTACAGTTTCTGCTGAACACTCTCAATAACAACAGTTTTCCTAGCTAGAATAATAAATGAGGTTACCTCAGGGTTTAAACAAATGTGAAGTGTGTCCTTAATGCGGCCAATTTAATCAAACACATCACTGAGTTCTTCTAGTATATTATTTTCATTTAGCTGATATGAGACCTCCATTATACGTTTGATCAGTTTTAATTCCTTAGGAACTCTAATCCCTGGCACAGGCTAAGCCTTTACATTCACAAAGAGAAAACAGAATAATTCCTGAGAATTCCATATGGAGAAGGGTGGACCTTTAACACATGAATGCTTTGTGCCTTCATTTACTGTGACATCCATAGCATTTTGAAATTTTTCTGTGCTTCCAGTAAAGAGCCAAATTTGGATGTTGTCATTATTTAGTTATATAAGGCAAATGTCTGTAGAAACTTCCAACTGTAATAATCTGAATTTGTGACAATTTTTCTGCATATTAAATATTTTAGTTATATCTATTATTGATATAGTCAAGTACATTTCTGGCAATACAAAGGATTTCATAGTGTGCTTAACTGACAGGTTCACCATTTGCATTCAAAATATTTAACACCATTTATAACTGAAGATCTAAACTTCTATTGAACTTTTTTTGTTAAGAAGTAACACAGCTTATTCTGCTCACAGCTAGGTATAAATTGTGAGCACACCAATAGAAAATAGACAATTTTAAGTTCATATGTGATTGGGTTTTTTAAGTGTAATACTTCTTTAAAGTCAGTTAATCAATGGGTCAGAGAATCACATGGGCCACACAGCAACTCCTTTATTCAAAACCTAGTATTTAATAAGGCCAGATTTTAAAAATGAAGATCACTTGGAGAAACGTTTGCTTTTCAGCATAGAACCAAAATCATTAGATTGTTCCTATTAAATGACAACATTTTGCTATCAGATACTGCAAACCTTCTAAAAATTAAGAAATTTATATGCCATTATAGCTATTGACATAGTTTAGCTGATTGATTTTTTTTTTCATTTAATACATATCTGTAAGTATTTTAATGCCCTGTCTATTTCTTGTGTTATGAAAACCATTGCTTCAAGTCTATGTATAGGTTTTCCAGCTGCTGTCGCTTGTCACAGAGACACTTTGCATCTCTTTTCATCTGTGTTCTGAAGGTCAAAAAATTCTAGCACATTCTGATTGCTCAGACTGCCACATCATGCCTAGACCTACCTTTTATGCCACTTCTGTATAAATCATAGCTTAAGACAAAATGTGTACGTATCATATGAAATATGTATCAATTGAGGAAACATGGTCAATTTAGACAAAGCTCCTCTTCTCTTTATATGTATCTGACATCATTTATTCCATATAAAAGATGCAAACTCTGAAATCCAGAATTTTACTGGTGGCATTTTACATGACAGAGTAAGTAACTTACACTTTTACAAAGCAGACAAACTGAGAAGTGTGGGCAAGATAAGTATACAAGGAGGTAGATTAACAACTGGCTGAAATGGAAAGCTTAAAGAGTTTTTATTAGTGACACAAAGTCCTGCTGGAGGCAAATCACTAGCAGAGCTTCTTCCAAAGCTCATTCAAGCAGACATACAATAAGATATCCTGCTAAGAATCCGATCTTTAGTCTTCATCAGTTCAAATCTTGAGTCTCTCTTGTGTTAAAGTGTTTATTAATACCTCCAAATACTACTTGAGCTGAATCACCATCTTCAAAAATCAAGCTTCTCAGAAAACAGGTGTCTAGAATGCCAAAACATCTTCGAAGTAAAAGATGAGAGTCTTAATGAAAGCAATGAATAAAATGAACCAACCCCAAAATGGGACAATATTTAGAAGAGAGAAAATGGCCTTGTGAAGAATGGAGGGATGCTATTACAGATGGAGAACAAGAGGTAAGGATGAAGAAGGAGACTGAAGGGAATAAATACCAGGTGACATGGGAAGAAAATCTGATGGCATTTATACTGACTAGAAATACCAGATGAATAATAAAACCAAGACAAAGAAGCAATAACCCCAGGAATTCACCTTCTAAGTAAATCAAAAGCAGTCTTCTGGTTTCAAAGACCTGCAATATAATAAACATGGTATTCTCTAATATGTCATATGGGTTTTGAGATCACTAAATTCACATTTCAGTGCTTTCCAGCTAGAGAGATCCTTCTAAAATTAAAAATTAATAGCTTTCACATAGAAATAAGAATAGTAACATTTTTAAAAAAGTATTAAGAGATACCTAGGATAAATGGGTGAAAAAAGATAATAACTTCATAAGGAGAAGGATAATGTGTAAAGAGAAGGATAGACAGGTATGATGTTATTTCTTCAAAGAAAATACCAAATCCTAAAAGAAGACCTGCCCCTCAAAATGATTCTTTTTTTCCCCTGGCTTTTTCCAGTGATTCATCATGGGGTCTCATGGTAATCTTCTCAATTTATCTGATGTTTTTAGAATTTGTTGAATATTCAAAAATAATAATTTCTAAAAGATCTCTCTGCCTGTGTGGGTAGGAGAAACCACAAAGAAGATGTAAAACTACTGCAGGAAATGTTAATAAAACGATTCAGAGAGATGAGGGAGAATGGAAACATGGAATGCAGATTGCCTGCAGGCTGGGTGCAGGCAACAGTAGAAAAGCAGTTTCAGTATTAATACTACTTACCTTTTTATTAGAAAACATGTTTCATTGTTTCTTTACTGTCTTGTTGCTATTTTGGATTGCTCCAGAATTTAAAATTTTCAGGAAAAAATAGTAAAATTCTGCTGTAATATTACACCCGAAATCACTTGTATTTAAACAGATAAACTGCTTCTCTGTGGTATTTAGATGAATAGCATTTCAGGATGTAAAAATATGGTCCTTGTTAATCTATGATACTAAAAAATATGAGACATGTGAAAGCTGCAACAGCAACTGAGCTTATCACACACAATTGCCTGTCAAAGGGCAACTGTCTCACATTAAGTGAAATTGTTGTCTGCTTGCAGTCTTTGGGCAAAGTGAGTAGAAGGGAATGTGTATAAGTCCATTATTTGCAGTTGAGCTGAATTCACCTATTAGAGGTACCCTGTAAAAAGTGAATAACAGCACTTAAGCCGATGCGAAAATGATGGCATTTTCACATTTCAGGTCTCTAGCCATTATACAAGAATGCTTTGAGAGACATTTCTAGACTTTCTAAGAGAAAAAGAAAATAAAATTACACCCTGTGGCTACATGAAATGCAGACCATTTTGAGCATCTCTCAGAAATTTACCATTTCTCAGTCACGTGTAAACAGGGAGAGCTGCAAAGACACATCTGTTATGCTTCTATACTACTGTGTCCTGCTGCAGTTTCAGGCTCATTTTAGCCTAAATTTTAGTCTTTTATTGTTAAATGGTGCAGGAGAATCTATCATAGCAACAGCTTCAATGGGTTTGTGAGGTGAATCCATAGAGAAAATTTCCTGCATGTTCGCTAATGGATTTCTGGTTTCTTTCTGTAATTATTTTGCCTGTCAGTCACTGTACGCCTGGCTGTGGCACCTTGAACCTTTGAATCTGATAAGAAGTGATTGGGGAAGTTACCTTGGAAAAGAGTTTAAATGGAACCACTCCAAATACCACCTCAGTCATCAGTGCTCCTCTGCAATCTTCATTAAAAGGACAGCAGGAGATCAGGCATTATAAGACTGTCACAAAGTTATGCAGATTATTTTGAATGATATTTTATTTTAAGAATAATAAATGCAAATCACACTGTCTGGGAAGAAAAATATATGGTAATTCAATAGAGCTTGAAAGTAGGAAGACAAACCTAGCATAAATAAGGAACATGTCCAAGAATCTTTAAATGTCAAACTAAAAAGTTTAAACAATATTTTGTTTTCATTCTTCAAGAAACCAAAATTTTAGGAAAATAAGGGTCAAATAATTTAGGGGAGAAAGGGAAAGGAAAATTCCTGGTTAGTATTTCTGAAAAAAATGTTTATGCTCATAGACATGCAATTTTCTCCAGTAGAACTGGAGGAAAAGGAGCCCAGGCTGGGGTTCTCCTTTTGAATGACAGTGCTTTCAGAAATGTTATGGGTTTGGTTCTTGACTCTTCTAACTAAAACGTGCATCAAGTAATGCCCAAGAAACAACTAAAAATATAATATACCTGGTGTCAACTGCACTGAATGCTTGCTATTCATCTTCTTGTTTTTATGGTTTTACTTTATGACCGGCTTCTAATTTTATCACAGAGAATTTACTCTAGCTTTGCTAGAGTAAAGTTATTCTTCTGGTGGACAAAATATGATAAGATCAGGTATAATTAAAAAATTTTTCCAATACAGACACAAACTATTCTGAATATTTCATGTGTACACTCTTTTTCAAAGTAGAGCCTGAGTTTCCTCAGTGCCTGCATTCTTGCTTCCTCTCTCTTCTACTTTTCATTTTCCCAGTAACAAACCTGTTCAAGCTAGTATGAATTGCAGCTCTGAGCAGCCTCAGGCAGTGTATACTTCAACACAGATGACAGACTGAAGCTGAGGCCGATGCATCCTATGTCAGAGAAACACAGAATCAACTAGGTTGGAAAAGACCTCTGAGATCATTGATCCAACCTATGGCTGACTGAACACCACCATGTCAACTAGACCACGGCATTAAAGGCTATGCCTGGTGATGCCACCACCTCCCTGGGCAGACCATTCCAATGTCTACTCACCCTTTGTGTGAAGAATTTCTTCCTGATGTCCAGCATAAACCTCCCTCACACAGCTTAAGACTTGAGTCCTCTTGTCCTATCCCTTGTCGCCTGGGAGAAAACCCTGAACCCCACCTGGGTACAATCTCCTTTCAGGCAGTTGTAGAGAGCAACACAGTCTCCCCTGAGCCTCATTATCTTCAGGCTAAACAACCCCAGCTCCCTCAGCTGCTCCTCACAGGAGGAGCTCCAGACCCTTCACCAGTTCCAGTGCACTTCTCTGGACTCACTCAAACACCAAAATGTCCTTCCTGAATTGCAGGATCCAGAACTGGATGCAAGACTTGAGATGTGGCCTCAGCAGGCTGAATACAGGGGATAATATTATGTTCTTCTATTACTGTCCTAGTACTGTTCAACAAGTTTTTCCACAATACCATGCCAAATAGGAACTCACTAAAGCTCCACCAAGATCCTCCTGGGTTTATTGCTTTTTTTGGTCTGGTATCATGATGATGTGACTAGAGATTGTTTGCGGCTCAGTTTTTCTTTTGTTGTATGTTCTGGCATATAGTTCTTATGTTCCTCAAATGGATGGGTTTGATAGTAAGAGTTTAATTATTTTCCAATAACAGACATAGACATGACACCTCCAATATGGACTGTACAAAGTCTGTCAAAGTGACCAAAATCCAGGTCTTCTAAATCTTATCCCTGTTTTTAGAAACAAAATCCAGAACTTTTCACTAGCAGGCACCAGCTCCTGCTCAGATGCATTTTCAAATAGATGACCCTAATAGCCTAATCCATTAAAGCGAGAGCTGCTGTGTTGGAAATTTAGCAATTGGTAGGATTCTTTTATTATTGTTTCTTGATTGAAGTTACTAAGTATTGTAGTTCCTACAAAAATGCTTTAAATTGAATTCCAGGATATTTAGATGACATTGGAGACCCTCAAATTTTTATCCTCCTTGCTATAAAGCAAGGGAACATCTGCTAAAAAGAAACCTTCAATTATAGATTTCACTACTACCCACACAAAAGTAAACATTTTAAAAACTGCGATTACTAATCAGTGTGAGTAGGCAGTAAATTCAGCAGTGATCCCGCTCCATGGGGAATGTATAAATAAAGGTCTTTGTAAGCAGAGGCAGAAGCACTCTAGAAGAAAGATAAAACATCACCCCAAAATGCAGATAACTTCAGAGGCATACTGTTAAATAAATCTCAAAACTAAGATGACTAGGAGCATTTAATAGAATTTTATTTAACAGGCCGTTAAAAGTTACACAATGCTCAGCATTGTCTTCTGGGACTTGCAGATTCTATAGGCTTCATTGAACTTCCACCTATTTTGACATTGAAAATATAATTCTAAATGCATTTGTGATTTCTAAATATATCTATTTAGATTGCCATTTGCTATAGCTTCTATGATATGCTAAAATACACATATTGGTACATATCTAAAACCTATACTACTTGCTAGGCTAGTACAAACCATAATTTTTTATGTTATGTACAGTTAATATCACACCATAAAACAGCATGAGAGAATGCTGAAATCTTGTTTCTCAGGTCTGCTTTATGTGTGGCTGCAGCAGATTACATTACTCTAAAATGTGAATTACAATGACAAATACCTCCCTGGTACTCTAGGACCAAGCTCTAAGATCAGGGATATTATTTTTCTTCCTTTTCTGCTTCATCTGATAACATAGACCATCCATGAAAAATCCAAGACGATTCTCTTATCTTTTGAAGACCTTCTTTCCATGCCTGGCTAACTTCATTATTGAACTGTTGTCATGGTAGCGTTTCAGAGGACTTGTTAAAAAATGTATGAAGGACATTTGAAAAGTCAAATTGAAATTTTCATACTAGATTATTATGTATTAAAAATGTCACAGAAAAACAAATTCTGAGAGCAGTATTAATGAAGATTTTAAAAGCCCCAGCCTCGATCAATAACTTGTGTGCAAAATTTGGTGAGCTACACATCAGAGAGATGATTCTGATACCTGCAACACTGGTTCTTCTAATACCTTCAGAGCATTACTTGTGGAAGTGTCTGTAGTACTTACAGTTAAGATTGCTTACTGCTTTGAGGGTATGATATTACACAGCTGAAGTTAGGAACCAAGGCCACTAATGGGCACCAGCAGGAGTTTTCATCCTGCTTAATGTTCTGGCTATACTCAGAATCCAGGGTGTTGCATAAGGTCCCAAAATGCCATGGGGTTTGCTTAACTTGTTTTAAACTCCTGTAACTAGTAGCGTGTAAATTAATTATAGGGCCTGTGGTTTTGATACTCAGCTTCCTCCTGTCACAGGCTGAGAGCCTCTGAAAGACTGGCAACTTTAAAATATCATATTTTATTCAGGAAAATGAGTGAAAGAGGATCTGCAATTTTATTCATAGTATTTAAGAATTTGTTTGATGAAATATGGAAAAATCTAGTGGTTCCTGAATATCCCATTTAAGCAAACTGCCTAAAGTAGTCATACAGACAGTTATTAAACTGACACAACAATTGGCGATAGTTGATAGGATTTCTATGATTTCAGTCCAGCCTTTTCCTCTTCCAAAAGCTGAGTTAAAGGCCAAAGATACTTACTGGAAAACTATAGTTTAATGCATCAACATTTCTATGCTAGTGTTTATGTGGAACAATTTCTGGTATATTTTACTTGCCGGTGACTGAAGTTCATTGGGTTTCGCGTCACATCAAAAGAACATTGCTAATGCCAGTGCAGTAAAACAGAACTGTTTTAATAGTCTTATTAGGCGTTAAAAAATTTTTAGAGTATCACATTGTTTCATATTAACTAGAGAACCTGTCTTGACTGCCTTTAGGCTCAGCCAAAGAGAAAAAGTTGAATCCCTGTGTCAGCAACAGACTTGTGTTTCCTCATGACTTTTTAAGAATCTATTCAGTATTTCTTAAACACTATTGATTTGTTGGCCTTAGTGAGAGTTTCACAGGATTAACAAATTCTTTATAAGGATAAAACGTGTTCGCTGAGGAAAATAAGGTGATAATCGTACCAATAAAATACCTCCACAATAGAGTGTCTCTTACAGAAAATTCTGTACAATTCAAGAAGCGCTTAAACCTGGTATAGGGTTTATTCCCCTTAAAATGCTTGTTACAGTGAGATTTATTGAGTTACATCAACAAAAATGTTTTGATACAGAAAAAACCTGGTGGCAATTTAAAAACACAGATAATGGTCATTTGGAATATAAGAAAATACAGCTATTAGAATATCATAGGGATTTTTTTGCATTAAAAAAGAAATAAAAAGGAAAATAAGTGATTACAATGTGTATACTGTCATTTACATAGAAGTGATTATCTTTTGGTGAATAGTGCAATGGTACCTTTGACAGATGGGTACCCAAAAATTACTCACAATTTTCTCCACCAGGAATTGCTTTGTTTGAATGCAGTTCAAAACTGGAGCCTAATTGTATATTTTATGGCTATTATTGCAGGCCGAAGCCTGTTGACAGCTTTCTTTTGCAATAGCCATGAACATAAAATCCCATCATAGAACATTCTCTTTGGCCATAATAACCTCTGTATAAATGAACATAGGCTAAAAGAATACCATGCCCCTTGTTCACCGAGGTATTTCTGAGTATACCAAACTTTACACATGTCTGCCCATTATTTTTATTTTTTTTTAATGCTAGCATGTAATTAGCTGTTTTGCTGAATATGGTCCCTGGGAAGATTAAAATTATTCTTTTTTAGTCTCTTGCTTTTTTCACTATTTCCAAGTCAAAGCATACTGCAGAAAATTATACTTCCACCAGAGAAAAGCAATTCACTCTTATCAAAATCATTTCAGTAGAAAAATCTGAGTGATCAAACCCAAAGTCTGAACTTGTTTTTCTCTCAGTGAAGTTTTGCATCTAAATGTGGAATTATATATTTGTAAGGAACATGTGGTACATATGGAACAGTCATTTCATATCTTTATGAAATGTATAGCAGATGGATAAGATACTTTACTGGCAGAATTAAGCAACATTGCTTGAAATCCATTATATAATTAGTGCTAAAACTGTGCTATTCTTATCTAGGTAAACGAGACACGGCTCGGCATGGAGATACTTGACATTATGCAAGATGAAAGAAGGTTTCCAAAAGTGTCATGCAGTTGCTTATTTTCCCTTTGCATGCATTACACATGAATCCAGTGCAGTCACTGAAAGCAATGGCAAATCATCTGTTGACCTTAATGGGATGGAATTTCCGTTACGTGTTTCTGTCACTTGAAAGTTAAGTTCAGATAAAAAGTGATGTCAGTGTGGGAGAGATTGGGAAATGCATAATTTGAAAGGAATTTTAAAGAGAAGGAAAAACTTTGGAGAATTCAGGCAGGATTAAGATATTATTCCATTAAAAATAGGAAGTTTGAAAGAATTTTGATGCAGGTTGGTCATAGAAAGTGGAATTGAGATCTTCAATCAGGGAAAGATGAGATGCTTAGTTCATGTATAAGTAATGCAAAACTGAGATGCTAAAACTATATTATCCAAATTATTTCTAGTCTTACTGTTATTTTTATCACATCCAATATGAGAAATTTTAGCTGAAGTAACTTACCACATGGTTCCAGGCCACATTTTCAGGTTTTGTATACACCAAGAGCCTCTATGAACTAAAAAACTGCTATGAAAACCACCAATCTAGAGAAAATTTACAGCACCTTCGCAATTCTATTGTCTAGTCAGATTAAGCACAAAACATTGTAGCAGATTGATAAAAGAATGATAGAACTGCAGCAAAGCAGAAAACTCAGAAATTAGGAAATGCTAGAACAGAAATAGCTTTTGCAACTGATAGCTTTAATAATTTATTGTAGAATAATAATAATAAAGAATACTAGATAATACTAGATAATACTACATAATACATAATAATGTTTTAACATGTCAAGATATATGACATAATTAAACTATCATAATTGTGACTGTTTAGGACAGGAGCAAGATTATGTTCTGGGGATGGGTCAGGCAGTTTCAATGTGAATGTTTTAGGCATAGCATAGTTATCTGCAACAAAAGCCAAGTTATTATAAGATGAAAAATAAGATAACCTCAAATACATTTGTTTTTTTTTGTACTAGCTCTGCCTTCTATATATTGAGTATCTGTAAAGTTATACAACAGAACAATTGACAAAAAACCAATATATAATATAAAGAATGCAGTTTTTGGCATGCATATATATATATATATATATATGCATGCATTTAATGTCAATAAAACATATCTGGTTTCTTATAGAAACTGAGGTACCTGTTCCATCTTGCTCTTTAAGCTCCTTTCAAGCAAAAAGTTTTTCCTTAAACAACTTTCCTTTAAAATGTAATTTGTCTTCTGTGAGTGACACATTTGAAGATAAAATTAAGTAATTTTACAGTACTCAGTGTAAATAAGCATCTCAGCATTTTTTCCAAAGCATGCAACTGTTCTTTTTCCCATTCCGACCCTTCTAAACCAGAAACATTTAATTTTATCAAACCTTTCCTTAGTGAAGGAAAAGAAATAACCTTGGCATTGAAAACATGCCTCAAAAAGATCATTCAAGTAAGTAATAATTTTCCTTTTATAAAAGTGTCAAAGTAGTGGCTTAAGAGGAAAACAACCCTTAGCCATTCTGATGACCATTGTAACTGTATTATACATGTTATTTTCAAAATAGTATAAGGCAATCATATTGAAAATCTGTCTGGAAGAAAAGAATGTAAAATTGTGGCTCTGGGTAAAATCAAAATAAAACCTTTTCCTTATATTTCCCTTCAAAACTTTACTGATCTTGGAATTGTGCACTTGCAAAGACAACACCATTTTGTTTTCTGTCTTACCTGGTTCCCAAACCCCTGAACCCGTCATTGTTGGGATAACTGCTGAGTAGCACTACAGCAGAGGGAAGTGAAGAGAAGATACTTTCAGTTGATGATGCCCCTCTTAAGGATTCAATAGAGGAATAGGAATTACATAAGCTAACTTCCACAGCAGGCATTTGAATAAAAAGAAAATAACCTGTTTATTATTTATTCCACACCCTCCTGATTTCAGCATATTCTCAACATCTTGTGTTAAAGTGAAGAGCCATAAAAGATTGAAAACCACTATAATGAACTGAAGAAATGGAGAAATCACCAGTATAACTAATATCCCACTGCTGCAAATTTGAGAAGAATCTGGGTAAACCAGTAGCACAACAAAGATTTTCTAACCCATTTCAATAAATTCATTGCTTGAGTCTCAAACAGGTGATGGTGACCCTTTTCATGCCCTGCACTCACAGTCTGGGCACAATCTCAAACTGGAACCAGAGTGCTCTGGAAAGAATTCGTATCTGAGTATGGGGGTTCAGTGGCTTGTCTTTACTGCAATGTTACTTACATTCACAGCCCAGACTGAACCTGCCTCTGATCCTTACGAATCAGTGAAAATGTTGTAGGAATATGTACAAATGAGATTGCTTTCAAGCAAGTTCAGTTTTAGCCAAAAGGGTTGCTAAAGGGACTCATGCTAATGGCACCCCATTTTTTTCCCCAGGACAGTAAATGGACAAAGACAGTCTTCTCTGAGGACAGTCTGAGTTTAGGCTGAATAAAATGAAAATGAACAATATATAATAAAAAATTATCTGTTGACTTGTAACAGAGGTTACACTTCTTAGGACGGACCATAATTTTCCCAGGCCCTGAAGCTGTAGTAAGTAATGAAAAAATAGTGTAGTAAAACCATAAGTGTTGTTTTATTTGAATAAAAAAACAGAGCAAATCAGTCTAGTTCAACAGACACTGGGATTGAAATAAACGGCTAGAAATCTACTGAAAGGAAGTAAGCTGAGGGTTTTGAATTATTATTTCTTAGGCTTCTCACAAACAATGCAAATTTTTTTGTTGAGCTTTATATTGAGGGTGGGCTCTAAGGGCTCAGCAGTGGAGGCTGCAGTGGCTCCATGGGGCAGGCCAGGGCTGCCCCAGCCAAACACAGACGGTTCCAGCCGGATCCAGCCGGACACAGCCAGTTTCATCTGGATCCAAGCAGCCCCCACAGGGCACGGCTGAGCTGTGAAAAGCACCAGTGTGAACACCAAGGCCAGTGGAGCGAGAGGGGCAGGAGCAGCTCCAAACACTGTGGCAAATATTCCCCTGCAGGCCATGGGTGAAGACCGCAGTGGAGCAGATGTCCACGCGGCCCATTGAGGATCCCATCCAAGCTGGCCTTGATCACTTTCAGTAATGGGGCATCCACAACTTCTCTGGGCAACCTGTTCCATTGTGGCAGCACCCTCACAGTAAAGAATCTCCTCCTAAAGAACTATTCAAATGGAAGGTTTTGAGCTGCCGTATAAAAAGGAAGTAATGACTTCTTCCAATTAATGAACTCAAAGTTCCTCCGAATACTCAGAGTTCCTCTGTAACTTAGGACTGACAAAATATTTTTTTAGATTAGCAAAATGCTAGTCTGTAGATTATAGTATACACTCAACTATGATTTCTGTTATAGGTAGGATGTGAGTTCATACAATCACAAATTTCTGTCCTCTAAATCCATGCTGGCTAGCACAATATATGGGTAGACTGTAAGAGACATATTATTAAAGTAAATTCAGTTTGCAGTCCCACTGGTGAGTTATCTTAAGAAAAATATCCTCCATTCCAATAGCTGCATTTAAAAGGAAGTATAAAATAGTCTATTGTGGGATTCTCAATTGTGTGTTTATTTATTGTAAAATATAGTTGGAACACTTGCTGTGGCAATTGGCAAACCTATATAACACCTCTTTATAGAGCAAAGTAAAAAAAAATTCTCTTTTTAAAAGTATGCCTTCATCTAAATGTATAAGAGCTTGCTGTTGTGTCTATATAACCTGCATTTTGGGTGTATAGTGTGATGATTAATCCAATTTTTTTTTCCGTTCAGTTTAATAAAACATGCATGTAACCTCTTCAGAATGATGATGGGTTTTCTAAACAGACTGAACTGTTTAAAAGAACTAGCTTAATCATAAATACTGTCAGATGTATAGCTAGGGAACTGTCACCTTCCTCACACCACTGAACTATTTTAATATTCCTTCACACCACTGGAAAAAAATAGAGGTGTAGATATTCTCTTAAAATTTTCTCAGTACAATCCAAGCACAGATATATATATGTCCATGTGAAGCATAAACCTCACAATTAAAAAAAAAATTATAGACTAATGTATAGAATGTCTTCATATCACATGTATATATAAAAATGTAAACATAAAACCATAAATATAAACCGAACATGAATCTCCGTAAACCAAAACCTTTCTAAAACTACAGCTGTGGTGGATTTTTTTCTTTTTTTGAGACATAGACATGGGAAAGATACCGATTACTTTCATAATAATGGCTGATTGAGCAATGTCAATATTTTTGTATTACTTTCCTTTAAAAGCTATTTTTGCATATTTCTAACCCAAATTATTATGTGACTTAATTTAAATAAACAAAATCTTTAATTTAATTTAGTGTTGCAACAAAAAGGGTAAACCAGAAGTATTAATGTACTGGGAGACTTGTAGGCAGATTTCTTTACAGGAATCCCTGTACCCCTTTACGCAGGGTAGCGTTTGAGTTGGAGCTATTCTAATGATGCATTATTCAACAAGTGCTGAACAAGCTTTTAGAAATAACTTCCTTTCAACAAAAGACTCACTTTCAGGGTATCTTATTCTGAATCAAAGAGTTGGTTAAGGAGAATCATTTATTATTACAAGAATTTCTGTTAGGAATAAACAGTGAAAGCGGTGTGATATAAGAGTTTATGTGTTTCGTTTGCATATCCCATGCTGGAGTTGCATCATACCTGCAGCAATGCCAGTAGAAATCTTTTGCTTTCTTATATGGAAATGGAAGATGGACACAGTTACTGAAACTAGCATTACCTGCTGCTCTGGGGCCTGAACGGACTCCTGGTTCAGCCCTGCATGACTACTTATTGAAGATTAGTCTGTGAGTGGCTCCTGACACCATTTTATTCAGCTCTCTCAAGCAGGTGGCATCTTTCTGTGCCTGTGACCAATGCGCAGTCTGTTGGGACAAGGAACACTCTTGCCATTTGAGATGCAACAGTTTAAAAATGAGATCCAGTAAAGAAATGCACCACCTTTTGTCACATGCCACCTAAAATAAAAAGCAGATCATGGGAGAAAAATGGGAGTTTAATAATTTATTTTATTTGCAAATAACCTGTATGTAAGATTGGATTACAACAAAATGTAGTTACAGGATTTTTTTTTTCTATACCACAATAAGATATGATTGTGCTCCAGTATTTTTTCATTGGTTTATATTCAAGTTCCTCTAATTTATTGTTTTATATTTTAGAGGAAAGTCTCCGCAGTTGTATGAAGGGCAGGACAACCTTGTTCCTGTTTAGAGTTTTGATGGAATTGGCCTTTCTTGCAAACTATTATATTCATAATTTGTAATTAATATTCTCTGGGGAAGTTTTCACACAGCTTGACTAAAAATTCTCTATATCCACTCTTTTCTTTAAACAGTGTTAGGTACAAAACAGGGCTGAGGGTAAAGTGATTAGAGGCTTTTACTGCTCAGAGTTGACCAGTTGAGACATTAAGATCAGCTTTCTCCCTGAGGCTACCTGCATGTACAAATGGTCATCTGATCTGCAGCCAGACATGAGCAACAGTTGATGGCCAGCTATAAAACATTCAGTTTGAGGGAGAATTTGTTCATCACACAGGAAGTCTAAGGCAGATATGGGATAGAATTTTCCAAGTTTGCTTTATTTTCTTGGAAAACCTTGCATCTTGCATAATCAATGTCTGCTACTAATGCAATGTTTCCCCACTGAGTAACTTTGTTCACTGCATAATCCTAGCAATACCCCAAGTGCAATATATTATGGATTTGAGATACTGCCCAAGCCCCACTCCTCCTTAAAAAAAATCCCTATGGGTCACATAATTAAACATTGTATTAAAAGCATGTAAACCACAAGCTAATGCCTAGGAGCAATATGGCGAGTAAAATTCTGCACATCTTTTCTGTAGGATAACACATGCACAGTCCAGGTGCCTTTTGACACAAACTACCTTCAGTAGGGATGTAATAATTGGATAATTTAGCAACTGTTCTCAATTGAGTCTAGATGAGTTATGTGAAGAATGTCGTTCTTTACAGAGAAAATAATTTTTTCCATAAAATTTTGTGATTGACACTTAAAGAGTTAGATATCAAGAGAGCAGGATCAAAATCAAAGTGTCTGATGAAAAATTTGAAAAAATTATAAGGTCTTAAGTAAAATTATTGCTGAATAATTTTAGTAATCCCAGTGTAGAAACTGTTAAATCTCTTTTCCAAAAACCTTCCATTTTGAGACATATAAGCAGCACAGGAAATTTCAGCCTGAGCAGCTAAAGATTAGCAAAATAAGTACAAATGAAAGCAAGATGCTAGAATAGAAGGAACTAAGCAAAAATAGAAGTAGCATTGCATAAACAGATAATAACATGTCATACTTCAGTTCTAAAGATGAAAGTGAGCAGTTCTGTTTGTGCAGCTTTTGTCTGTGCCTTTTTATGAGGAGATGAGGAGAGTGTAAGGATAATCACAGTCTAACCAAGGCCACAGCGCTGAAGAAGGGGCTTGGAACTGCAGTATTTGCTGGTCTGCAGGAAGTATGAGTGTCTGCTGAAAATGAGAACCTGAAGAATGGAGCCCAAAAATCTGATATGTTATTTAAAAAGCATTTGAACATCCCATCACCCCACTGTGTTAATTCAGCCAACTCGGCTCTGCAAATATAATTTTTCAGTATATGCATTTGATACAAATATTAGATTGGAAATATTTCTGCCAAAACTTGTCCAGCAAGTATCTGTTAGGATCGTCTTTAGAGTTATCTTTTGTGAGTCATCCTTTATAATCAAACAAATATATTCTACACGTTATTTCTAGCCTGAAAGTTGATGAGGGAATCTTCATGTATCACAGTTTCTAGGGAGTTGGATCTGTACTCTGAAGCCAAAGCAAAGTACTGTGGATTGACACAAAGCTTAAAATATCTCACACAGACTAGTGATTGGAAGAAAAATGATGCTGTGTTTTTAAAGTGCAGATGTGTTGACTTCAGCTGAGGCTGTGTCTGCACACAAAGTGCTGCCAAATTAAAGAGTATAGTCTGCTGAATTTTCTGCTGACCTTACCACATGCAAAGATCTACCAGCTTTTGAGCTTCAGCTTTCCCTGTTTTTAAAGGGCAGCATCTGGACTAGCCAAACTCAAGAGGAAGTTTTTGTGGAAGGAAGGATAAATGTTCTTTTCCCTAAGTTTTATTGTTGTTTTATGAAATGAAATTATTTTCTGTTGGAACTCCTTTGGTAGAATTTTGGAGGAGGCTGAAACTCAAAAAAGCTAATAAAATATAAGAGGAAGAAACATTAAGATATATATGTCATTTGAATTTAAAATGTGTGCATAGTTTGAGTTGAAGATGTTGATATAGGAAAAAATTTTACATGTAGTAAATAATACTTCTACTTAATTTTTTCAGTGGAAAAAAGAAGTATGCAATATAAAAATTATTTTTCTTATTTTTATAAAAAAAGGATGTGTTTATACGTGCTGCAGATCAAGTTGGCTTGAAATTTCTGGGACAATGAAATCCAAATAGACAGGTAGTTAACAAATTTTTTATTAACCTGAAAGGAGTAAAAAAAAAATAAATCCTTTTATTAAGAGTTTTGCCGTTTTCAGAGTCTATATAAATATTTTGGTACCATTCATTAGAATATGGTATTTTTTCCCAAAAAAATCTCCTGATTCACTGATTGAAATCTATATTTTAAAATCTGAAGGTCTCCAGCAGAATTACGTGGTACAATACTAAGGCAACACTTAGAAATGCCACTCTGGTCTGACAGTTGTGTAATCAGAATAAGTATGTAAGAATGTGATGCATGGAATGCCTGGGACTGCTGCAGTCATTACAAAAAGCCTTGTCACAGGATGTGTTCCAGTGATAAACAAGGTCAGGCTAGCATACCATCTGCCCATGGAATATTGTGCCGATGTGTTATTCCGGGTCTTTTACAGCTACATGGTTTTCAGTAATTTGAAAACAGAAGAAATTCCATCAGGAAAAACAAACAAACAAAACAAAAACAACCATATTTTTTAGCAGGTAATTAAATGCAGAGCAAAAGAAACAAAAAAGAGAAACACAAAAATATCTTTGGATGACATTGAAAGCCAGGGTTGAAAATATTGCCATCTCACATCATCCATCAGTTCTGAGTGCTTAAATGGGAAGGAATCTGGGTTCAGCTGTCCTCCTTTGGATGATGTCTTTCTGGGAGCTGCTACTTATTGGCACGGAGCTGCGTATTCTGGGCTCCTGTGGGGGAAAAGAATTATTATCATTCCTCAGCTGACTGTCTCATGCTCTGTGCACAGTGTGACTAAATTGGCTGAAGTGAAGCAAACCTTCCAGAATGGGTCTTTGAAAACACAACACTGCAGATGCCTTTCACTTTCATTACACAGGATCATACACAGTTCTACAGATGTAAGATGCTATGAAAGTGCATCCAGAGTGGATATAAAGCCTTTTTTCTGTTTTATCTTTCCTCATAAAAAGGAAATGTGTTTGATTCTTTGGAAGCAAAGAAATACATTCACTAAATGAGTACATAGACTTCTGTTTCTCAAATTCTGTCAGGTTTTTTGCATGGTTTATTCCTCTTGAAGCTGTAAAGTTTCTCCTGACTTCATTTGGAAGCATATGTGAATCAATCAAGGAGCAGTTGGTGCCTTGTGTTCTTTGGAATTGTGAGCAGTAATTGGCTTACTCTTCAGGATGCCATCCACTTACAACACACTGTAAATTTCTCTTCAGATACCTTTTAATTCAAGTAAAGCAACAGTGGCAAAAATAGAAATGTGAAAAACAAAACAAAACCAGGTATATTTTGTTATGGCATGTATTTAAGATGTATATGAATGCACTACACTGGCAATCCTCTTTCCCTAAACCAGGGAGAGGTTCTGCCTGTCCCCATTGAACACACACCAGGTACTGGAAATGGCCTTTGTGAGTCTCCAGCAAATTGCAGCTCTTGCTTTGCAGGCTTCCCAGAGGCTGTTCTTTTTAGATTCTTTCTTGAGAAATGCAGCTATCAAAGCATTGTGAAACGATGGGCAGGTGGTGATCAGTGGCCGAAAACAATAGTCTGCAGAACTGGCCAGCTTTATCAAGACATAAAGAAAAGGATTTCTATAAGCAGGACAAAAGGCACCCAAGCCTCACTATGCTCTCAGGTCTATAGCTCACAAGTGGTTCTGCTCTCCAACTCTTCACAAGTTCCACACAAAAACAGGCAAGTACAAAATCAGATGTTTAGAATAACTTTATTATGTATATCTTTCAAAAGATCATGGGTAGCCCAGAGTTTCTTTGCTTACTTTCATTTTTCACTGTGTATACATGGACATAGTTGTCAGTATTTTCAAACTTTTATTTCCCTTCTTGTTCTAGTTTCATGATACATATTTGTATTTTGAAAATCAATTAAGTATTTATATTGATTTATCAAGTCTATAAAATATGTTGGATACAAATATTATATAAAGACAGATATATTGATTTTCAAAGACTATCCTCCTGTGTTCTTTACAGAAATAAGTAAATAAGATCTTGATGAGACTTTTAATACTGGTTTTTAGCATAGGTAGTTTTTCACTTGTTATTTTCTGAGGAGGTTTTTACCAGTACATTTAAGAACACATTCCAGTGGTTTTAGTTCTTTCCTTATTTGAGGACTGATTTTGCTGGTGAGCACCACAGTGTCGTTCAGAAAATCATTCACATATATACTAAAGGTCATTGGAATTATTTTTAAGTTTAGTTGAAGATCTGAGTATTCAAAGGTTTACATAAAATTTGATCTTTTGAGAAGCAGGATCTGGCTTGAGAACATCCCCATAAAATCAAATGTTGCTTGTCTAAGCTGAAAATAGAGGACAGAGGATCCATCACTGTGGTCTAGCAGAATGCAGATGATGACTGACATAACGTGGCTTGGAGGTCCCTGGGAGGTGCCTAAGATCAGAACCCCACAGTTCTATTTTCAGAATCCAGGTGACTTCAGGGTGTGAATGGACAAAATAAGCAGCATCTTTTTACTTGCTCAGTTGAAAATACCAGTAAACTGTACAACTTCTATACTGTCTTCATGTTAAAGGAAAGAGATATTAGCTTCCAATTTTTCTGTGTAATTAGTACAGAGACAGATCTATTTGCTTCTATTGCGCAAAATATATGTGTTAAACGGAAATTAAATAGTTGGTTTTATGTTTCTCAGATACTGTTCATAAATTCAGTTTACAATAGAAAAGAAGGGAAGCATTACTTAATTTCTCCCATGAACATTAGTTTAAATTTTATTGAAGTATACTCTTAAATTATGATTAAATGTGTGACCCTGGAAATTTAAATCCTTTATTCACTATTCACTATTCTGTATCTTGAGTTTTAGAATCTATTCTCCCAGAAAGATATTCTAAAGGAAAATGAGACTTTATGTTTAACTTCATACTATGTATATAGTATTTTATATTAACTTCATTAATAATATTATATATTTACTTCATTCTATAGATGTTATTTTGCTACTAACTCATGCATCTACTCTTTCACCACTGAATTTTAATTTCACTGAATTTTCAGTTCAGCTCAGATCTTGCTTTTAATCCTGTACTTCAGGATTTTCTGTTCTTTTGTTTTTATGTGTGACACTCATATCCACTCTGGGAAATTATTCACGTTTGTTTTCATTCATTTTACTTCTCATAAACCTATTTTGAGTTTATTCTACTGCTAGCCACCATTATTTCTTTGACTTCAATAAAGTTTAAATTGCCCTCAGAGGAGCTGAACCTCAGAAGTTTATCACATTATGAGCTATACTAATTTTCAAAGCAGGAAAGAAAGCCTATTAACCCTCTCAATAATCTGTTTTGTGTCTGAGAGTGGACAAAGATCAGCTCCTTACAAAGCCTTGAGAGTCTGTACACAGACCAGGCTCCTCCTAGAAGGGAGCTGGATTTTTTTAGCCATCACTGCAGGAGGAGGAATGGTCACTTACCAGTAGCACAGACCAACATTTGGTAGAGACCAGACACTCAGAAAGAAGCACTGTAATAATAACAATGGTAGTAAAGGTCCTGTTAAAAAGAAAAATACTTTGGCACAGTGCTTTCTCAGTAACTCATTAAAGAGAAGGCAGGGAGGAAAACATACACCTGTGTAAGGTGGAAATGGTTGAAAGAGATTTGTGACCTATAACATTCTTAGAGGAAGTTTTTGACACAAGTTAAGTCTGGGCATCTCTGGTAATAATGAAGGCAGAGTGCACCAGAAAGCAGAGATGGGCTCATTATAAGGAGAAAAGTTTGAAAAGCCTTGGAGAATGGAAGAGGCAAAAGCTCTTGTTTCTTGTCCAAGTGCACTTGATAAAATAAAAAATCTTTTAACATAAAGACTGATTTTTATTGCCTCTAATTGGAAGCAGTGTTCAGTTCTTGGAAAGCAGAGAAAAATTAAGAAAACTGTGGAAAGAGAAAGAAAGACATCTCTAATCCCTCTGCCTGGCAGTATGGCTTAGCATCTCTAATAATTAGTTTCAACTCATGTGAAAGGGAAAGCTCACACCCCTGCCTGTGACTATATTTTTCATGGTATAAAGAAGGAGTTTAGTAGAATCACACATTATGAAAACTTCATTTTCCTAATGTTTTAAGGTGAATACAAGTATTTATTTTCTTTAAGAAAATTTGTTCTTCCCTTTATGGTATATATTTGAGTAGAGCTCTATGAAGCATTCATGCATCCATGAAATTTCTCAAAATAGTACACAAAATTCAATGAGCACACTACAGTTCTGGTGATTTTGGGAAGGCATTGTGGAAGAATTTAATTTTTTGTTTTATAGAATACCTCCCAGTGTACACATATCCCAAAGTCACTTAAACATTTAAAGTGATTCCTACCCCTGTCCAGTATATGGTAGGTGAGAGCAGCCTCACAGGAATGCTTATGAAATGTTTCCCGCATTCTCTTGCCCAGAAATGAAAGGAAAATAAAATTCTGTGGTGTTTCTATAACAGCAAGGGTAACCTTAGTATGGCTTGGACATGAATTATCCTAAAGATACTCAAAAATCAGAGAAGGTGAAAATCAGAGCAACAGTAGTTTTAACAGTTTTTCACATAAGACTATTAAAAGAGGAAAGAAAATTGGTATAAAATGGATGTCATTTTACAAGTGGCAAAGTAAGCCAATGAAACATCTGTTTTGGTAGTCTCAGTTGTACTGGCAATACACATACAGACCCTGCGAGAATATTATGGAAAATCTACTGATAAAACAAATATAACAGTTTTGGGAGGAACACTGAAAGGAAATAGACACCTGTAAAACACAGGTAACTGGGTTCCTGAGTATATCAGCATATGTACATTGTCATCACACAGAAATTAAAGATAACTTCAGATTGCAAACTTCAAAATATAGGCACAGTGACAAATTTTTGTCCTGCTATGAAATATTATATTTCATTGAAAACTATAGTGTGTATTTTTGGATGCATTGCTATTTCTATTTCTTATATAGGAGCCTTTGTTTTCTATACACTCTTTCAGTTTTAATCATTCCTTTATAATGACTCTTGACTCTTTCTTTCTTTCTTTCTTTTTGTTCTTTAGTCAGCTCTAGCCATTGCTTATGATTTTATTCTCAATGCTTTTAAATCTTCTGTTGAAGTTCTTTCCTTGTGCTTTATCAGAAATGCTTTTCATTTTTGTCAAAAGTCCATACTCAATCTGTGGATTGGTTTGGATGTTTCAATGTGATAGTAATTCCTTATTCTCTTTACATCCCTCACTTCTTTAAATCTTTTGCTTGGTGATGCTCACTTAGTTCTTGTGCTTATCAAGCTGGTCTTAAAGTCCTACACTTGCTGTACCTTTGTTTAACAAGAATTTACCTTATCTTTCCCGTGGCATTTATTCCTTCAGCCTGAGCAATTCAAAACAGATTCCCTACTGTTATCTTAATCTGAGAGGGAGCACTCCAGGTCTCGCTCTCCACTAACAAGTCCCTCTATCTGGCATTTCTCTTTAAGCTTTTAATATTGTACTCCAATTCTACAGAAATTTAAAACTTGGGAGATTTACCAATAAGTTAAAATATTTCAGGTTTTTTTTATAATTTAAAGACAATATCCTGTATTTCTTGTCTAGAACATTTTGTGAATCATTAATATGTGAATATTTAAAAGTTTCTATTATTAGCTTACATGCATGTTTATAACATTCTGTTCTATATATCCTTAAAATATCAGAAACAAGTAGTTTAATTTTATAGCATCACGAAAGAGCACAATACACATGTAAATAATATACTCAGCACTTACAAAATTTAATCTCTGCTACACAGCATAGAGTACTGCTCTATCATTGATCCATGAATGGATCCCCAAATAGATGGATTTCAGCCCTTACTGTTGTTGTTCGTGGTTTATGCTGAAAACCATAAGATATAAAGGGGAAATTCATACTGGGAGCTGCAGGTTCAGATATGCATTTTGGATAATTTTCCCCACTGTTGATCTGGCAGTTGAAAACTCTGGCAATGTTGATAAACACTTCCTTAAGACATTTAAATTTAATTGCTTCATCTTCTAACTGTCTCTTTTACACTACATTTAGCTTCTTAAGTCATTTTCATGCTTGAAAACATGTTGGTTGTCACTCATTTAAAAGTACTTGAAAACTGGACCTTTGTTCTTCCTCTTTGTGGCTAGGCAGACACTTTAAGATCCATGTGACAGTAGGTAGTCATCCACAGTTTGCAGCAAGTAGACCAACTATGTGACAAACGTAAGAATTAATTTGTGATTAATTTGCAGGATTTGTGTATTCCTGCTTTATTCTTAGCTGAGGAAACTGGGGTCTCCAGAAGAAAGGGGAGATTAAGGAGACAACTCAGAAACAGCACTCTAAAACAAAGCTCCAACTTCTGCATCATTGATACATCAGCAAAACTCATTACAAACCACATGCAAAACAGAAAACAGTGAGTTAGGAATCATTACTGAAAACAAATTAGCAATGAAAAATGTCTTTTTTTTTTTTTTTTAGAGTTGAAGCAGTACTGAATGTACCATGACCAGAAGGAAGAGTATTCAGGCTTGAATTACTGCAGGAATTTAGGGAAACTGTAGTAAACACAGGGAAACTTTGCTGAAGCTCTGACTGAATGTGCTTGGAAGCTAGCAACTGAGAACAGGAGGAGGAAAGTTCAAATTACCAAAAGTTGTCTTTATTACCAGCACAGAAATATCATTTCCTTATAGGTTATTTTTTAAAAAATCAAAGTATTTTTAAGAAAGATCAAAAATGAGGAGTTCAATTCAGATGTAACCAAAACTGAATACACCCTCCCCCCACCCACACACACACACTTTGCCAGGGAAGGAGTTATGTTTTGAACCTTTTGTCTCAGCTCATACTTTGAAATGTATGTAGCATGTGGGAGCAGATGTATCGTTGAACATTTTTCCTGCCTCCTATTGTAAAAACAAAATAAAATGAGTATGTTTCTGAAAGCAGCTGTGCTATTGATACCCTATGCAATTAGCTCTCTCTTTGAGCCCCACTTTGGTTATAGAAGCCAAGGAAAGCCTTAAAGGGTGTCCTTAATAAAAATGGAAGACACAACTTCAGTTGAACTGCTTCCTCTTGCTCTGCTGCTGTTTGTAACTTGGAGGGAAGACCCCGACAGTTAGGGCTCTGAGAACTGTGGCCACTCCTTACAACTCATCTCTTGTAAATTATGCACACTGGCGAACTTTGTATCAACTCTTCATTTCTATCACCTAGAGGTCCAACTGCTCTTTTGTCTCCAAAAAGTGTTTCTATAAATGCAACACACTATTTTCAATTATCTAATCAACAATTCAGTCTTTTGTTTTTGAAAACACAGAACTAATGTTGTATTTTCTTTGAGGCAGTAAGTAAAGGTAAAACAATTTCGCAATGAAGTGAAGTGGTTGCAACTAAAAATGGGCCTGGTATCTCAAGACTTGAGTCACCGTTCATTTGTCAAAAACTCTTGAGTTTTCATTTGGGGATGTTATTATCAGGTCCAGAATACTGACAGAATTCTGTTAATGGTTATCTGATAACCTATGGGACTTTTATGCAATCTATATCCTATGGAATTGGTATCATTAAAGCTAAAATATTAATGTGCTGACATGTTTTTGTATCTGAGTGATAATTTGAACTTTCTTTCAAAGAGAGAATATCTCCTCAGTTCAAACAGCGATTCAATGATCCACAGAATAGCTGAGATTCATTTTAGCAGCGCTCTGAATAATGGTGTTCAAAGTAACCACAGACAAAGAGAGGATTACAGAATGAGATGAGGCTATCTATTAAATTATGTAAGTGATCAAATTTCCTCTCCCTCTGAAATGTAAGATGGTTGCAAATCTTTATTTTAAACTCCCAGTTAAATTTACCAACCTAACTAGAAAATCTGTAGTCAATCGTGGTACAAAAATGAGCACTGCTGATAAAGAAATACAAAAATGACCACAATGTAACTGTCAAAAGAAGATGTTTTAATCTGCTTAGGTGCCCAAGAACAGCGGCATTGCACAACCACGGTTTATTGTCAGCAGATTACTCAAAGCCATACACTGTCCTTGTTCTGCATTAGCAGGTCATTTCAACAGTTTTATATGCAGGTTAGAATCAGCACATGGTTCAGAGAATCAGTATCAGTGCTTTGAGAAATTGCCTTCTCTCCTGTGATTTTTAAAAAAATACAAATGCAATTCTGTTCACTGTCACTCAGTAACCAGATTTGTAAACAATTTACATTTTGCCTGGAGTCAGATAGTCCTATCATTATTTAATCTCTTTAAGCACAGACAAGCACCTAGATCTGGCTGTGTGCATGGAAAAGGGCTGTGTAAATAACAAGATAAAAACAGAGCAAAGAAAAGAAAACCCACCAAAAAATCCAACTAGAAATATGAAACAGTTGCAAATACTTGTAGTTCTGTAGATTTTTTTTTAGATGCTTCCAAATTTGTAGAGTTATTTAGTCATCCTTGCAAAATTGAGCAGAAGGAAAGAAGATAAACAATCATGTGCAAAAAGATTTTTTGAAAAATAGATTGCGATTCTTCAATTGCCTCTGCACTGAATTTTTTCAGAACCACTTTTTTTCTCATTCTTTACAACACAAAATTCTATGCATTGAAATGTGATTTTGTAAAGCCAATACATTTTAACCCATCAATCATTTTCCTCTACCTGATTAGCTTCATATCCATTCACTTATTGACACCATTATCTTTCTTCTTACATCACTTAGGTTTGGATAGCAAACATGTCTGAGTTTCTTCTTTTGTGCAGATCCAAGTGTTTGCAAAATGTTCTGTCATCACGTTCTTGGCTTTGGCGGTTGCAAAGCAGAAGTGAGCCCTTTCTCTACACTACTTGGCATTGTTGAGCAGCAGCTCAAGCACTGGTGATTAAAGCAGGAAATTCTCAGCTCTCCCTCACATGCAATGGCTCAGGCTAGATTGGAGAGGGGACTTGAATCACTCCTCCTTACTCCAACTATCCAAAACCTGGATAGGAATAAACCATTCTGTGAAAAGAAGTGATGCATCCATAAGCACTTTGGAAGAATGGCATCAATTTATTCTTTGTCTTCTTGTTGTGTCAGGGTACAACAGAGTATCACTTTATGAGCTAGGATGTTGGTCACAGCTTGATTGAGCTTGAAAGTTGTAGAGATGTCTCTGAGAGCTGAATTTGGCCTATTCTTGTTATATATCTCAGGACCATAGAGAAGATACAAAGAATCAATTTTGATTATGAAAGGATGGATTAGAAGCAATAACAGAAGAAAAAAACAGCTATTCCTTTTGGATTTTCTAATGTACTATGGATTCCATTAACATAAAAATCCTGAGACTACATAGAGCTGCATCTACTATATAATTTTTCAGAGAGAAGTCATACTTTAATAATTTCTGCATTAGCATATGGGTTTTCATCTTTCTAAAAGAAAAATTTCTTTATGTTTCAAATTGATTAGTGTGCAAGCTCTTACCTTCCACAGCTCAGATTTGGTCAATGATTTAACAATCGATTTAACAATTTAACAATAGACTCTTGATCAAAGTGCCATCAAGCTATTATCAAACAATTTTCTTAAGCCAAATGCTGTGAAAAAATCATCAGGGAGAGTTATCTGATAATTCATCATGCATCTTTGATCTGGGAAACACTCGAGTAACTATTTCAAAAACTTTCTGTGCTGTTAGAAATTGTTTTCTGCCCTTCATTGAATAGAAGTGACTGACGCTATAAAGGGTTTAGAATACAAATCTTTCTTTACTGCGAGGAATACATTCAATCCCTTGGTTTCCATACATCTCAGGTATTCAATTTTAGCCATTTTGATGAAGCATACATGATATAATCAAAGACAGGAGGCCTGTGTCCTTGCAGACTTTACCTTGGTTGATTTGTACATAAAAACTCTGTGAGACAATCTGTCTACAGCCTGCTGTCAAATATGTGACCTTCTCTTTCTTCTCTTCTGTTCATGTGTTCCCAACTCTTTTGCTATACTGGATGGTTTGGAATAGTTCACTGATGTGGTGCGGCTTCACCTTGAATATTATGCGCAGTTTTGGTCACCACACTATAAGAAAGATACTAAACTAATAGAGAGTGTCCTAAGGAGGGCAACAAAGATGGTGAAGGGCCTCAAGTGGAAGCTGTATGAGGAGCAGTTGAGGTCACTTGGACTGTTCAGCCTGGAGAAGTCCAAGGGGAGACCTCATTGCCATTCCAGCTTCTTGTGACAGGAAGAGGAGGGGCAGACACTGGTCTCTTCTCTGTGGTGACAGTGACAGGATCTGAGGGAATGTGCTGAAATTGTGTCAGGGGAGGTTTGAGTTGGATATTAGAGAGAGGTTCTCTCTCCATCAGGGGGTGGTTGGGCACTGGAACAGGCTCCCCAGGGAAGTGGTCACAGCACCAGACTGACAGAGTTCAAGAAGTGTTTGGACACTGCTCTGGAACACATGCTGTGACTGTTTGGGATGGTGCTTTGCAGAACCAGGAATTAGACACAGAGTTAGACACGATGACCCTTGTGGGTCCCTTCCAACTCAGCATGCTCTTTGATTCTGTGATATTATAGGAAAATTGATTATTCATTTTGTGGTGTAGTTGCCCATCAGGTTCAGAAGCTGATAATGTGGCTTCAAAGTGTCTGTATGATTTTGTGTGTCATGCATGTGCATCTTGCTCTCTGTATTTCTTTAAGCAGTATTTTTCTATTGGAAGCAAATAGTAGCTATTTGGAACAGAATAGGTCATCCTATGCTTTTTCTATTTCTATTTTCTGGAAAAGACAAGAAGCAGAGCATTGCAGTTACCCAAAAGGTTGGAGAAGTTCTTTTGGGAAAGACCTTTCAAGATATTTGGGGAAACAACCCATATGTATTGCACAGATGATAGCCTGATTGCAAAAACATTCTTTTTATCAAACCCATCTTCTCTAATGTCAGTCTGAAAGAATTTTAAAATTATTTTAAAATTATCATCCAGATATTATAGTATTTTGTTTAGAATCATGGAATCATAAGAAGGTTTGAGTTAGAAGGGACCTTAAAGGTCTCCTAGTTTCAACCTCCTTGCCATGAGCAGAGATGCAATTCACTAGACAAGGATCCTCAGGGCCCCATCCAACCTGACCTTGAACACTTCAGGGGATGGGGCATTCACAACTTCTCTGAGCTGTTCAGATGTCTCAGCACCAAAAGAGAAAAGACTTTCTTCTCAACATCTAATCTAAACCTATTCCTCTCAGTTTGCAATCATTGGCCTTTGTCCTTGTCCTTATCTACCTGTATAAAAATTCCCTCTCCCTCTTTTTTATAAGCCCCCTTAAGGTACTGGAAGGTTGCTATGAGGTCTCTGAAGCCTTCTCTTCTCCAGGCTGAACAACCCCAGCTCGCTCAGCCATTCTCTGTAGGAGAGGTGCTCCAGCTCTCTAGTCATCTTTTTGGCGTTCTCTGGACCCACTTCACAGAACCACGTCTTTCTTGTATTGAGGACCCCAGAGCTGGACACAGCACTCCAGGTGGGGTCTCACAAGGGCAGAGAAGGGGGGAAGAATCCTCTCCCTTGTCCTGCAGGCTAAACTCCTTTTAACGCAGCCCAGGTTACTGTTGGCTTTCTGGCCTGCAAGCACACACTGTTGGCTCACATCCAGCTTTTCATCCACAAGGACATGCCTGCACTTAGACACAGATCCATTGACCACAATGCCCTGGCTGCATCTATCCAGCCAATTTCTCTATGTTCAGGTGTAGGGAAGATCAGCTGTAAAGAAAGAGTCAGGTATGCAACTTTAGGCATTTCCTTTTCGACTGCTGCCATAATCAGTCTCCTTTTTGAAAACAGATGTACATCTGGTGTACATCTGATAAGAAAGTATGTGCTATGAGTTTTTGTTGGGGAAGCCGATGATTGGTAAAATGTTGAGCTACTGAGGTGAAACATAAACATAAAATGGGACGGGACGCTACATTTTATATTAAAGAATAGAAGAAACAGACGCGGAGACATTTTAATGTGAGCAGAGGTTGCAGCTGTGCACAGCAGCCTGAAGGAGCGGGAGTTGGCAGTTAAAATTATTTTATGGCCAATCTTTAAGTTTTCCTTACAAGTTAATCTAAGCATTAATACACCATCATATCAATAACTGAATAATTCTTGTTTTTCAAATTTCCCTGTAGCCTATAATCAGTAAAATATCAATGGCACCCACAATCACAGTGGGTGTGAGCCTTGACAATCTTTTGTGGGTTTTTTTTAAATTTATTTAGAAGCTTAAAAACAGAATTGTATTTTAAAACATTGCAACCATCTGTCAAGTTTAAAAAATATTATGCACAAAATCTTCCACAGAACAAAAAGAAATGAGAAAAAAGTGCCAAGTAATCTCATTACTATTTAGCATTTCAAGATGGAAAAGATTTCTAATCTAGCATGCTGCTAAAATTAAATGGTAACTTATTTCTTCATGTATACAAATAGGCAAATATTCAGCCATTATTTCCACTGAACACAGAAGTCATTTGATATGTTACTTAAGCTGCTTATTATTTAAAATTCTGAATACTGTATGTATTCTGTAATAAAACATACAGAATTTTAGGACATCTGATAACTTAAAAATGTATCTGAGAGGGTAAAAATGATGAAAGATTTTATAAAATACCAAATAAGAGAAAATGTTAACTATTAGGAAAACAGCACATTTTAGCAAAGTGGCTTTATTTATCCATGTAAATAAATTATCAGATAATAGTTACACGGTAGAAAAAGTCAGAGGAGGTAATTTTGGAAGATACAAAATTGGACATTCAACATTGATATTCAACTTTGATTATTTTAAAAATCCACTATGTAATCATTGTTGACAGATGATTTTCAGAAGAAAAAAAAAAGGGGGGATAAATCTTAAAAATAGTTTTGATTCACTGGCATAATGAAAATATCAAAAATTAGATCTTGAAACATATCCAAAGCACACCAACTAGTAAGTTCTCATTGCCCTGCTGGAGGGATAAAATAGTTGTACCAATGGCAAATTTAAATACTTGCTAAAGTAGTAGGATGAGATAGTCAGATACAGCTAAGTTTACCACAATGTGTTTGTGGTCTTCAGTAAAAAATGCTGATGGCCTTGAAATTTTTCACAAAACAATGAGAAGGTTAAACAATTTTTTTTTCTGTCTACAGAGGTACTCTTCTGAAAGGTGACAAAGAGTGGGAGGAGGCCAATGAGGTTGATTAGAAGGGTATCACCATGGCTGACTCCATCATAGTTTTGAGATTAGTGTATACAGCCTACAGGTTCCCCTGAAGAATATTTTTGAATATACAGAAACACTTTTTTGTTACAACTTGGCTGTAGAGATGGATTCTGACTGTCTCAGAATCTGATTTCCCAAATGCCTTTGTAGTTGTTTTTAGAACTTGTTTTCTAACTTGGAAAAAAACATTGGCAAGGTTTTTGTATAAAGATAGAGATGAAACAGGAGGGAAAGCAGAGGACAATCTCTGTCAATACTTTTAAATATTTCTGAAAGTTTGAATGTTGTGTTGGCATAGCAGAGAGTTTCTCTGTACTCCCCAGATCTGTTTCTGAGTAATCCAATGAGTGAGTATTTGCATTAGGAAGGGACAGGTCTTTTAAACCCATAATAAAGCACCCTTGTTTTGAAACTTGTGGCAATATTCAGCAATTCCTATTGTGCCATAAGTCCATGTGCTTCTTAGATATACACGTGTTTCAAATGTGAGACTTTAAGCCTCAACACCTGGATGATTTTCTTCCACAGAATCACTTTTCTCCAGATTTTGCTGTGGCACCAGATGTGGGAAATGGATTTGTAGAGATTTTGCATGTAACATCTTCTGTGTCTCACCCATTCATGAGACCGATAATGGAATAAAGTATTTTAAAACTCCTCTCAGTTGCCCCATCTCTGCAAAAGCTGGGTTTTTAATCTAACAGCTAGGCACACAAGCCCTGATGCCTCAAAGACCACAAGTCCATGGTCATCAGTATCAGACCTGTACATTGCCAGATTGCAGCAAGGCATCTGATCTCCTTCATCATATATGTGGTGAGTGAACCAGAATGTGTGTCATGGCATTTATTTCAGCTTTATGCTTTTATTCCTGCTGGGAGAATAAACAATTACTGATCTGGAAAAAAGCAGCAATCCCTGCTCTGGCATGAGGTCTGCTGATATAAAATTAACCCGTCCTCATGCTTCACAAACAGTATAGAGTGAGCAAAGATTATATCAGATTGGCACCTTAGATAATGTGACTGCAGTGCTTTCAAACAGGAAGCAGGAGCCTTCAAAAGGGGATGGGGACCAGGGACCAAACTGATGGAAAGCAGCTCTGCAGGGGAGAACCTGGGGGTCCTCTTGGACTGCAAGTTGTCCATGAAGTAGAAGTATGCTCTGGGGAGGAAGAAGGCCAGTGGTACCCTGGGGTGCATCAGGTTCCAGCAGGTGCCAGCAGGTCGAGGAATGTGATCCTGCCCCTCAACTCGGCCCTGCTGACACCACACCTGGAGTGCTGGGTCCAGTTCCAGGCTCCTCAGGATGAGAGAGACATGGAGCTCCTGAGGCAGGTCCAGAAGAGGCTACAAAGATGATTGAGGGACAAAACCATCTCTTTTAAAGGCTGAGGGAGATGGGCCTGTTCAGCCTTTAAAAGAGATAGGTGACTGAGAGGGGACTTATTTGTATGTATGAGTATCTAAAGGATGGGTGTCAAGGAGATGGACCAGGCCCTTCTTGGTGGGGCCAAGCAATACGGCAAGAGTCACGGGGCAGAAACTGATGCACAGGAAGTTCCACTTGAATATGAGGAAGAACTTCTTTACAGTGCAGGTGACTGAGCGGTGGAACAGATTGCCCAGAAAGGTTGTGGAATTTCCACAGAGATCTTAGAGAATTATCTGGACATAGCCCTTTGCCATGTGCTCTGGGATGCCCCTGCTTGAGCAGGGAGGTTGAAACAGATGACCCCGTGTTCCCTCCTAGCCTTACCCATTCTGTGATTCTGTGGGAAGGGATTGTCCATGCTGTTGAAATGATCTGAGCTAGCTGCTGCTTTTTGCATTGGGTCCTGAAGCAAGCCTGTAAGAAGAGGTGGGGAAATTACAGACACATTTTCTCAACACTGCTACAATGGAAACTCCTCACATGGGAGCCCCATTAACTTCTGTGACCTTCCGCTATTATTCCTGTGTACAGCTTTCCACAGGATAATCCCATAAAAAAGCTCCCATTTGAAGGGAGACACAGGTACTGACAATCTGATTGTGTTCTCTACCTTTCTTCCACTCTGACACTGTCTTCATTTCTCTCCCAAATAAATGGTCACTGTTATCAAAGATACACTGACTTTTATTCTTGCATGTAAATAAATACTGCTATTTTGATGTGATTTTTACAGTAGATAGGAACTCTCAAACTAAAATTCTGATTCTTTTCCAAACGTATTTCATAAAGTTTTATTTGTCACATCAAAATGATCAGAAACAAGCTGTTTAGTTTAGAAACACATGGAAGTTTGCATCATGCTAAAGAACTCTGCACTTCTCCTCCTGCCCATGCCAGGATCTACCTTGGTTCTGTAGTTCTGCAATATGATATACATAAATTGGCACATGCTTCAGCTATTAGACATTCACTTGAATATACCAATGTGGGCATGCATTGTCACTGTGAAAGTGCAGATGTGAGAAATTTCACATAAATAAGACTCCCAGATAACAGTTTCATCGGTCTTATTTATTAATTTTCCCTTCTTTTTGTAAATGCAGAAAGGGGAAAAAAAAGAGAAAGAAAATCCAACAAGCAAATAAATAGTGGCATGTTTATGGCCTTACAAATACAGCAGTTATGGACCTCAAACCAGTATTTTCTAGGACAACTTTGATTATGTTTTTCAGGAAGGAAAGCTACAGTTTTACAGGTGTCACAAGTTAAGTGAGGCAACCCCCAGTGTGCAACAAGATCCTCTGGTGGTTCTAGTTTCTGAGCTCTGTGGGCTTTGAAGGATGTAATTTGTTGTCTCATGCAGATTTTCAAGCCTCAGCTGAGATCACTAAGCAGGGGGAAAAATAAAAGCAGTAGCTGTTCCAAAGCATACATCTCAAGTGTCCACTCAATCCTGTTTTTTTCGTTATAAGTTGATATTCAGATTGTGCAGTTAAATTTTCAGTCCACAACTACAGCAGCATCCACAGTTTATCACCTACTTCAAGCTTAAGAGTGAAGCCTGCAAAATGCAGTGATTCCCCCGTTCACTTTCAGGGGCTGGAGGCAGCCTGAGCCATGGACTGCAGATGGGCAGCCATGAGAGATGTCTTTGTCTTGATGTAGCAGGAGCTGTGTCTGCTGAGCTAACCCCAGAACTGGCTGAGATGAAAGACTTTCAAACTACTGGAGTTTCAGGCACTGCTGTTGGAAGCTTCTCTGCGGTTAGAGGTAGGAATAATTTGCTCTGACTTTTCACCACGGATGTATTTGGATGAAGAGTTGATGGGAAGAGTTTTTGCGTGTTGCTAATTTGGATGTGGTTTGGCAAAGTAATGCTAGTGACTACTGTTGTCTATTCAATTCTCCCTGTATGTAATGAAAATTGATTAGCTCATTGCTTTGATCCTAATGATTTTCTTTCCAGATATATTTAAATGTGACATCAAAGCTGTCCAAAATACCAGACTTGATATGGTTATCACTAGATTGCTTTAATGAAAGTAATAAAATATTAAACTATAAGATTTTTTTATTCTGAGTGTGCCTGGAGGCAAGCAATAGAAACACCTGATAAATGTGGAAGAAATCAATAAACAGATACCTACAAACTTAAATAATCCAGAGAAAAAGAATAATGGCCTTTAATCCTCCATTAACATTTGGAAATGAAATAGTTCCCAATCTCTCAATTAAATAACTGTCTGCTTAGTAACTGTGTCTAGACATATGCACCAAAATTATTTGGATTATGTAAGACCACAAAGCAAATGGAAACATGCTTTTCTATAAGTACATTATTATTGCATGTGTTGTGATATATATAACTAGAGAAACATTTTAAATTGAGAGGTGAAAAACCTGTTTTTTTCTGGGGTTCTAGTTTGATTTCTATCAGTGGGATGGCTTATTTTTTTCTGAAAATTCTGTTTCAGAAGAGTAGAAAGTATTTGTCAAATTGGTTCTATGCTTAGGAAAAAAATTTTTGAAATGTCATACCAGTTCTACAAATCTCAGTTTTCAAATTTGGAAAACATTGTGAGACTTCTTTTAAAAATTATTTTATTTCAAATTCAAAAAGCTCTATTAAAAAAAAAAAAAACCCACAAAAAACAACAACAACAAAACTGCAAACAAACAAATAAACAAAAAAATTATTTGGCCTAGTAATCAAGTTACCAACTTACAGTTTGGGACCAAAACTTGAATTCTTTAACGAAATCCTCCTGGGATTGTTAAAGGGGAATTGTAAATTAGAATGTTGCCATTCATATCACAAAACTTACAGTGAAAGTAGGCTGCAATGGAAAAGACTCCTATAATGTAGATGTCTACACCTGAGATTTCTGCCCTAGGCCATCATTGGAGTAACCGTCATTGTGCCTGAATCTCATTGTAAATTACATTTAAGATTTGATTAAATGGGTAACTTCTTCGAATGGCCTTATCTCCCCACTGAAGAAAAAGAGAAGAGAGGGAAGACTGTTGGGAAAGGTGAGCTGAATCCCACCTGAACCACTTACAGCGGCAGAACCACTCCCTTAGCAGATCACTCACAGCAGAAATATGTGACAATAGAATGTTAATCTGGGATTTTTTTTCCCGTGAAGTTACACCTGGCTGACCCTTGCATATATAGATACAGTGTTTCAGTTTTGCCCCTGCAAATTTAACACTGGATTGACTGTTTTGTCAAAACTAGAATTAATGGCACTCACAGGATTTCAGGCTAGGTCCTCAGAACTGGAAATACAAGAACTACAGGGAAATAATGTGACTCCTCTGTACATACAACTGCAGTACCTTAGCTGCTAATTCGCTCTGTTGCTGTTTTACTCTTTTATAGCTTTAGGTAGGCGAATCAGATTAGATCTGTGGTTTGTATCACACAGCCACACCAAATCTTACTTGCATGATCAAGCTGAAAATAAGTTTGTAATTTCACAATACATTTTATTTGCCAACAGTGTAGGAAATTTACCTACATTGTACGAAAAGCACTGGTTGTCATTCCCGTCAATATTCTGCAGTTTACTCATCGTGGGTGGGTGAGGAGTGTGCTTTGGTATGGTAGAGGGTGGCAATCAGGTCTGGATCACTCACTGTCCTGAAAAAGAGAAATTTATTGAGCCAGCTTTTCTACTCAGAAAAACAGTGTGTAACCACATGAGTGATTCAGATGGCAAACTGCCTGTTGTCTGGCAATGCATTGCTGCCTTCATTTTGATACATTTTTTTCCTAGAAGCCTAAAATCTTGGTTGTTTGCCAATTTTAGCACAGTATTCTTCATATTTAACTTTGTAGCACCTAGAATAAGAATTTTCAGCAACATTTACTTTTTCTTCTTCATTCAGAGAACCATGTAGTTTAGGAGAAAGTCAAAAGATTTACATTTCTTTATATTGTGTTGCCTTCAGTTCATGCCTGTTCATGTAGGTTTATGTAGAAATGTGCTCCCTAATTAACAGAATCCTAGGACAACACAGAGTCTTCACACAAATGCTAGATAAAAAATCTCCATTAAATATTATACAGGAATAGCTGTTACTGCTAAGTGTTACTTGAGCCATATAGCTAATTGTATGAATGTAGGAGTCTTTCATAGCAACAAATATCAAGAGCATGACTGGTTATAGAACTTTAATAAATATTTCAAACATGTTTAAGCTTGACTGTTCTCTGTCTCTAATATCTACAGACAATAAAATCAATGATGAATGCATATGAAAATAAAACTCTTCCTGATCTTGTATACAGAGCAATATCAAACAAAAACAAACAGTGTATTCAGGCTCCCTTAGGAATACCATACTGAATAAAAAAATGGCTAATGAAGTAAAGACCACAGTTCATCTCTTCTCACACAGACTGATCATGCATAGTAGCATGCTGGCAGTTCTGGTTCTTGAAGGCCATGAGCTATAAACAACTAAGAAATATATTAGTATTCTTGATTGATCAGCTCATTCCTAAAACACAGTATTAAAGAGCACCAAGCTGCACCATTTCCTTTTTTTGGGGGGTATTTTTTTTTAAATGTTTTAAAATTTGTATTGGAATATAAAAAGGGAAGTGTGAAAGATCAAAGTGCTTGGCAGGCAATATTCTGGAGCAGCCCCTTCAGACCAGTGATGCACACCTTTGCTTCCAAGCTGATGGAACAGACACAGGGCAGAGTCCTATGGGGGAGAAAAAGTGAACCAGTTTAGTTTCCTAAGCATTTCCAGAGAGTGAGAGCACAGGAGCCCTCTCCATCTATTTGACCACATCAGCACATGTGTATCCATCCAAACATGAATGATAATTAGTAATTAATCTTTTTTTTTACTAGAGTTAAATCCTTTTGTTACTATAGATAACACATCTTGCAGCAGGAACAAGTTCATTTTCTTTCCTCTCTTGTTGATGCTACTTGCTCTCAAAACTGGCAAGAAAAACTTACACTGTCATTAAGTTATTGTTCTGTCTTTGCTCAAGTAGCTCAGAAGGACAGTTTATTGAGGACTTAGTTTCAGAAGCACTTGGCAGTGGTCAAAGCTAAGGGAAATCAGACAGATGTTTATTATTCAAGTATAAAAGCCTTCCTTTGTGTTATTTAACCCCAACGCATATGTTTTTAGCAGAGGGATGTTTTCTGTCAGAGAACTGGCATTTTACTTGCTAATACCATGCAATTTTCCTTTTCTTTGTTTTGCTTTGGGCTTTTTTCACATATTTATTTTCCTAGAGCAGTTTAAAAAGAAGGAAAAATATGGTTATGTTGTTCTCTGTACCAAGGTTACCATGATTCAGCATAAACAGGTAAAATGCCTTCAGTTAATACAAAGTTCTGCTATTCATGATTATTGTTGTAGTGATTGTGCCTGTCCTTAGAGAACATTGTACAGCACCAATTTCTATTACACCACCTCTTGTTTTCTGTGGCCAAATACAACAGCTAATTGCCATATAGTTGTAACCTGCCCAGCACAGGTCAGAAACAATGATAACTTTTAACTACGCATGGTTAACACAAGCATAGGTTGTTGAATTTGGAGGCCACACAACTGAGTGAGTAAAAGATCAGATGCCTATTTCTGGAATATACATGTTAAAAAAAAATAGCATGCTATGTGATTATATGCCTTCTTTATGCCCTTGCTGTCAAAAGTAATTTATAATTTTTTCCAACATTTCACAATCTTGAGAATTTTGTAGGTTCAAGGGAAATTCTTTAAGTAAGACAAAAATATTTAGCAAAGTGTGTTTCCTGCTCATAAACATCACTGACAGCTGTCATCTTATATTACTAAGAGAACTAGGTTGTGCTCCAGTTTTAAGTTTGATCATGAAAAGTTTAATTATTTTTAAGACTAAAAATATGTTTTTAATCCTAACCAAATGAGGAAGACATAAACGTGCTTTCAGCAGCAGTTTTTTTGTTCTCTCTGTATTGGAGCTATCTGAAAAATTATGAAGATTGTTTTGTTGTTCTTTTTAAATTCAGCTTCAGTATACTTGTGCAATTTGGCAGTATAATGGATATTTCTGGCTGGTCTCTATTAGGATGCAATTTTTGATCCACCAACCACAGAGTAAGGACTTGTTCATGTTTATGCTTGTGTTAGGAGTAGACCGTGTGGAAAATTCTCCTTTCTGCATCTAGTTTTTACCATTGAGGTGAACAAGGTCTCAGCTCACAAGCTATGATCTCAAATGAACGTAATATACAGAGTGCAGGTCACAATGGAACCACAGGAAAAAAATTACCTTTTTTCCTCCTTTTTCAGTTACCATTTCAAACATTAGGAAGAAATGCATAACACAGCATCTTACTTTCTTGTGTACAAAGCCATTTTGGACTGTCTTGTCCCATTTTAATTTTAAGTGCAGCTGCATGTGATGCAAAAGTTTATTTGTGGGGAATCCATTGCAAAATGATAATTTTATCATCAGCATTATATTCTCAAGAATACAGGTAGAATCTCCACTCTTTAAAGTGAAATCAGAGGAAAAGGAGGAGGAACATTTTCATTCTTGTGAATTTAGACTTGCCTAGATTCAGAGTTCATGAGGAGCTCACCAGTGTGAACAGAGAAGGACAGTTCATGCCTGTTGTTCATGCTGTGCACATCTCTGAGGTTACAACATAACGTAAAGATATCTCAAGAGTAATTATTATTAAATACAAAAAAGAAAAAAGGGAATTAAATGCCAATTCATTTTGTCCAGAATTAGATGCATAAGAAGAAAAAATCTGTTTTGAGCTTTGAGATTTATCTTTTTGATTCTTTGCAGGTACTCTTTATTTCTTTTCTTCACAGACTATCATTTCTTCATCCTTAATCAGAGCAGACTGACCTATAGAAAATAAAAGGGGTTTTTTTATTTTTTCCATAGATTCTTAGCCATATGAAGAGTCTATTTACTTGATTGTTACAAAACATTCAGTCCTTCTAAATGTAAATTTTCATTTTGACATACACTATGCATAAATTACCAGTAAGTTGACTTCAAAAAGAATGATGTCTTATTCAATGGTTGTAAATCTGTCCTAAGATCTTTACAGCACTTTAAACTTATTCATGATATTTATATTCTTCAAATTATTGAATAGCCTCCAAGCACTTTCTAAGCACTAACAGTAAATTTTTTGTGCTTTGCAAGTCACTGTAATCAGCAGTGAGTCTTGCCCTATTGTCATTGATTCTTGCTACTCTGTTGATGTCATCAAGTTATACCAGTGTTATATACCATTCTATTGTTAATATGGTTTTTGTACATTGAGTCCTTGAAATTTTATTATGGTTTTGTCCAGAGTTACTGAAAAACAGAGAATTGACTCAGGAGGAATTGAATTATTCCAAAGGCTCCACAGTTAAGGTAGATGTTTCCCCAATCTGTCAAAAAAATGATGAATAATAGGCTGTCAGACATTACTTGATTTCCACCTAATCATGTACTACAGCAAAAAGATGCTCCAGGGTGTGCACTGCTCTTCTCTGTGTGCACTCACAGGTAGACTGGGAAATCTGAGACTGAAGGCCAAGTGATTTCATCCATGCAGGAAGTGCAAATTAAACAGCAATACAGTGCACACAATCTGGAAGTCAGATTTTGTAGCACTAGAATATAAAACTTCCTCATCCTACAACTAAATCATGTGCTGGCAAAAGCTTCTTAAAATTCTCGTGTCAGTGTTCTCCCAGTAAGGGTTATGATGGGGTCAAAACTGTGGGAGACAGTACTGTAATAGTATGAGAATAATTCACTAAAGGATGGGGAAATTACAATATTGACTTCCTTGTTCAATTCACTAATGAGCTGTAATGGCACAGTTTCCTATTGTGTGCCTTGGGTACATGGCAAACAGTCTGTGCATTCAAGCGAACAGGAGGTGTGTTGCCTCAATGGGCAAATAAGATGTTCTTGACTTTCTCTCCCCATATTTCAGAGACTCTTAACAAGAAATTTTCTATACAGTGATTTAGGACTCCGATGGGGGTTTTTTTCACCCATCAAATGCTATTAATATTTCAGTAGCGGGACAAGTATAGTTCTCATTTATTTAAAAAAAATGAAACACTACCAAAGGATTTAGCAAACTCGGCAAAGTGCTTGCTCTTTATTAATTTTGTGATAGAGACTGATATAGTGGCCTGCTAGCCATCAGCTCTACTTTTCCCAAATACGATCCCACCAATTTGAATGCCATATAAGAAAGGAAAAGTTTCTTCTGATCTGTTTGCATTTTTCATTTCTCAGAAAATCCAGCTCACACTTCTCACAACCTGGTTGGTTGGGAGCAGGCACTGCTGCAGACACTGTATGCGTTAATGGACAGTGGTGATTCAGGTAAAGAAGTCTAGTGCTCAGCAGAGATTTTTAGTTCAGCACTATGTCACACCAAAACAGATATATGGCTCTGTTTTCATATCTATTCTGCAGCAAATTACATTGTAGCACAAAATTATCCTTTTTGGCCTTTCAATGAGCACCTAAAAATATTTCTGGATTAGGAAATCCTTAAAAGTCTTCCTTGTCTCCAAGATTTTATCGTTAAATTCAATCACACCTCTGTGTGTATATTACCTCATGATTTCAAGAGACATTTGGTCCACTCAGGGTCAGACAGAATGGATTTTCCTCCATTCATACATATATATATATATATATATATGATGCCTTATATTCATATATGAGGCATCAACTGAACAACATGAATAATGAAAAAAATTTATATGCAGAGAGTGCATTCATGTTCTGGTATTTCTGTTCTGGAAGGCACATAGAAACAGTGATAATTTGCTGTAAATATTTACATATTTTTAACTTCATAAAATCACCTGAATCTTTCAAAAATCATGGCTATGATAAAATTAAGGAGAATAAAAAAGTAGCAGTTTTCAAAAGGGGTTGTTGTTTCTTTTTCATTGAGTTGCAAAATTTTTGCTCTAACATTATGATAAATGATAAAAAATACTATGAGAACATGAACAAATTTTCCAGCATCATGAATATCAACTTTAATTTCCTATTCCTCATTATTAACTGAGCTATTTGGAGGCTGATTTTCCAGAAAACTAACTAGCATTTGTCACAGTGGCTTCCAGACCTGAACACCAAGGGACATTTTCTAGAAGCTGTATCTACTTGTGGCTGGTGCTGGGGAGGANGGAAATTTTTTTTTTTTTTTTTTTTTTTTTTTTTTACTGAGGGTAGATAAACTCTGAAACAGGCTATCCAAACCAATTGGGAAGTTTCCACCTTTGGAAGCATTCAGTGTTTTAATGGACAACACCCTAGGCCACCTGATTTAATTGATCCTGTTCCAGGTGGAGGAGATTTTATTAGGCAACCTCAAAAAAACCCTTTCAATGTTTTTTCTGTGAGGTAATGTCCCTATCTTCGAGACATATTGTACCTTTAAAGAGAGACAATTGCTTTGTGTGAAGCTACAGCTCTGGGCTAAAACCCTGACTCTGGTGAAATCAGTGGAAAATACCTCCTCAATGTTCAGGACCTTACATATCATCATCATGGAAAAGAACCTTGGTGTTCTGTGGCTGAACACTGCAACTTCAAGCCCAGGCTGTATAGTGCTGCTCTTTGCTGTGACTCGTTGCATTTCTCTTGGATTGCTGCACAGCCATTTCAGAGCAGGATTAAATTCTTTACTGCCAGAACCAACTTCAAAAAGTAAACAACCACTTGTTAGCATAATCACTCCCTCTTAGAAATTTTCTTGATTTGGCAGAGCAAACTGTTGGAAATCTGTTTCTTTGGTGCCTACAGTTGGCTTGCAGTAGCAAAAAGAAAGATGTTTTGAGTCTGTGCAATTGCTGATGACAGCATCCTCCAGCATATATGAGGGTTATGGTTCTGCACTATTTGCAAAACAGCTGCAACTGATTTTTCTCTGGTTTTTTGATTCTTCATTGATATGAAAGGAGAAAATATCATCTTCCTTCTCCTCTAGCCTCTTATTCTAAGTTGAAAATGTACCCTGAGCAACAAAAGTATGTGCATGAAGGAACACCATGGTGGTTTCAAAAGGTGTGTCATGATCTGGAAACTATAGTTTTACACCATGGAGCATTCAAAGAGTATAACCTTTTCCTAATAGAGTTCAACTTTACATATTTTCAAGAGTATAGGCACTAGTCTCACATGTTTCACTGAATCAATATTCATTATTGCTTTTTTCATATGTTACACATAAAGGTGTGAAATTATTTCTGGCTCACTGTAGTGCAGGTATAATTTCTGAGGACTGAACTTTGATAAGATTCAGCCCTGTTGTGGCCTTTGAGTCCAAAATTTGGCTGTTCTTTCCATCCAAACTTTCTCACTGCAGCTGTTTTTTCATAGAGATTTTTAGCATGCTTAGTAAAGCTTTTAAATATTAGCTTCCCCCTTCTGAAATCTGACTGCAAGATAAGAGATGCAAGGTGGTAAGCTGTAAAACAGTGGAGGTATAAACTTATTTAATATATTTGAAAGAACTTGTTAACTTGTTTCTGTTTCAATCTTCTGGAATATATTGTCTTCATCTAGTAGATAAAGATAGAGAGTGCTGTCAAAACATAATCTTAGCAGAGCTCATTTTCCTTTTCATTTTTTTGAGGCTTAATTAAGAACATGCAAATACAACTGATACTAGTTGTTAATTGGCACGCTGTCTTCATTAAGGTGTGAAATGCTCTTATAGAACAAAAAATATGGAATATGTAAAAGATCTACTTGACATTCATAGACAGATTCACAGCTGTGAGAAATGCTGGAGAATTTAACTTGGACTGACACCAAGTTTGAGACACTTCAGTTTCAAGAAATTTTGAGGGTTTCTAGCCCTCAGGGCCTGCAAGAAATATTCTACACATCTTAAACATATCAGGTAAGTGTAAGTTTGAATTCCAGTACAGTAAAGTTTGAATTTCAGTACTGGAATGATTTTATTCTTACTGTTATTTTTTTTACTGAGATATTAGCCACAAATAACCATTGGTATATTCCTGGGGAAATGTCTTTTATCCATAACTCATCAGAGAGGAGATAATGCTACAAATTTATACTAAACAATGCTTTGTGACTTTAAGTTATGACCTAGCTTTGTGGAATTCATATTCTAAGAATAAATGATAATAGGTGAAGAAACATCTGTGAAATTGTGAATCAAAAAGAGTTGAAATATAAAGTAGTAGCAACAGAACTGAATTAATTGTAGAGCAAATTTGAAGCAGGTCTTGGTTAAAGTATGGCTAAGCGACTTTAGGCACTTAAGAATCAGACACAGAAGCCTGTGTTCAGATCTCTTCTCCTGATTCAACAATAGTTGAGAAGTACAGAGTATCTTGACAAGGCATTAATCAAGGTCCTGTCCTGCTATAGATATTGAAGCCTGTGTTGGAGACACCATCTCTGAACTTTGTATAACACCACAAAACTCTGACATTCAGTTATCATTTTCCAGTTTTCATCTGTGGTTATATATAGGCTTGTACTGTGAAGAAGCAGACCAATATTTCACCGTGGTTAGGCTTCATTTGCCTTGAGTTGTTTTGACAAGTTGAGCAGCAATCCATAACTACTGGTGTTTTTTCAAGATCATAACTTACTCCAAAGTCATGGTTTTGCAAAGGACACAAAAGGGTCAAAATAAATCTCTATCTACGAGGTTGTGAACATGGTGCTCAACACCCAGGCATGCTAATGTTGCAAACCACTGTTCTGCCACTGTTCTTCATTTGTAATGCATCAGCACAATTCAAGTTACAGGGTACATTAATTTGAGTGTAATTAGTTTATTACAGCAGAAGGAAAAAAATCTAAAATAACACTGCTGTTCTGTGAGAGCGTTGTGCTTGTAAATATTAGGCATTCATGGACTGCTCAGGGATTTGTGGCAAACACTGGAAGTATTTGACAATTACCAATTGCATCCAATTTGGTTTGGTTTTTTTTTTATTCTTCTTCATAAATACTTTAAAAAAAAATTCTTCATTGTTCTTAAGTAATGATGATTTTTCATTATTTACCCCGTAAAAAACTCATCAACCAATCTTCCAATTTCTATGCTATTTGTGGTAGAGAAGTAATTTAAATCAGGCAAGCCTTGCAAGGTCAGAAAAACAATCCTACCAAGGCAAACAGAGTTAGTTCAGCAGGGATGTTTCAGAAAGAGATAAAATAAGAGTGACTTAAAAATTAAAATAAATCTAGAAATATGAGTGTAAATTCAAAAGAAAAGACAGAAGGAGCTTGCAACATCATTACTAGTTAGCTCATAGGTAACAAGCTCTTTTTTAGAACAAAGTAGAAACAAAGATGACAATAATTTGAAGCTATATGTGGAAAGAAAACGTAACTCCATGCAAGAAAGAAAAAAAATCTCAAAGCCTGTATTAGGAAGAGGCACCAAAAATGTTGCATTTTTTGACTTAAAAGAGACTAATTTAAGGACCAATTATTGCAATAGGAAAGAAACAAAAACAAACAAACAAAAAACCCAATGACAATGCCTGGAATGGAAAAAGTAGGACGTAAACTATATAAAAGGTAGAATATAGCAATACAATACAGGAAAAAAAAGTCAATATTTCAGCATTTTTATCTCAAAACAAGTAGTCAGTTCAAGGCTTTTTTCAAAATCCCTAGCTACCTCTCTCTAAATTTTGCAAGGTGCATTTGAGCTTCCTGTCAGCATGGAGGTAGAACATCTTTTCCTTCAGTTTTAATGAAATCAAATTTCGACATCTTTCTTTAATTCAAACTGAACGTCACCTTTATATAATAATATTATAATGTTATAATGTGAGAGAACTTTGGAGAAAAGTAATATGAAAGCTCAGAGACTATAATAAATGAGAACATTTCTCAGTTCCCACCTAAGAGCAATTCTGTAGCTTTATAAAGATTACCTAATCTTAAATTTAGCAAATACCTCACCATACACTTGCTTTTAGACCTTGTAAAACTAGAAACTGCTTGTGTCCCAAAACAGAGAGATTGAAACCACACGTAAGGCAAACTAGGTTAGGGCACAAAAGCCCAGTTATTTGTAAATATAATATTTGGCTGAAGGTGATGAAAGAATGTACAATGCTATTTCAGTGGTATCAATAGATACAAGAAAAATAACAGGACTGTGTAAAAAGCTGCTTAGTAAAATTGCAAAAGGAACTTCAAAACAAGATATATTAAATCTTCTCTTGCATTACCAGCTGCGCAAGTTTCCCAAAGAAAACATTGAAACCATATAATTTAGGAAAGAAGTCTAGAATTAATAGGTGCCTATACTGGGGGGAATAACACTGCTTTCATATGGAAATCACCATGTTGGTTCTGCACTTCTCACAGTTTCTCTCAGTCACTAGACAGGTGCCTTAGTATTGGGAGTGTTGCCAACACCTTTAGGTCTTAAAAGAACAAATCTACTAGCTATTCTTGTCTAATTATTTCAATAAGAATTAGATCAAGATATAAATATAGAAGTGTGTATTATTAAATACGCCACTTCTTTTTTGCACTAGTGATTGAGTTTTCAACTCCATAGATGGAACATTACAAAGTAGTACCTGAGTGCATTTCAGATAATTAATTAAATTTTAATAACTTACCTAAATGCAGATTCATCTCTGTGTTCACTACCAAGATACTTTTTTGTAATGAACAAGTTTATCTGGTTGATGACATTTAGGGATTTGTTCAACCTTTTCGGGCATGTTGCATATTTCTTCTTTTCTGTTTTCATCATCAAAATTCTGCAATATTTATAAATTGCTTGAAATGTGGTGGAAGGTATATTAGCTCACACAAAGAGACAAGACTGTTTTCACTGATCTCTCCTGCTAGACAGGATTGTGTAGGTCTGCTGAGAAAGACCTTAGATTCCTTTAGCAGATATCTCTGATTCGTGGTGCTGAATGAAAAGTGAAAATATAAGGAAATTCAAGGCTTAGTAGTGAAGCTACAAAAAGAATTTAGGTTATTGCTCATGGTGGAATGATTGGATCTCCTACAAATACAAAGACTGGCACATGGATCTTGGGCACAGACACAGCCATCATTGGGAATACTTTTTAAGGCACATTCACACAGCTTAACTTGCCAACTGTTAGCCCAAATGCATATGCTGCATCATAAATACATAATACCATCAAACAATATCTCTAGAAGAGACAATTTTTACTGATTTAGAGGTTGGACTTCAACTAAACATAACCTTAATTTGCCAGCCTTGCCAGCTAAATGCATAGAGGAAAAATGTTTTAAATCATTGCTTTTCATTTTCTAGGGTTTCAGAGATTTATAAAATGCTCTGAGCAGGTAATTTTCTCCACTCGGGATTTAAAGGTCTTAATCCTCTGTTAAAGGTGTTTCTTTCAAAATGTGTGGGTGACTGGTAGGCTAAAATAGTGACTGTGTGACTTTTACTGGTTTTGTACTTTTGCACTTTGCTAAAGTGTAGAATACAGAGTACGATACTGGAATAGACGAAGCACTAAATCTTGTCATCAAGAGCTAAAACTTGTGAATTTTTTCTGAAGACAGGGAAAAGTGCTGCAAGTCATTTTTTCTCTTTGATCTCTCGTTCAACTTGTATATGGAAGTGAAAGGAACCCCACAAAAATCTTGCAATTGTAGGACGGTCTGGGAAGTCTGCGGTACAGTTCATACTCCTTGATCACACGAGGTCCCCACAACTGGGGCTCCTGCTCCAGGTCCACACAACCAAATAGCAGAGGTGCAGATCAGCCCCATCCCACTCTCCAGGTATTTTAAAGTGAAGCAGCAGTCAATGTTTTGATGACTCTAAAGCTGCATTGTTAAGTCCCTCATTCACTATGCACTGAGGAGCTGAGGTTTCCTAGTCCTGGTGGAGCCTAGGCTGTAGACAGACCCTGAGATACCCAATCTAGTCAGGCTGGCCCATCCTCTCCCCTCCAGCATGACACAAACAGGCAGCTCTAGGTGGCTGGGAAATGCAACTGTCTTGAAGGCCAATTTATGCCAACATGATCCCTAGTGGAAAATTGTTAAGGCAATCATTTTTGGCTACTTGTTGTCCCTTTGAGTCTGCAAGATAGTCCTGACTTCGTGACAGTTTGCAGCTCGTAACAGCTGTTGCTGCTCACACAGTGGCTTTGAAAGATCTTGCTGTTGGTTATTATTTAAAGGGTTCTATGCAACACCAACAATCTCTACTTTGACAAATATCTATGTTTTTAACACAGAACTGAGAGCCAGCCAAGAGCTTTCAAAAGGCTTTGTCCTGGCTGAAACTCTTGGCCTCGTTTCCACCAGCTAGTGGCAACAGTTCATGCACATGATGTTCTGAGCCCAGTTAGGCATTGACTGGTATTAATTCAGCCACTGTCAGTGCTGAGTGACAGAAGGGACTGAATTTTTTGCGTTGCAAAATTTTCTGACCCACATCTTACATAATATTTTACATTGTTGAGGATAAACCCACAGAAAGACACTTTAATTTCAATAGTAAGATATAGTTCCCTAAATTAAATTTCTACTGAAGTTTTTTTTTCCTCAGTTACTCCTTCTCCTTCGTGATCAAGTTAAAAATCCAAGATGCAGAAGGCAACACTCCTACCATAAATATATAAACTTATTTGTTTACACAATAAAAAATAAAACACACAGCCCAAAGGATATGTTTTTCAGTGTTGCATTTAACCTGCTTAGCATTATACAGTAAATCAAATGCAGGGACAGAAACCCTTGCTTTTAGTCCTACAGTTAATGCAAAGATGGCCTCTGCTTTTGTTGCAACGACCCCATGGATTTCAATTTTCCTTTTTTTCCCCTTCCCCTTTTTAGTTATATTTGGCTTTTCTTTAGATTCAATTTAAAGCTAGTACCTGAAAATTATTGGAAGACAAGCAAATTTCAACAAGAAAAAAGAAATACAAAAATAATAATAATGATAATGATAATGAGAATGAGAATAATGATAATAATAATGATAATAATGATAATGAGAATAATGATAATAATAATGATAATAATGATAATNTTGTTGTTGTTTTGTTGTTGTTGTTGTGGTATTGTTGTTATTGTTATTATTATTCAGGCCCCTTCTAAACAGGGCTGTTTTAAGAATCATCTCCAATTCTAAGCCAAAAGATTCAGGGGGGAAAGTGTTTTTCCAGTACACAGTAATATCCCTTTCTTAAATTTTATATCTTAAGTTTATGGAAGTGTGATTTCAATTTCCCCTTTAAAAACCAGACCAAGAAGTTTTGCCCCATCTATTCCTCTCTGTCAAACATTTAACTTGTCTCTGTGGGCAGCCTGTGAGTTGTGTCTGTTGCCAGTGCCTCTGCAGTGTGCCTTTGATGACCACACTGAGTTTGGCATTGCTCCAGCACAACGCCTCACTCTGTGCTTCACCTTCTCAGCAGCAGCGTCCACAGCCAACATCCATCCCATGGGCACGTAGACAAAAACAGCTGTCCTGTGAGGACAGCAAGAATCTGACATTTTTATTTACATTCTTCTCATCTCCTCTTTATATCAGTATCTGTTTTCTACCAAGAGTGCAGCTAGGCTTAAAAATACATAAAATTGAGTCAAAACAATTAAACGGAACAAAGTGTAGCCAGAGTTGCATGGAGAAAAAAGTAAAAGGAGAGAACCAAATGTTTTCTGGAACCTTTTTTTTTTAAATTAATGCTGCCAGCAGTGGAAATGGCAAGCTTTCCTTTCCTGTAATAGGTAGGAATTGCTGAACATGCTAGGGAAATGAAAAGAGAGTTCAGAGGCTGTTGTACTACTGACAATGTTGTACTACTTACCACTTTGGTAAGAGAAAAGGATTTCAAAGACCTTGAGGACTGGCATGAAGGGGAGAAAGAAAGAAAGGCAGGGAAATTTGTCCCATTGACAAGACATTGTGAAATGGCACAAGCAGAATCAAAAGTAGGATTTTCTTTCTCTGTGAGCAGGACAGAAGAAAAGCAATTTGTTCCCAGAGAGTGAAGAGTTGTAAAGAGGGTATACAAAAGAATATCTGCTCTTAGAAAGCACTTGACAAAATAACCTTGCACTTGTGTGAAAGAATACCACTGTAGCCAACAGGCTGCACACATCTCAGCATGGAAAGACACTGGACTTTCACAGAATGTCTGAGGTTTAAAAGTGCCTCTGGAGATCACCCTGTCCAACTCCTTTGCTCAAGGACTGCTACCCAGAGCCTGTTGCTCAGTAAAATTTGAGAATATTCAATTAACAAAAATAAGAATACATGGGGTCCCATGGTCAGGTCTCCTGCTCTAGTAACAGCAGTTTAGTGACAGGTAGACAACATTCCTAAAGGATTATCCTGTGTACTTGCATGAAACCAGTCACTCAAAAAGCATTCAAAAGGAGATGTATTTAACAAACAGAAATATTCCTGCATGTGTTGATCATTTATATTCTGAAATTTCTCTGTTTAATTTATTTATACATTTACAGCAGAGGACTTATTCAACTGAAGGTAATTTCATACCTGTGGCTACAGGTGGTAAGAAGTGAGTTTAGAGATGTATCTGATGATAATATTTGAGCTGACATATGCATGTGCTGCAGTGTGATGCATCTCATTTTCATCTCCGTTATTACATATTCCATGGCTGTTGACCATGATTTGTTGATATTTGAGAGCTATGCTTAACTTCCAACAGGACAATGCCAACAAAAAGTGAACTAGTAACACAACATTGAAAACCCTCTTAAATGGTCATACATAATGTATTTTGTAGTAATCCCATTAAATGGCTTCACTTTTTGTCAAGATTGTTATCTTTTGGGGACTGAAGATGCTGAGAAAGAGAATGCAAAGGAGTAAAGGATCATGGCACTTGTCTCCACCTTTGTTCTCGGTGGAATAACCAGATTTATGCTAACCTAGCTGCTTTTTTGGACTTCCCAGTGAGGCAGCTCTGCTCACAGGCCAGACATGCTTGGCCATTTGGCTGGCTCACATTACAAGCCCACTGATATGATTGGTTGTATGAAACAGACACACGTGAATGAAACCACAAGCCCATGACTGGACTTTCCCTTAAGAGGCCTATAACAGAACATCCTCAACAAGCTTGTGGATGCACCCATGAACGCCACATAAAAGTAATGGCTTGGTCCTGGGAGTGTCTCTTTTCCCCACCCTCCTGGAGACAGCATTTAGGAGGAATTTATTCAATTGAGTTCAAGGGCAGTGTCCCCTGTCCTGGGATGTCATTCAGCACATTGGGCTTTCTCCAATATCCAAATCTCAGTTTTCTCATGGCCCATTGGTCCCAGTTGCACGACCTACCAGTAACTGAGTTTATGTCAAAATTGTGAAGCTTATCTGCACACTGAAAGAAGTTAAAATATCTTGTTTCTTCTGCCAAACCAAAATATTATTATGCTATTTATTTTACTTACCTGCTAACTTTTTAACTCTTTTTTTTTGAGGAAAAACACACAAGTTAAAAAAACTAAATTAAATTTTAAAAAAGACAGTGACCTAAAGTGTAGTTGAAGTTATTTATTAGGTTAAATCATTGCAATTATGATATATTCCTTATTATTTGAATTTTTGCTGAACATCAAAAAACATTCAATTTATTCACATTATATTTTTCAATATAAACAATAAAAACTAATAATGTAAACCATGTGAACAATATGAGCAAGTAAAAAGGACTGTATGAGCATTTTGTCAATATTCTTTAACCCATTTAAGCCCAGCCAGCAACTCAGCACCACACAACCTCACTCTCCCTTAGGATGGGAGACAGAATCAGAAGGATGAAAGTGGGAAAACTCATGGCTGAAGATAAAGTTTAACAGTTCAACTGCTAAATGAAAAACTATGCATGCAAATAAAGCAAAGCAAACTAAGGAATTCATTCACCACTTCCCATGGGCAGGCAGGTACTCAGCCATTCCCCGGAGAGCAGGGCCCCTCCACACACAGTGGTGACTTGGCAAGACAAACATCATGGCCCCAAACATCCCCTTCTTCCTCCTTCCTGCCCCCCGCTTTATATACTGAGTATGATGCCATATGGTCTGGGATATCTCTGTTATTTGGGGTCAGCTGTCCCAACTGTGTCCCCTCCCAGCTCCTTGTGCACCCCCTGACTGAAATATCAACACTGTTTCTACCACAGATCCAAAATGCAACCTCATACAAGCTGCTGTGAAGAAAATCAACCCTATTCCAATGAAAACCATCACTGTTTCAACCCAGTAAACAGCTTCTGTGGGCCTTGAGCTTTCTGGATCTCAACCAAGATGTCTTGTGGAATTAACAGCTTAACAAAATTCTGTCACTTATCTGCCTAATAAAAATATTTTGTTCAATAAAACCATTTTCTTCTGCTATAAAACAACAAAACAGCTTCTGAGACATGGTCTAAATTTTGAGCAAATGTCTTACTAGCAAGAAACCTTTACTAGTTTCTGGAAGTGTATCTGAAGAAAATCAAGAGTTAGGAAGAAGGACTGATTGAAAAAAAAAAAAGAGTAATTCACATGATAGTAGCATATTATCATATTATCATATTATGAAAACATCCTTCCCCTATTCTGATATTTTAAGGTGAGTGAAGCTGCAGAATAGTGGCTGCTTGTAACACATTGAAGTAGTACTCCTCCTCAAGAAACCACAAACAGAGTATTTCATTTTTATCGTTGTTCCTTCCTTCATCTGTTTATTGTTTAGCTGTAGTATGTCCAAGACATATTCATGTGAGTCTTATGAGACATTTTGAACAGCGTGTGGAACACAAAAACACTGACCTTAGCTTGTGCCCCTCATTCTCTGGCTCTGTTGAAAGGGCAGTTCAGTAACTCAGGTAACTTGTCAGAACTAGGTCATCACAGGGACTTGATGGATCTTAAATAAAATACGCTTCCTGAGCTGTAGCATGAAGTGAGATGTTCTCCTAGAGGGGAAAACAGAGTGCTCGAAATAGCACTCTGATGTGACTTATGATGATATTGAAGTGCATTTAGCTGTTGAATGTGATATGTGTAAGTCAGTATCCATATGGACTACTCATCTTTTTCAGTACTTTAAGCTGTAGTAATTTTATATCCAATGCGTCCTTTTAAAAATACATATTGTAGAAGTTATGTGTTCATGAAAAGGATTTAAAGTTTTTATTTGACTCAAAGGTTGGATGGATTTTAAATCATAGGCTGGCTTATTAATTACACTGATATATGAGAAAATAACATGACAGATATTTGTAGGGAATCATAGCCATCATTTAGATGTGTTTTCATATTCTAGGTTCAAAGACAGTGAAGCAGTGTGTTTAGACTGCGGTATAATTCTTTCAAAAATTTTGACATGAGAGATTGTTTGCAAGATGGATCAACACACCACATCTACCAACAGTTGTTGCTGTTACTTATAGTTTCCACAGTCTTGTTCACATTCTCATAAACAAGGAAAATGAAGTAGATCTATTTTGGGACAAAGATCTGTATAAGACTGAAATACAGAAAAATTAAAAAATAATGTGTTCTGTATTTTCTATTAGACTGAGTTTATCATTTGATTTGCTTTGAGTAGTTAATCCACTGAAATGATAAGTCAGAGAAATCGTGAGTCAGTGAGGAAAACCAGATTAATTTCCTTGTAATAATGACTCTCACATAATCCTTTTACCATTTTTCTCTTCCCAGTCCTCTTCTATGATGAAAGATACAAATAAAAGTAGAATATATGTTAAATGACAAAACACAGATCTGAATATTCTCCATCTGTCTTTAACAGGAAAAGGGGTTTGAAATGCAGGAGCTTTAACTGATCCCATGCAAAGAAGAACATAGAATGTGTCTGTCATTGTTTTCACTTGTGAATTGGGTTTTTATGGCCTGATTTTTCCATTCGGGATGAGAACTACAGGAGTGTCTTCTGTGAGAAGCTGCCAGAAGCTTCCCCAGTGTGTGACAGAGTCAATGCCAGATGGCTCCAAGAGACCCATTGCTGGCCAAGGCTGAGCCCATCAGTGATAGTGGTAGCACCTCTGGAATAACATAGTCAAGAAGGGGACAGAAGAAAATTGCAGCTAAGGATGAGTAGAATATGTGAGAGCAACAACTCTGCAAATCAGTGAAGGAGGGGAAGGAGGTGCTCCGGGATCTGGGGCAGAGATTCCCTTGCAGCCCTTGATGTAGTCCATGGTAAGACAGCTGTGCTCCTGCAGCCCGTGGAAGAAGAGATCCACCTGCAGCCTGTGGAGGACCCCATGCCAGAGCAGAGGGATGCCCAAAGGAGTCTGTGATGCCATGCTTAGCCCATGCCAAACCAGGCTCTTGGCAGGACCTGTGGCCTCTTGGAGTGGCAATCCCACACTGTCAGGATTTGTGATCCTGTGGTGGACCCACACTGGAGCAGTGTGTCCCTGAAGAACTGCACCTTGTGGAAGGGACCTACGCTTGAGCAGTTCATGAGGAACCACAGCCTACAGCAAGGGCTAATTCAGGAGAAGTTCATGGAGGACTGTCTCCCATGGGAGGAACCCAACAATGGAACAGGGGAAGTGTGAGGAGTCTCCTGTCTGAGAAAGAAGGAGAAGCAGAGACAACATGTGGTGAACTGACCCCAACCCCCATTCCCCATCCTCCTGTGACAGCTTGGAAGGAGGAAGAAGATAATTCTGGACTGAATTCAAGGCCACATCACAATCCACCAAAGGGTGATTTATTTATCAATTTATTAATCCCATCATGGAAGCAGCATAGCCCATAAGCAACAAACTATTGGCCTTAGAATATGATTCATATGACCAATACCACGGAGGGCTCTTTTCATATAATTGTGCAGTCTGTGCTCATCTGCTTTTAAGGCTAAACTTTGACCATAATCTTATGATGTGTAATTTGTAAATAATGGAACAGGAGTTACAATAACTCAGCAAAATAAGTGCCAGTGGGATTCTAAGCTAGGCCAGCAAAACTTTTTATTTGTGTGAAACAGAATAAAGGAGTTTTATATAATCCTGTAGTAAGCACCTAAACATCTAAAATGGAATATAGGGAAAAAAGAAACGCTAAGTTACTTGTCATCTCTGATAATGCTTGGTTGCACAAATGTATTTCTAAGGCTGTAAATCTCCTTGCCTAGTATTTGACAGGTTTGTGAAGAGTAGTTAAAGACTAAGTCCATCTGAAAGCAAGGAGTTAAATCAAAAGCATTGCATTTTTTGCACTCCACCTTCTTCCAGCTAATGCAGCTCAAACAACCGATTCAGGCAGAAAACAGAAATTCTCTGTCATGCAGTTGCTTGTGTAATCACAATCCAACAGAAATAACAAATCAATCATAAATTGTACCTGCAGTTATTTAGAAGATCTAGTGAACGTATCATAAAATGTATATTTATGAAAACCAATTTTAACCATACTCTTGACATCAAAAATTGTTTCTGTTAAGACAGTATTCCAAGGTGTAGGCTTCTGAAACATGGAACTGAGAAAAGCTGTTACCTCACCTATAGATAATTTTATGGGAACCAGGGTGTTATTAGAGCAAGGAAGAAAAATGCAGACCTTGCAAAATTATTTTCTTTTACCTAACCATATCTCAAACTGCTGCTCTTTAAGGACAGTGATGCTAAAGTTTAAGATCAGCTACTTTTGCATACCTTGTATCATCTAAGTGAAGCTTGCAAACATGGTCTCTGACTTGTACTGAAATTGCCTTAAGAGAACGACAAAAGCAGTTGCACGCTTACAATTGATTAAATGTGAAATATCAATTTCTGCTGCTGTTTTTTTCTTTGAAGGACCATAGTTGTCCCTCATTAATCTTTCATTAAAATAATAATAATCCTTCATTAGAAGGAAAATACCCTTTAATTTGGATGAGGAGCAATGGCTTTTGACAAAAAACTTTTCTTACTGGTTAACTTTTCTTACCTGTTTAGAATGCTCTAAGTAGTGCACTTAGTAACTTCTCAGTTTAGCCATTACAGATCTTTTAATTCTTGGCTTGTTTTAAGCATCAGAGAAAATCAGCAGCTCAGTGAAATTTAAAAATTTTTATTAGCCTCATGGTGGCAGAGGAAAAAAAAAGTATGATTAGCTCTTGCCATGATAAAACTAATTCTTACTCTGCAGTTTCTGGTGCTAATTATGTATAAAACTAAAATCTACTTTATTGCATAAAACCAGGTTTTCAATTCTATCCCACCCATTTTATATAACTTCCAATTTCAATGTGTGCATGTGAACTTTGCCTTCTGATCTGAAATCAGTGCCAGTGAATGATTCACCAGAATTCTGGCAAATATTGCAAGCCTCTTCTCCTGAGCAGCTGTAGGATGGAAGGATGATACAGGGCACAGATCTTCTGAATAATTCTGATTTCTGCTGATTTGTTTTTATGTGATTTTTTTCCAATCATTCTGTCTTCATTATGTGAAGTCTGCAACCAGAATAACTGTCTGACTTTGCAACCTGCCTGGAGATTTGTGACCTCATGTTCCTCTCTTCCCACTTACCTAGCACAGCAAGTTTCTTTCTTTGATTAGGGGATGAACAATTTATTCTCTGTGCCTACCTCTTACACTGCACTTTTCTTTCTTAGTCATTCATGGACCCCTAAGAGAGAGCCCAAGAAACTTCAATCACACATTGAATAAACAGAGTACTAGATGTTCTTTGGAAAAAAAAAACAAACCAAAAATAAACAACAGAAAAAAAAGAGAATTACAGAGTGTCAGTTTGCTTTCCTTTTGCTTGATGTGGAATTAACATGAGTTACATGCTTCCTATTATTATTATTTATTGATTCAGGCAACTTTTGCACAGTCAAAAGAAAAGACAAGGAAGCAAAACAATCCTAGATCTTGATATATTTTCCATTTATTGCTAAGGGAAATAAATCACATTTTTAAATTTCACCAAAAGGAAATATTTTGCAACAAACCTGAACTGTTATTTGTCATTAAATATTTTGTGTTTGGTTTTCCAATTTTGAAGTGCATATTTAATAAATATATTTCATATTGTTACATTTATCAGCTACAATTTAATTGGTATGTATGAGATAATTACATTTCTGGTCACAATTGATATTGTGCATGTCTCCTAAGACTTTTAAAAGTAAGCCCTTCAATTAAAATTGTCAGATTTCCAAAACAAATTTTTAAATGTATGTTTTGTTTGAAAGGCATGGGTTTCTATCCAGCCATCATTTTGATACAGAAATGAGTAGAGAATTTGCACAATGTTCTTGCATTAGAAACAGAAAACTAGAGTATTGTAAGCATCAAGATTTTTTTTCATAGATGATAGCACACCCTAAACTTCTTTTTCCTTTTGCAAGTACAGGAAGAGAAGGGTAAATGAACCTTCCACATAGTTTATCATTTTTTCTACCCATATAAATTTGTGCAAGCATTGCTCCTTTTCAGGCAACGCATAACAGGAATTTTTGCCATACTTCACACTAAATTGATTCTGTAATTTCAGACATATTTGGGTAGCTTCCATTAGTTCTGTTGTCACTGAGGGACTGAAAAGTAAGCCACACACTTCTTTTGAGACACTGTGTTTTATTAAAATAGCTCTGTTAATAGACAGACGTGAAGGTCACAGCTACTTTTGACAAGATATTACATTTTGGAGCTCTGGTCTCATTGAGGTGGTTATTCTGAAAAATATTATGAGTATTTAGTAGCAATAGTGACACTGGGGCTTGTAGGTGAATGCAGCACATGCTCCACCTTTTTCTTGGCTGACTATCCTCACTAAATAATAGGATTGTTACTTTACATTTCAATTGCTAAGTGAAAAAATACTTTTTAAATTGGCACAGAAGCACTCAACCCATGATACTATCCTGTCAAAGGACTAGAAGTAAGCAGTAAGGCAAATTTATTTATTTTTTTGCTTTCACAGAAATTACATTGAAAGGTAAAACGTATTTGTAGAGCATCACTCGTATTAACTGTGAGAGTCTGACCATGACAAATGATGCACCGCATACAACATCTACACTGAGTAAGTGTGAGTGTTCCTAGCTCTTTAAACACCAATTTTTCAATTCTTAAGTGTTAGGTTTCTAGCAAAGTGCAGGAAAGTCGTGTTGCTTTGACAAGCCAAGTCCTTTATGCCATCACATCACATTTTTTCAGCAGAAGTTTTGTAATACTCATGCCAAATCTTAAACATAATGCTGTAAATTCCTCTATGTTTCACACCACTGGAATAAACAACCAAATATAAACAATAAGAAGATCAGCCAAACTGATGCAAAACTTAAAACCTCTGAATCAAATGTGTATGCTTGAACACCGGTGTGAACTGGCGCATTTCCTAAGATATAGCAGAAAAAAATAGTGAGTATGCAAAATTTTGCAAAGCAGGATGGCACAATGCAAATGCCTGAAAGAATAAAAGGCAAATATCTGCTTTGTTCTGATCTCCTAGGGCCGTGGTACTTTTTTGCAGGTGGTGCTATATGAATATATTTAGCATTGCTCTTTCTTCCTGCATGAATATTTCCACTACAGTACTTTCTCCCATAATAGCAGGAACATTTTGCACATGTACAACAATGAATGAGAAAATGGAATATATTATTTGACTGTTGTAATGCCAGGAATGTACATTAATTAGACAAGGTTGTGGAATAACAGAGAATCCTGACTCGGCTGGTTCTAGAGGGCCCTACCTGCAGTACTGAGCTGAAGAGTATTCACAGTAGGTCACTCAATATTTCCAGAAAAATAACCATGGAAATTAGAGTAATTGATTCCCTGAAAATATATTAGGATATAATTTTTTAATTCTTGGGAATCAGATATACCTATAGCTACATTGGAAGCTGTGTTCTAAAAGCATGTAAAGGCAGGGTATATACTGCTGCTAGGATGTTAAATCGATAAAAACATTAACTTTTATCTACAGTTGGTCTAAACTAGCAACAAAGCCATGTACACAGCCTTCTGAAACTTTTTCTTATCCAGTACACTTCCCAATGCAAATTAGCCTAAATTAAGTAGTTTGACCTATGTTAAATATTTCTTCTATGATATTTATTAAAATAATGTTCACAAAAAATTATGGACTCAAATATTTTGGAGGGATGGGTATACTTCTTGCAGAATTATCATGTTAATGGCATCTTGCAATTAATTATCTGAAATTATCTTGCAAGAAGTGATTGAAATTCAGAAAGTAAATTCAGGATAGCACATCTAAACAGAAATAGTTAATTATGCACACTCATGATGGTCCCAAGAGGTTCTTAAGTAGATCATACTGAAAAGGAAGCAATCCTCATTGCATTTATATATAACCTATAAGATGTGTGAAAAAAACTCTTTGTGCTGTTTATAAGGCCTTAGCTATATTGCAAATGAACATATATATTAAAGTATCAGGGAATTTGAGATTGCTTTGACTGCATTGTTGAGAAGTCTGACAAATCTAAAACAATTTTAAAACAAAATTTTACTGAAGTGGCATTTCATTAACAATACTAACAGTTTATTTAATTTATTAAGTTATTAGTAGTAATATTAACTACTGATATCAACAGTTAGTTCTCTTATGCTGTTGCTACTCATCTCTATCTATATAAAACTGTTAATCCTTAACACCTGTATCACGTGTGACCTGCAAGTGCAAGCACCAGGGTGCTGATGCTGCATATTTAGTGGTATAGGCCAAGGATCTGGGGGTTCTTGGTCCCCAAGCTTATCTGCAGAGCCTGCTCCTTTTATTTCTATTCATTGTTTTGCAAAATTCACTGCTTGGGTCACTGCATAAACATTTTCCAATGCCTTCTAGGTGAGCCACACAGCTCTCTGTTTGATGGGTTAGAGGTCAAATTGCTCACACTCTTCAGTAAAGTGATCATACTTTGTGTTTAGAAATGTTGGCACAATCTCACAAAATATTTACATTATTTTATTATGTGTAGATTTCAACTCAAGCTAATATTACTGTGTTCTAATTAATATTCTTTTGTAATTTACATCACAAGCCTTTTCTTTGATCACAGCCAGAAATACCTGTCTGTATTGGGGCATGAAATTTAAAAAGAGTTATGGGTATATCACAAAAAATCCAGAAAAGAATACTGAAAATGATTGGACATTTAGGAAACTTGGTTGATGAAAAAACTTGAGCAAAACCAGGATTGTTCAGCCTATGATTTTATCTTTTTTCCTTCATACTGCCCCTCTGAGTGTTAGTTATTAAGCCCAGACAAAGCACTTGCTAGCACCAGCCTGGCACTGCAGTACCTTGATGCCGTAGGTACTGCTGCAGAGAGCACCCTGTACAGGATTTATAGCAGACATAAAGTTTATAGGCTAAAATCTATTTGTCTCACACACACATACAGATGTGTGTGTGTGTGCGTGTGTGTGTGTGTGTGTGTGTGTGACAGCTGGGCCAGAGGACCAGAAATTGTGAAAGTTAGGAGAATGTCAGGAAATCCTGAAATCCCAGCTGCTTTGAGATTTCCCTTGTGGTTTGACTTACATCACTATAACCATGTGCTTGAACTCTCCTTTCTGTGGTGAAGTTGAAATAGACATTGAAAAATAGAAGTGGAAAATAGATCTCCTATGAAAAAAGATCATTTTCAGTAAGCAAGTTACAGAACTCTTGTACACTTTGACAGTAGCCCTCAGCGTGAACATTGCTGACTGTTCTCTTGCTGGGAAGGGTAGAGATGTGTCAAGAGAATCTCAGCAGAATGAAGGCCACACAGGAGATTCTAACAAGGTCTTTGTAAGCTTATGGCTATTTATTTCATATTTTCTTATGCATAAAAACCAAGTATTCTCACCTTGTTGATATTGTCTTAAGAACAATTCTCTTGCTCTGTTCTTGCCCATTAAAACACTGTAATCATAAGCCTCTGCTGTGCTCTGTGCAAGCACCTATGCACACAGACACCTGGAATGATGAGATTTTGCTTTAAAAAAACACAAGCTAAATAAGCACCGGAATTTGCAGTTTTTCTACCAATTGGAAGGATGCGTTCAGTGTCTGGGCTGAAGAACCTTTGTCACTGGGTGTAGGACCCTGGATTTTCTAGATGTCTGAAAGAGGAAGAAATCCCTTCCTAGTCAAAAAATCAATATCATTGTTCACGATGAGCAAGTGTTTCTATGTCTGTCTTCTTACAATTCTATCTTTATCATTCACTGGGCTTCAGTGAGACTTCCATGCTCTTATGTGAGGATAAAACTTGATTTATAATCTTTAAGTTATCATATAAATTCATTTTGGTGATGGCTTTCTTTCCCATTCTTTCTTCTGTAGCAAGTGGCTGAGCTGTTTTCTAAAGAACACAAAAAATTGAGAATATTGTCTTTCTGTATATCACCTGGCCAGCCTTCTTTTGGAAAATTTGAAAACATTTTTTTACATGCCACTAAATCACACAAGCCTTCTCTCTTTGGAAACATGTCCTATCTCCAAGATACCCTGGAGCTGACAGATGATAATCCTACATAGACCTAATATTATTTTTCAAGAGACTGAACTATAAAGACGCCATTTATAGTCTATCCTCATATAGGATACATGTAGGATCCTCATGTAGGATAAGCACATTAGATGGGAAAGGCTAGACTTCGGCCTTAAATCTTATGTCTGTTATAAACTACTTAGAGATCCTTGTTGGGTGTTTATGAATGCCAGCAACTGTTGGCCTGCCCCGTACTCTACATCTACCAAAGCAATATGGAGCACTGAGAATTTATGTAATCATAGAATCATTTAATGGTCTGGGTTGGAAGGGACCTTAAGGATTATCTAGTTCCATCCTCCCGGCAACAGGGGTAGATAGGGATACTTTCTACCAGACCATGTCGCCTGGCCTTGAACACATTTACACAATTTGCAATGTTAATCTAAAGTCTTCATCTCAGCAATCATTGCAGGAGATGGAAATGCAGCTGTCAAAATAACAAACGCTGTGTAACTAATACATATAGTCTGACCTTGCTTTCCAAGAGAGGGCTTCAAAAGCCTTTGCCATGTAAGAATATGTAAAAAAAATAAGTCATTTATTAGGAATATAAATGTTTTTCATTCTTCCACTCTATGCTAGAAAATTCGGCACTAAGAGTGAAATGCTGTTATTGCTTGAAAATCAATTATCCTACACTCATTTTAAATGAGAACATCTCTGCAGATTTTGTTCCTTTGTCCGTTGTGGTTTTCCTTTTCTGCCAGTTATCTGTTGCTGATTTTTCCCCTTTTATTCATCAGTGGATTTCATCTCAGCAATATCGCAAATTTTTCTGATCTTCATTCTCACTTGGGCAGGGGGGATTTTTTGTTTGTTTGTTTGGTTTTCCATTCTGGCTATTTTATATTTTATGTTTTTAAAATTATTTTTAAGAAAGAGTCGTGTTTAAAAGCAAGGTCCACACAAAGTGTACTAAGTACATTTTTATATACTATTTTATGCCCTCTCTTGGCAGTAGAAGTCAATTCTGAATTGCTTTAGCAAGAACTATAAAAATGTAAATTGCTAAGATCTGATTTGGTCTTATTGCCTGAGCTGAGTTCTAACAGCTAAATCGAGAATATATAGCTGCTGAAGCTTATTAATACAGGATAATTTACATATTCAAAAGGGTCCTGTTGTAGTCTCCTCTTCTCCGTTACTATAAGATGAATAAGAAAAAGCTCCAGAGGACATCTAAATAAAGTTCTGAACTTGAAAATTTTGCCTTAATTTAAAATTTAGAATTCCTTTAGAATTATATCTGCTTATAGAGTCTCATTCCCCCTTTTTTATTTGTTGAAAGAGGTTTCAAATAATGAACTATATTCTTTTATTTCATATGGGTTGGAATTTCAGAAAAAATGTTATATAAAGAAACTTAAAGCTACTGTTTTGTCTTTGATCCTTAAAGATCCAAATAAAATGTAATAAATTTTTCCAATCATATCTCTGTGATGTCACAAGGGAAAGGTATATGTATACCAAAAGTAATACTCTGTATTTTTGCAGGAATTTTGTAAAATTATTCCAGGTTATGCTGCAATATAGCAAAGTAGAGAAAACTATGGATTTTTCCCTGTATTAACTGTTTGATATTAGATCCTGATCCAGCCAGTCACACGTGTACTCTGCGCACGAACAACCTTCAGCAAAAGGAATTTGCAAGAACACATAAAGAAGATAAGAATGCTTTTATATTTCACATATTGTATATAGTAGTTGTGTGAGTAGTGATATTTACTTCCTAAGTGGGCATTCTTTTAATTTGAATAGGCTATTTAAACCCTGTCAATTTTTCAGTAGAAGCAGCTTGTCAGTAATAATCTGATTGATTTCAACAAGACAAGATAGACTCTGCAAAAAGCTCAAGATGTTAGACAGATTTCATGGTCCAATAAACATAAATTTGACAGATGGAACTTGCTGGCATGGGATCTTTTCAATCTTATGATTCAAAATAGACCAGACATTTGTGTAGATGTTATCTTCAGACCAGCTACCTAGAATGGAATTGACAAACACAGTGAAATCCCACAAACTGTTTACCAGCAGCAGTCAATTACAGGGTTTTGGTAGTCTTGGATATTTGTGGGTAGTACAGCCAGCAGGCAGAACTGCGTGGAGTTAATCCAGTCCTACCCAGCTCACAGGTCACATCAAATGATTCCAGCATCAGGCTCACAGCTTTGGCAGAGCTGCCCCACATCTTTCAGAGCCATCACTTCTAAAGGCTGTGATAAGGGACACATCAGACCTCTAGGCATGCTCAAGAGGAGAGAAACAGATTGATAGTAGGCAGAATGTGCTTCCATTTAAACCATTTGGTGATTTTTCCACTCTTTTCTTTAGATAAACCTAACTTTCATCATAAAAATACTTCCATGAACTTCAAATGAAGTGAAGGACTGCAGATCTGACAGTATGATAAAGCTGCAGTTTACAATCTAAATTCTGTGATTACTGCTGTGGTTGCTGAAATTTTTGTGTAAGAAGGGAATATATGATGGGACTTGGTCCTGAGGAAAGATGCTACCAGTGCACAAAAATGCACAAAATTTAAGCTAAGCCATTGGTACATATGTTATTAAACAAATGAGAGAGATGTGAAGTCTAGTAAAACCGTGGACATTTAGATTTACCAAGATTTACAAAAATACTTGAAAAACACTGTAGAATGAGGAGTTCTAATTTTATTGACATAATTTATCATTCTCATAATTTAACTTTGAAGAGAATTCTGGCTTATATATCCTGAAATTTTTCTGGAAAGCAAATATATTCTCCTCCAGATTGGCACTGAAACTCCAAAACAATTCACACTTAGAAAAGCAGGGATCTACATTAAAGTATTCAGCAAATTTAAATAAAATTTTAATTACTTTAAGAAGGGATAATATAATATTTAATTTTTATAAAGCCAACTTCAAATAATGAATTATTCTTCCTCTTATTTCACATTTATACTGTTTAGTCATTTTATCATCCCTCTAACATGCCACAAAGCTAGCTGTTGACTGCTCAGAAAATTGATATAGCTGTAGCAAAAGGCCAATAGTGATAATGTATAACATTTCTTTTATATATTGCACCCCCACTCTGTGGGTATGCCGTCATTTCTATAGATCTGTTAGCTGGTATCAGGTAACATTTTTTTCTGTAAATTGCACCATAGGAGTCTTTTGTTATGCCCTCAAATTTTTGTTTACAGGGAAGCAAGCAATCACAGACTCTGTCAGAAGCACAGAAAAACTTTGGCACCCCACAAGTCACTCAGAAAACTGCGTATTACCAGCAATAAGTTGGCAGCAGGTACTTCAACTTGACCATGCTTATTCACAAAAAGAGCCAGCATTTGAGACTCTGATGAAAAGACCATACTTGGCACAACAGTATTTAAGTAGAGGAGCATTCTTTGCTACTAGAGTTTATGATATCTTAGTTATATCTCATTCTGACACTTTAATTAGAAACTTAGACTTAACGCTTTTATCTTTTCTATTCTGTGACAAATGCAAGCAGTAGTTTAGTTGAGGTTTCTAAACATTCAAACACTTCAAGATGCAGACAAAACTGCAGTAAGATTCACAGAATCTCATAGAAACTAATTAGGAATTTAATAGCCAGGTGCTTCTGAAACTGTAATTGGGTAGATACTTAAATTTTTAACAGCCCCTTTCAAATAAAAATCTGAGCAGTATAGGCTCTAGAAGAAAAATATGGATATTTCTTTCATCTTTTAAATTAAATTTCAAATTTAATATGCCTGGAAAATTTATTTATTTTGTTGTTTATGTCTCTGATTCAGATTGCTTTGCTCTTTATGTAGCAGTGCAGTGAGAATCTCCACATGCACTAATGCAATTCAGTGCAATTTATTTTCCACAGTGACTTTTATATCATATACTCTAAAACCATCCATTTTTTGTATGATAGACTTTATGACAGTGAAAAATGAGCAATTGAACAACAGTAAAGAAAATATCTTCTATTATCAAAGTAGATAATTTGTGACATCTTGGGAGAAAAAAGTACTTGTGGTGAGTTGACACTGGCTGGATGCCAGGTGCTCGCCAAAGCTGCTCTATGCTCTTCAGCTGGCAGGAAGGAGGAAATGTAACACAGGGCTCACGGGTTGAGATCAGAGCAGGGGAGGATCACTCACCAGTTACTGTCATGGGCAAAACAGGCTTGACTTGGGGAAATTATTTTGATTTATTCAATAGGAGAACAATAATGAAAAATAAAACCAAATCTTAAAAACACCTGTCCCCTATCCATGCCTTACTCACAGCCTCAAGTGCAGTCCATAATTCTCTACCTCCTCCCTGTGCAGCAGCATAGGAGGATGAGCTGGGGTCACTTCATCACCTGTTGTGCCTGCCACTCCTTCCTCCTCAGGGAAAGGACTCACACTCTTCCCTTCCAGAGCGGGGTCCCTCCCATGGGAGACAATCCTCCATGAACTTCTCCTAAGTGTGTCTCTTCCCACAAGTTGCAGTTGTTCATGAACTGCTCCAGCATGGTCCCTTCCATGATGTAGTGCTCCAGTCCCTCAGGCACAGCCTGCTCCAGTGCGAGTCCCTGTGCAGTCGCAAGTCCTGCCAGCAAACCTGCTCCATTGTGGGCTCCTCTCTCCATGGGGCCACAGGTCCTGCCAGGAGCCTGTTCCAGCATGAGCTTCCCATGGGGTCACAGCCTCCTTTGGGCACCCACCTGCTGCACCATGCACGGCAAGGGCACAGCTGCCTCACCACGGGCTTCTCTGTGGGCTGCAAGCAAATCCCTGCTCTGGTACCTGGAGCACCTCCTCCCCCTGCTTCTTCACTTTCCTTGGCACCGGCAGCATGCCACATATTGTCATCCCTCTCTTCATTGGCTGCGATTCCTTCTGCTCTGTAACTTGTTCTCTTGCTTAACTACGCGATCCCAGAGGTTCTCCCACTGTCACTGCTGGGTTCATCCATGGCAGTGGGGGCTCAATCCTGGGGCTGCCTGACATTGGCTCTGTTGGACATGGGGAAATCTTCTGGCAGCTTCCATCCTGGAGACCCTCCTGATGCCAAAACCTGGCCACAAAAAACAACTACAGCAATATATAGTATTTCAAGTGTAATGGAAAAGTCTTTTGATGATGTTCCCAGCAAAAGGTAAAAAAAAATAAATAAAAAAAAAAAAAGCAATAAAAAATATTTAGTCAGAAATTAACAAAATTAACATATGAAAACCCTATAACAGATTTGGTTCTACAGGTGCATGTAACTATAAAATTATAAAATTCACTGATCATTAATTTAAAATTTCCTTGTTATAAAAATGTAGCTTAAAAGTAGGAAAAATAAATTTGGTAATTAGTGGAAGGGTAGTTTGTCTAGTTGTGGGCAACTGAGTAAAATTTCTTGATAATATTAAGATTAGATCTCGTGGATGTATTTTCAACAAAATAATCTCAACTGGATAGTAAATTTTTGGTGCTCATATCATTGATGGGAAAGTATCTTTCTGTGAAGGCGTTCTTAAGGGTAAAGGTTAAATGTGGGTGAATATAAAAGAGATAAATACCTCAAGATTTAAAATAAAGTCCTTGAAAGCAGTGATGGAGTTTCAAATCCCCTAGTATGGTCAGGGCACTATGTTCTACATTGATTATCTGATTACAGCACTATTGAACAGCATAGGAGGATTTTCTGTCACTCTCTCCTTGTGACTTGTTCCATTCTATATAAGATATCCATTATTTCTTTGGATCAGATTACTGTAATCAATAGGCTTAAAAGTATCATGCAGATAAAGATTTTGAACTTTAGAAATAGGAGATTCTCTTCCAGCTTTTTATTGAAAAATAGCAAACTTCTGAGTTTTGGGGTTCCTTTTTCTTTTTTTATGTTTTACATTTGATCAGAGTGGTGAGACGTTTTAAGAACATTTTATTTCAATTAAATAGAATTTTTTTTCTGAAATCTCATATTTCCATCCCCTAAGTTCCAAGAAATTTAACACAGTCTCAAAAAACAATGCCTATGAGAAGGCATCTCACTTATTATTAAATCTGAGTGTTCTGGAGTTCTCTGACATTTTGTGTAATGTGAAATTGTGCTTCATCCATTACAAGACTATATATGTTTAATTCATCAAGTTCTCAAGGAAAAGAAATGAATGGTATCTTTATTTCTGAATAGATTTGTATATTCTTAAATTTAAATTAAAAAATACCTGTACAAAACTGTCAAAAAGCCACACTCCCAAGGAGAATTTCGACCACCTAGTTTCTGAAGTCTGCAGATGTCAAATGGTATTTTTTTGCATTCCAAAACTGTTAAAGAAATCTGCTCTACACTGATGGGCTGCTGAAAAGACTTTAGCAATGAAATAAAACTTGTTAATTGCAGTTGAAACCTGAAACAGATGCCTCTGTGAAAGTGTGGATTCTAAATTTTGCTAAGCCTGTCTAGACCTGTATTTAACTTGTGTTCACAACCCACAAAATTATTATGTTCCACGAATCACAGTGTCTGTTTGAGATATAAAATGGCTGATCAGAAAAAAGCCAGCTGGAGATAACTGTTGTAAAACAGGTGCTCTGATAAAGCTCATCCTGAAGCCTGGTGCAATGATGGTGCCTCCACTGACTGAAGGTGTGCATTATTACAGATATAACTCAAACATTTCCATGAGAGCAGTCTAGAAGTGGAGCTGTTGTGCAGCCTGCGTCCTTGGAGGTTTCCAAGACCAAACTGGATAAAGCCCTGAGCAACCCAACCTGAGCATAGTATTGTCCCTGCTTCAAGAAGGACTTGTAGTGGAAACCTGCTGAGGTCCCTCCAAGCCTGAATTATCCTATTACATTTTGAGTATCAGCCCTGTTTGAACTTTGCAACGGCACCAATTTCTCAGTTTTTTCTGAGTTCCCAGCATTTTGTTCTTGTTGCACAGACACCCACATACAAAGTGTTTAAAATATATATATATATAATTCATGGAATTTTGAATGGGATAATGCTCAATATCTTAAATCAGTCAACTGCCTCTACTATGCAGAGATTACCTGGGAAATTACCAGTACAAGGTGTGGGTATTCACAGTGCCACAAACTTTTAAAAACTGTCTGCACAAAGGATGTAACTCTAAAATATCTTGGCTTTCATCCTTATATCACAACTCTGTATATGCTGCCACAGTGTTTGTGAAGAATTAATATTTTATCTTCACTTATGTAGGATACACACCTCAGTAATATATCTTGGAGTTGAAAGCCTATATGCTTTCAGCAGAGATCATTCCAATATGATACATTGAGGCCTGAAAGTATCAGCTCAGAAAAGCAAGATGATTTTTTTTTCAGAATGCAAGTCTGCATCCTCTGTCAAAGAGGGACAAAGAACACTTAATCTATTCTTTCTGTAAGGAATGTTGCATCCCTCAGAAACACCCTCTTCACCTGACAAGAAAGCTCTTTGGAGGTATTTCAATATTTTATTAATATATATACATATTATAAAAGTGTATTATATATTCAAAATTAGTTATTTAGCAGAAAAACAAATAAGACAATGAGTTTTATACTTGTGACAAGAAGATAAAAATGTCAAGGTTGTTCAGCAAAGACACTGTTTTGTCTCTCCATGTCCTCTCTCATAACTTGAGTGTGGTGAGACCGACTATGGTGTAGATTATGTCTGACCTGACCAGCATGAGGAAAGCTCTGCTGAAGAAAATGCATTTTTTTAGATTACCATGTAATACATACACATCAACAAGGAAGATTAAAACATTAATCTCTTGGTAATTTCTTAATTAAATGGATAAAATACATTATTTTAAACAACCTGTTAGGGATCTTTAATCTTTGGGACTATGGACTCTCAAGGTACCATATGCAGCTAAAGACAGGCTAATCAAATACACTTTTAAGCTCAATTAATCCTTCCCTATATAGCTCAATATGGTGTTTGAATGTTATTGCAGAAAATATTGTGTGGTTGCACAGTACTAACAGTTGATTAGTACTCTTTCCAATTATTATTACATGAAAACCGAATCCTAACAGACATTTAACCAAAGCCTTTTCCATTACTAAAATAAGATAATTAATAGATTTTGGAATTCTTTCATAAATACAAATAAGAAATCTTTCTTATTTTAAATTTCCAAGTCACCTAACTTATACTGCTATTTCCGAACTATTTCTGTTGCTGTGCACTTGTTATTTTATTTAATATAACATACTCTATTGGTTAGCATTACATCTACATTACTCAGAATTTTACCATTTTCACACTGGGTAGATTTATTCATCAAGCTTTATAAATGTGTGTGTGTGCGTGTGTGTGTGAGGCATTCACCCTTGACTCTTAATATAGCAGTGAAGCCAGCACTTTTAGGGTGACAGTCATCTTGATCTGTTTTCAATTGACTGCTTTAGTATGAGATAAACTGCTCTCAAAAGAGTACTCGTGTCTGATTAGGTTTAAACATGCAAAAGATGACTGGCTCAGATATAGAGGATCTCACTGTAAGTGCTGACATTTGATAAAATGTATCAGCTCCCCCAAATCCACAACTGGACATATATGAACCATTTCCAACAATCAGAAGGCATACTTGCAGTCTAATTACATTTGTTGCATTCAAAGTAAAAAGACAATAAATTATCAAGAGATAAATAGTTCAATTATATAAATAAAACTCCTATAAATTATCGAATCATATTCAAATATTTTTGTCCTGTAAAATAGTGCAGTAAAAAATAATTTTACTATGAAATTAATGTAATTATAAAAGTGTTTACTTCCTTTCAGGAGAGATAGTTTAAGATTGTATGAGGACATATGTACTTTCCAGCTTCATGTTTAATTATATTCTTTCCAACTATAACAAAGCTAGTACCCTGAAAAGCCCCTCTTGATACCTGACTATCATTCATTTTTAAGTCATTATTAATGAACATTTTACAAAAATAATTATCTTGTATTATATTCACTAATGAAATCAATCACTTCTTATGTGAAAATATCCCATTACATATCTATTTCACTTTTATGTCCTACACCAATACTGAATATGGGAACGTCTATGTCAAAATTACCAACTAAGAGAACATTTAAGCAGTAATTTCAAAAACTTAATTTCTGTTTGAATGCCCCCATTAAAATGATTGATGAAATCTTTGATGAAACAATAAACATTTCAATGTAGGTGCCAAACTCAAACTGACCAAGATGTTAGGTTGACAGATGCAGTAGATCATGTTCCGGGCCTTTTTTTTCCTTTTCCTTTTGACAAGAGCTAGTTAACATTTCAGCCACCTAGGAATTAGGAACTTTGAGGACCATTGACCAGCATCAGCACTAACCATTGACCTTGCCAACACAGTAGCTAAATTTCTGAAGCTGTCTGCAGAACTTTTCAATCAGCTCTACAACAAATGTCAGTCTTCATCTCTGCATTGAAAACAGGCTGTAAGGAAAAGGAGTCATTGCGCTCAACGTTATATCTGAACAGGGCACTGCAATAACTAAAACGGTATGTACTTTTCTTACTTAAATGATATAAATTAAATAGAAAACCAGCAACAACAAATTCTTCAGCACTGGACAACAAGTCAAATTTTATTTAATATAAAAAATATTTTTTTAAAAAAGTAAGCTTGGTTAGCAATCTGTAGTCTTTAGGTTTTATAGTATCAAAGGAAACTTTGTCTGAGCCCTGCTGTGGAATGTTATTGTGGGATTATTGTGGTCTAATAGTTCTGCAGATTAGGGAGTTGAATTTTAGCAGAATACTTCTCTCTTAAAATCAGATCTATTTGTAGATTAAAGCCTTAAATAAGAAAATGTGCAACCATATTTTTTTCTTCTGATTCAGTACACAATAGTCTCAGGTGTTAAATGTCAGGAGCAGAGGCTCCGTGGGTGAAGCTGTCGCCAAGCTCCCCCTGCACAGAAGGGTCTGCTCAGTGCCCCTGATCATTTCATGATCCACAAGTGGTCAAGCATTAGCCAGAGGTGGACAGAGTGGGACAAGTGGAGGCAGTAGCTCGGCTTGTCACCCACTGCACTCATTGTAGCCCTGGAGAAGCAGGTATGGAAACTGCAGAAATATCCAGGGAAATGAGCTATGCTTTAGCTCAGATAATACACTTCACAAGCCATGGCTTGTCTCACATGGCAGATTTGTGGATACAAATGAAAACTTAAATCTATCCTGTGGATCAGTTTATAAAAGTAACCTATGTAATATGGGGGAAGAAATGTTCTGGTAACAAGACTGTACTTTGACCATGATTACCTATATAGGAAAATACTGTGGTATTTGCATTGGGTTATTGTGTCGGATTGAATTCAAGTAGAAGGTGAAAAATCCAGCTTCTTTTCTTCTTATGGAAATTACAGCCTAAAAGATTACTACCCCTAAATGAGCAGAACCAAAATGTATGAAACAAGATACTAAAAGAAAATATGCATTTCAGCAATATGCCTTCCTCCTGCATAGGAATAAAATATTGGTAAGGATACAGCTGGTATCGCACTTCCTGCCACCACAGAGAAAGTTCATACTTCAGGGAATTTTCAAAGACAAAATCGCAAGAACGTGTAAATAAAATATATACTGTATACCTCTGTACTGGACTTTTTCCTCGGTAGGTGCTGTCATTTTCTTCAACAAAATGACAATTCATCAAATAAGGAATTTATGTTTTCCAGAGTTACATTTGTTCCTTCTTTTACGGTTGATTTGCAATTCTAAATGGTGGAAACCTTTTTCTTGGTTATTGATCTCAAAGAAGATATTTTTTGGAAGCAGAAATATTTGCAACAAAACATGCTGGAAAGGCCTTGCATCAACAATCTTCTCTGAGCTTTTCTCATGCTCTGGAAAGAGGACAGTGAGAAAATTAGTACAGGTGAAACATCTATATATTAAAGGATGTAAGAAATCTGACTTCTCTAAGTTCCTATGATCCTACAAAGCTTTTCAGGCAAGTGAGGACCATCAGCCTTTCCTCTAACTGCTAAAAAATTGAAGAAATCTCTCTCTGTTCTTCCCTCTCATCTTGGCTGCTGCCAGCATAGTGGCACGAGCTCTTTGCTAGCGTGTGCTTGCCTGGCACGCAGCAATGTTTGTGTGCTTCTCCCAGGAGGAAATGCTTCTCTGCCTGTGTGCACAATGCTCAGGGACTCCCGGGAGGGGAAATGACCCGTCAGTTTTCAGGACTGACTGGAGGGTTTGTGAGAGCAGCAGCAAAAGCTGACACATCCAAGTAGCCACAGAGTGGGGAGGTGTCTGAGCTCTTAGGCAGACAGTTTTCTTGCCACTCAATTCACATTTAGAAAATTATCCTCACAAGGATAGGGCCAAAACCATGTTTTTAAATAAAAGCCTGACCTTTGCAGATGTGATGACATTTGCCAAAGGGAACTTGCTTTTTTCTTAGCATTTTCCAAGCCTTGATTACAGTGTATTTTATACAGTCCAAAGTTTCTAGGAGAGAGAGGAAAAGGAAAGAAATAGAGGAAGCAAAATTATTTTTAAATATGCACACAAATTTGAACACAAATGCTGCATCTATAGCTGGATTTAGAAATTAAAATTGGAGAGTGTCTCTGAAGTCATTACGACAAATCCCCTCCTGTCACACACATTTTACTTTATGTTAGTACAGAGGCATCTCGCTTACAAATAAGCAGTAGCACATTCACATGCAGTAATTCTGTTGATCAGAGCTTTATATTATACATTCTTCTCATCACATATCTATTGACTAATGCAAATGCACTGTGCCTATTATTTCCCTCCTACATTCAGTGAGATGAAGAAAACGTGAGTTATGTAAAGCTCACATTAATTAAGTTTTCTTGAACTAGTGAGCTAGTACATCAAAAAATAGAATAACCACAAACTATAATGCATTCCACTCCAAACTATTTTTCTTTATATTTCTAATGCAAAGCAAGGATGTTGCTAAATTAAAACAGGTTTGCATGAATAAATTTAATTAGGTGCACACGGTATGTTATTGCTCATTTTCAGAACTTTCATGTCTAACTCTGTCACTCCTCAATTTTTGTTGTTAGGGTGTGGTTTTTTTCCTCTAAGTTTCCAGCTTTTGGTTGCATTTACGAAGAACGGCCACTAGAGTGCTGCAAGTATCCATTGAAGCTGCAGTTGTGTACATTCACCATCAGTATTTCAGTTTCAGACATACTTTTAATATATATTTATCATACATAATTTTTTTTAAAAGTGGAGTTTGGTGCTAAGTAAATGCCTAAAAAATTTTAAGGTCTACTTGTATAAGCTAGCTCAGATCTGATACTTTTGTATCAAAGGAAAAGATGAATATGGCTGCTTACCGTGTAGTTTACGATTCCATTATAGTTCAGAGGATTGACAGTTACATTATGTACACCATTATGATTTAAAGGGTTACCAAGTATCCACTGTTAAGTACCCATTTGCTTGTTTAAGCGGTCCACGGCATTATTGATGCAGCTATAATGCGAGTGCCTTAGGTCTGTTGTCAGTTTCTGAATTGAGACTAACAGATGATACAGACAAAACTTCTTTCTGAAACTGATTTGAGTACTAATATGAAAATCATCAGATAAATCTCAGTCCTTACTCAAAGTTTTGGCCAAATCTGTTAAACAGAACAAGCCCAAGAAGGAGTCACAATTTTCTGTACCAAAAGGGATACACTTTCCTTCCCTGGGATAAGCCCTGAATCCAGTAAAAGAAGACCCACTCATCCCTGAAATAACATGGAATTATAAAATCACAGAATCACAGAATCATGGAACAATAAAACATTGTGCGTTGAAAAGGACTTTAAAAATCATCTAGTGCCAACTCCCACGCCATGGGCAGGAACACCTTCCACCAGACTGGGTTGCTCAAAGCGTCATCCAACCTGGCCTGGAACACTTCCAGCAATGGGGCATCCACAGCTTCTCTGGACTATCTGTTTCAGTTCCTCACCACCTCCCTGTCTGTCTATTCTAAACCTATTCTGTTTCAATTTAAGGCCATTACCCCTTGTCCTGTTACTACAAACCCTCTTAAAGAGTCACTGTCAGGTTTCTTGTAGGCCCTTTTCAGATACTGGAAGGGGCTATAACCTTCTCTTCCTCCAGCTGAACAACCTCAGCTCTCTCAGCCTGTCTCCCTAGGAGAGGTGCTCCAGGCCTTGCATCACCTTTGTGGCCTCTCTGCACTCACTCCAATGAGCACACATCCTTTTTATATTGTGGGCCCCAGAGCTGGCTGCAGCACAGCAGGTGGGGTCTCATCAGAGCAGAGCAGAGCAGAGCAGAGCAGAGCAGAGCAGAGCAGAGCAGAGCAGAGGGGCAGAATTCCTCCCTGGCCCTGCTGGCCAAGCTGCTTTGGGTGCAACCCAGGAGCCAACTGACCCTCTGGGCTGGGAGAGCACATTGCTGGGTCATGTCCAGCCTCTCATCAATCAACAGCCCCAAATCCTTCTCAGCAGGGCTACTCTCAACCTGTTCTCCACCCAGCCTGTGTGGTACTTGGAGCTGCTCTGATACCCATGCAGAAACCTTCACTGGCCTCTTGAACACCATGAGGTTATCATGGGCTCTTAGCACCCTGTGTGTTCTTCCCTGCCTGTGATTAGTCGCTTTACAGCAGCAGTTGTAGGAATAGCAGCCTGACTGGGAGAGATCACAGGAGCCCCTCTGCTATAGCCTATTAACTGTTGAGGAGGAGCCAAGGGCCATCTCACGTTTCTGTGGTTTTAAGGTTGACCTTGGTCCTGTCTAATACAGCAGAAGCTGCCTTGGTCAGACTCTTTCATAACCATAAGACAGAGGAAGGAACTGAAATTAAAAGAAAAAAAAAAAAAAGTGGGCAAAATCTGCTTGAGCTACTACACTCCTGACTGTCTAGTTTAACTTATTCTAAAAGAGATATAAAAACATCACTTAAAAGCTAGCCAAAGACAAGGCCAAAGCATAATAATACTCAAAGGTTAAGAAGAGAAAGATTAAAGGTGGGAAGTCTTATCAGAAAGAAACTGATACTGGGGTGAAGATGAAAACTGAGCACTTCCAGCCTGCTCTGAGGAATATATCAGGACACAGCACAGAAAAGGGGAAGACTGATGGGACAAATAGATTAATAAATGAAGTAACAGTTAAAGAATTAGAAAAGATGGCATTGCAAAATTCTGTTACAAGGGAAAGCTTAAAAAATCCTTGCGAGACCCTGAAAGACGAGGACTACTGAGGTCACTGTAACTATGACGACCAGCAAAATGGACAGGGGAAAAGAACAGGCAAAGAAAACTGAAACCAGGATGATTTGACACACACACATGCTCTTTCTGATCACTCAGGGGAAAAGGAGAGTGGAATGAAGGCGAAAAAGCACTTCAATGGTAAGCAGAGACAGGCAGGGTTTCTTTTGCCTTCCTTCTTTGGTTGATATTAAATTCCTTTCCATTTCACACCTCCCATCCTAAATTGGCAGTGTCAAACTCTGCTTAAAGTTAATGAAGGATGTGTTTTTAAAGTGCTCAATATTTAATACCCCTTTTAAATGTCACTGCATTCCAGGAATTCCTAATATTGTTAAGTTTTATTATCAACCTTTTTTTTTTACCCTTTTATACTTATCTTACATGGTAAACTCAGAGACCAAGTATAGAAACATCTGAAAATCCCCAAATATCAGCTATTGCAAACATATGGATTAATAATAATTTACCTAGTGACCATTGTGGAATTAATCCATGTAAACCTATGAGAACAGTTTGGCTCAGGAGGAATAAACAGTAGGTCAAATTATTCTTTCATGCAAGTGCATGCCAGCTCATTGACTGATGTCATATAATTGATTTGTCCTTTCAGGAAATTTGTATTTTAAGTGATTTCATATTTTAATGCAGAATATAATCATCAGTGATTGTGGTGAATAAGGGAAGGTGAAATAAATAGAAATGCTCTATGTCTTAAGGGAGGACCAGAGGGAACCTATGACCCTGATGTGGCACAGAGAGAGAAAACTTTTTACTGCTGCATAAGCACCTGTGCAATTAAAGACATCTTGTCTGGGCAAAACATTCATGGTCTCTGGAAAGGCTGGAACTCCAAAGGACCCAGCACCCTTGTTGATGCACTGTCTCATCCTCTGTATTTCTTAGCAATGGTCAGAAATGAGCACAGATAAAACAGATTCTTCTCTTACCCCTACTCATCTCTGTTACCTTCTTTTCTGTTCTCAGTAGAGCTCCTGGGACTGTAAAAATTTAATAATTTTTCTTATTAAAAAGAAAATCTCCTTAGATATCCTGTTGTATATTGCACTGAAAAATTCTGGAAGATTCAGTCACTAAGCAAAAACTTTAGATATTTCAAGTATCTCTGATTTCCCAAAAAACCCAGTACTTTTCATATCTATTCAGACCAGTGATGCAAAGACTACTGTTAGTCTTCATTTTGACCATATAACCTCTTACAGTGTATTGCTTCACTCATTCTTTCTGTTTTATAATGTAAAACATAACAGGCTTTTTTATTTTCAGGGTCTTCCATGATCTCTCCTCTCCTATCTATCATTTCACATTCACCATGAAGATGTCAGCCCTGTCCCTGAGTCTTTCACCCATCTCATTTTTCAAACAATTTTTTTTCAAAATATCTTGCTTCCTTCTTCCCCAGTGTTTAAAATGAACTCCCTGACAATACCTACAATAAAAATTTCCCACTTTCTTTTAAAAGCTCTTAGACTTCTCTTGTTGGAATAGATGGAGGGTTTTCACTATAGCTAGGTACATTACTACTATGTAAAGTTCTAAAGCTCCTTAGTTTTCTCAGATTTTAGTTCTCTGTCTCTCTCTGTACGTTATTTCTTACTTTCTGTTCTAGGTTACAATGTAAAGGAAGGTCTGTATTCTATCTCCATCTTCATGAACTGTTAAAATCAAGAGGGGCAGTGTTTTCCTTGCCTCCT
>VXBU01017242.1:28462-40320 GCA_013400315.1 Bombycilla garrulus
ATCAGAGCCACAGGCATTCTCAGCATCAATCCAGGGTCTCCAACACCTCTGGCAAGGCTGAAAAGCCTCCTGACCAGGGTTTGGGTCCTTCTGAGATAGCACAGGGACCCCCTGGTTTCCGACATGTAGTGGTCCACAATCCAGATACACTCTAAAATCCCACCAAAATCACCGTTGTGACAGACAGGAAGCAGATTCATAATCCCAGCCGCTACTGTTGTGCTGCTGGGCATATGGTCAGCCAGCTTTCCAGTGGCCTGTGGGTAGAAGTGTTGTGTGGAAGGTGCAGTGTGGATGCAGAACATGCCTTCCCTTTAGCAGTGCTGGTTCACTCTACTGCTAGAGCACAGCAGATGCATGCTGGAGCAGGTGAATATGTCTGAAGGAGGCTGTGACCCTGCAGAAAATCTGCAGTGGAGCAGGCTCCTGGCAGGACCTGTGGCACTGTGGACAGAGGAGCCCATGCTGGAGCAGGTTTGCTGGCAGAACTTGAGACCCCATTGTGGAACCATGCTGGGACAGTCTGTTCCCTAAGGACTGCATCCCATGGAAAGGACCCATGCTGAAACAGTTCATGATGTAGTGTGTGAGATATTAATGAAGAACTGTTTCCTCTGCAAGGGACCCTGCACTGGAGCAGTGAGGGACTGTAAGGAGTCCTTCCTGTGAAGAGGAAGAAGCATAAGAGACGTGTGAAGAACTGACCTTGGCCCACATTCCTCATCCTTTTGTGCTTTTAGGAAATGGAGGAGGTGGAGAAAATAGGGAGTGAAATTAAACTCAGGAAGGAAGGAGGGATGGGGGAAGGTGTTTTAAAATTTGAGTTTATTTGTCTTTATCTTACTCTGATTGGCAATCAATCAAACAAACTTTCCCAATTAAATTCTGTTTTATCTCTGACGGTAATTAGTAAGTGATCTCTCTCTGTCCTTATATTGACACATTAAGTCTTTGGTTCTGTTTTCTCTTCTCTTTTCAGTTGAGAAGCTGAGAAGTGATAGAGTGGCTTTGATGGGCAACTAGCATCCAGCCAGGGTCACCTCACCATACTGCTGCTGAAAAGTGAGGAACTATTTGTATACACTTGCGATACCCTCTTCCAGGGAGCTGCATTATGGACACAGCTGTGACATTGTTTCCTCTGGGCAGCAAATGGCACATTTCTTATGTCTGTTCATGTGGGAATAGTAGTACAGTCTATTATTTGTTTCTTTTTGCTAGCAGACATCTAGTAATGTCAGAAGCAGTGCCACAGATAAGGCTCCATAAGATTCACAGCCTGCAGTTTCTGACAGTTTCTCTGCCAGTTCACTTGAAAAGTTTCTGTTGCACGTGCTCCCCACTTCAAGAAGATGAATGATTGATTGAGAAACTCAGAATGAGTAAATTATTTTAGAGCAATGCAGAGTGCACACACACTCTTATTTCATAATTTCTCTCTACAGAGCATTATGTCTTCTGGCTAGCAACAGGTAGATTCAACTCTAGTTTTGATAAGTCTTCTTCTTCAAAGCTGGTCACTGTTGGAACTGGCATGGAATTTTTCCATTTTACCTGATGTAATACTCATTGCTTACTGTCACACATATAATATTTTATAGGGTATTGGGATAGTTAAAGAGATGCAGTCCTCAGGAAAATTTTTTGCAAATACTGTGTTTTTTGCTTTGGTCCATTCCAGAAGTGATCAGGTTGGACAGAGCTTGGAACAGCTTGATCTAGTTCAAGAATGTCCCTGCTCAGGTGTGTTGCAGGGCTCAGTTGGACTAGATGACCTTTAAATGTTCCTTCAAACTTCAACTGTTCAAATTATTCAATACCTCATGTTGTGTTGTTGAAGAAGAAAGTCTAATCTGAATTCTTCCAAAGTATTATTTAGTTTCAGGGGGAAAATATACAACACCCTAAAAATATTTGGTTTTTTATTTATGAGGTCACTGCTTTTCACCATCCTTTATTACAAGTGATGACAGACACTAAGCTGACAGACATCCTCCACTTGAATTTGCAGTGACAGTTTTAAAGGGAGATAGTGAGGGTCACCAACACTTTTTAAAAAAAAAAAAAGTAGGTTTCTTTGCCAAAAATGGTCTGTTAAGAAGTCCTTGGTGGATAATCAGCAGGGGTTTGTGCTTCAAACTATGAATATTCTTCAAAAACTTGGTGAATTCTTAGGGCTTCAAGGGGATGGTGATATGGTGAATTGACCTTATATGGGACCCAGGAGCCCACCAAGCTTCTCTGTGATTATCCTTAGCACAGTGAGAGCAGAAAGAAAATCAGATGGGAAACAAACTCTCATGGGTTGAGATAAAGTCAGTTTAATAAAACAAAAGGGAATGTTGCCTGTGTGCAAGCAAAGGGGAAAAAAAACCTGAAAATATTTAAAATAAAACCTGAGAGATTTTATTCGTTATTTCTCACCAGTGAATGGTATGTAGCCACTTAATGGGAAGCAAGACGTCAGCACACACAGCAGATGGTCCAAAAGGCAAACACCGTAAGCAATGAACGCCACACCTTCCTCGTCTTTCCCTGGGCAGACATCCTATGATGTGGAATACGCCTTTGGTCAGTTTGGGTTGGCTGTCCCAGCTGTGTGCCCTCCCAGGATCCTGCCCACCCTCAGCCTCCTTGCCTGTGTGGGGGGGGATGTTGGAGAGAGAGGCTGGTGCTGCGCCAACGCTGCCAAGGCGCTGCTGTGTTGACAATGCCTTTCCAGCTACTAATGCAAAGCACAGCACTGGGAGCGCTGCTGTGGGAAAATAAACTTCATCTCAACCAGACCAAATATAAGTGTAAAGGCTGTAACAGGTATGCTCAGAAAAATCCCTGGCATTTGGGTGAGTTATATAATTTGTGTGAGTTACATTATTGTAACTGAGAAGTCAGCCATTTAACTGCATTTGAACAATCTGATCTGTTTAAAGCTCCTTTTTCAGTTTCCAAACATGCTAAAATGCAAATCTGCATCTGGATTACTTGCAAGGCAATTGCAAAATCTCTCATTATGTAAAATGGCCACGTTTGGACATCCATAAGCGAGTAGATCCTAAACGGGAGCAATTAACCTTATATTGATTCCAATGGAATGAAATGTCAGAGAGGAGGACAGTGACTTGGGTCATAGGAGTAATTTATTAAAGAATCAATCAGAGCTGTCTTGGTTGCCTTGTAGCATGTGCTAGTGTACACATCACCAAACTATCTCCCTCTATAGAATCAGAATTTCAGGCTTCAGCAACTATTGTGTGTATGTTTCCATTGTAGGAGCTTGCTTACTATGAAACTCCTCAGTATCTGATTTGGTTACAGATCATTCCCATCTTTTTTTACAAGCTACAGTAGAAAAATTACCTACGAAATGTACCTGTGGGAAAATGCAGGTGTTGAGAGGCAAACTCCTTTTTGTCAACACTGTGCAATCAGGAGCTACAAACACGGGTTGTATTCCTGATGGATATTCAGAACCTGGCAGGAAAGCTGTGAATCAGGGAACTTGTGAACCAGAGAAGCACGGTAGGTGCTGATTACTGCACCAAGGAGCACCAAGACAGACAAACACTTCGTTGCTGACTCTCAGAGGCATGAAGCAACACTTGACACAGATTATCTGGAATAGCATTCTTCTTCATTAGATTCACAAAGAGTAAGATATCGACAGCAAAAACTGCAGGCCCATCTTCCAATAGTAGTATGGGGGTACATGTGGGGCAATCTACAAAATCAAACTGCAGAACTGCTCCTCTGTCTATGGTAACTCAAACCTCATGAAAATGAGGTAGGACAAGACTTCTGAGAGTCATTAATTCATTCTTCTGCTTGAACTAGGGAAATGTTAAAACATAACCGATAATGTAATAAATACTCTGTCTGCACATAGATTTGGAAGTATTAGAATCAAAGTTGCATGTAGAAACTTATTTCAATATCTTACTTGCAGTTGTCATGACTTAACCTTTAACCACAGAATTATGCTTTGTGTTTTCAAAGAATCCAGACTCAATTAGTGTGCCAGCTGTATGGATTGCTTGTTGGAAGTTTGTGTTCGATATTACCTTCCTTTTCTGCCTTATACAGACCAATTTGAAGAAGAATTTGAAATTTCTCACATCTCTTGTCCTAGTAGTTGCTACTAATGTATTTCAGAGGTACGAATATTTGCCCAGTTGCTGAGGTTTTATTCACTGTGCTGCAGTGTCTGCTTCAGCCTTTCAGAGGAATGTTTATGGGTACATGTGTTTATTTCCTGGAGTCTCTGTACTTGAGCTTTACCTCAATTCCCTGCAATTGATCAAGGCAGCTAAATGTTTTTTAGCATGCAGAACTGTCTATGCTTCTGTTCTAATTCTCTGCTGAGAAGCTCATTATGAAGAAATCTTTCCAATCTCTGACCAGTGAAATTTGGTCATTAATAAATCATGAGGAGGAATTGTCTGATGTTCTGATATTATTCTGATAATTTTCTTGAGAAGTACACAGGTTGATGCCTGTAAAGTACTATTTCTTCTTCATTATCATATTGAAAAGCTAATTATTCTGAGTGAATGTGAATAAGAGTTAAAAGGAATGGAGAAATTTTTTTCCAATTTTTTAGCAAATCTGGGAGCTCTTTGTGAGTCTCCAAATTGCTGCTTCCACACATTCCAACAATATGATGTGAAACCTTTTAAACCAGATATGTTTCCTAATTAGAAAACCTTGTTAGTCCACAGAAACTAGAAATAAGTTCAGAGCTAAGGGGAAATTTTTTTATAAATTCATTAACTTTTTTTTGTTGTTATCAGAATGCTCTGGAGTTTAACTGTAATGATTTTAAAATTATGGTTCCTGAGCAATGGACCTAAAGCAATGCAACAGTACCATTGCCAGCAGAATCTTGCATCTTTTCCTGGGCTGTAACAAAATTTTCCCTCATTATTGAATCTAGGGGTCTGTTCTTTTCCTAAGTGGGACTTGGTCCACAGATGCTGCTGGACAGCAAAACCCACAATCCCCCAGTGGCCTGGGATTCCTCTGCTGTTGTCTGGTTCCTCTAAAGATTGACTATAGGTTATGATTGCTTTATTTACACTGCAAGCCAACCATCAAATCTGCAGAGAGTCCAGGTGATTAAGAAACATCAGTTAAGATGTGATTTTAAATGTGGTGCTATGATACTTATAAAATTATGCTACACTGATACCAGTTACAAAAAAAAATCTTGTGCTACTATGATAATAAAATTCTATACTATGCTGGTCATAAAATTATGTTTTAAAAAAATATATCTTTAATTTGAATTACAATCTAAAGCCATCATTCTGCTGAGGTTCTCCATAAGAATAAGTTTGTCCTTACAGTTGCAGTTGATAAGTAAAATTACAGGGCAACCATTTCCAATTTTAGGTTGAATAATGGCATCTCAGTGGGATAGCAATCATGCATATTCCTACAGAAAATTGTCCTGTCATGCAAGTGAGGGCTTTTGGTCAGTATCCTGCCTTATACAGCCCAGGACCACAAGGACTGGAAAGAATTTGGATAGGAGAGCAGCTTCATTTTATGTTGCAGAGAACCTCCAGGTTTCTCTGGACCACTGTCTTGCTGAAAGCTGGGCCAGTCTAAATCTGGGTATTCAAGGCCCTCTCTATTGGAGGTCCCAGTTTCTGACAGTTCTCATTACCACTCTCTACCAGTGCTCAGCTTCTCCTCACTGTGCAGGAGGCCCCATTACTACCCAAAGGTTCTGTGTTGCACTGGAGCCCAGAGTAGGAAGGTCAGAATCCTGAGATAATTGCACATTGCAATGTGCAATTGCAGAAAAAGAAAAAAACAACAACCAAAAAAACCAAACCCCAAAAAACAACAAGGAAAAGTGCTTGCATCAAAAAGACTCCTTGCACTGAAGAGCTCCCATTTATCCAGTTGAGTTCAAGCTAATTCATGGTCCTATACAAAATCTGCAAACTGTGGAGAACCCTGTGCTGTTACAGGTGTACCTTTGCCAGAATTTGCCATTGTCTGAAGAGTAGCTGGGATTGAAGTACATAATTCCAATGACTATACACTACCTGTGCTCAAAGCAAATCTATGATGCAGATCATAGTGGTAACTTGAGCCAGAGCTTTCCATAGAGGCACTGAAAAATGCAAGAAAATTGCAAATGGAATGTCTACAAGTACCCTGGACTCTAAATCCAGCTGGCTTTATGATACTGCTTTTGCAAATTCTGCAGGATATCTGTAGGTGATATCCTTAAAAATTTGATTTTGAACAGCCCATGCGATTTAAGAAACAAAAGATGATTGATGTGAACTTGTTCTTAGAAGCAAAGAGATCATCGCAAAAGCAGAATTCAAGAGGAGTGTCTGGTTAGGTTTTTTCCCCCTCTTATATGTGTGATAAAATAATTCGTGTTGATGTGTAATTTATGTGGAATAAATTGTGTTTATAATAAAAGAAACTGTAGAACAAGAGCTGCCCCACTAGAATTACAACACTACAGCTGTCGACATAATCGAGAAAAGAAGAACAAATTAGCAAGTTCATAAAAGTAGCTCCAGTGGAAGTGACGCTATCAGAAACATTTCAGGAAACATCCAAGTGATAATCACTTGATAGGCAGGAAAATTACATCTCAATACCTGGTTCCCGTAAACCAAAATCTGCATTCACCAGAATTCATCACTTCCCAGAATGGTTTTGTCCAGCCCAACCCAGAGAAAAGAAAGCTATATGAATATGCGAAGCCATGAAAAGAAAGAAGGACTTCTGCTCCAGGCTAAAAAAAACATATAAAACAGGACCAACCAAGACTACATTAGGGAACATTGGGGATTCCGAAGCGATAGAGTTCGGATCAATGTGCTCTCACCCGACGCCGATCCCGGGCTTGGCGTTGTCTCTTTGATTATGGCTACACAGGACAGTATTTCGGTCTCGAAATAAAAATCCCTTATTTTGTTCATAATTAATTCGGCTCAATCCGGTTATTTTATCTATAACACCCCCACCATGAGAATATGGGACAAATTGGACTTAAATAACTGACACATGCTCACAGTTTAAGAATTTCTCCTAATTTCTTATACTCAGGAATAAACTAATTGCAGGAAGATGTTGCCCTTTAAAGTAGAAAAATCAGAAGTTCCTAATAGTCCTCATTAGTCATACATGTGTACAAGAAGGAAAATACTCAGCAATTTCATAGCCTGCGGACAACAAATCAGTCTCTAATCATACCTGGGTATGATTTGTGTGTTGCAACATACACAAATAGGAGGAATCCAAATGTGTTTTGGATGCTACACTCTTTCTGAACTAGTCTGACACTAGTCACCTGGAAAGAAGTGCCTCAAGAAAGAGAACATTTCTCTGTTTTGCGATAGCTGTTCTTAATAGGGTGAATGCATTTGAATTTTCTTTTTAATTTTTTTTTTTTTTTTTTGCATAGCCTAAAGCTATATTAACCAAAATTATTATCTGCTTTCTGTCTTTCTTTTGGGCATCTCAGTGTGAAAAGTTGATCAATACTAAAAATTTTGGACTTGTTTTCATGCAAGATAACTGTAAAATTAGACTTGGCAGCACTGCTTGAGTGTTTATTAATGCAGAAAGTACTGTGCTCTGCATGTTACTTGCTACTTTTTCTTCTTTATCCTAATTTGATATGCACTGCATGTACTGCAACTCTTATTACACATGGAAATCAGAAGTATGAGAGGAAACAAGACCTTTTAAATTCCAGAGTAGATGCTACTTAACTTCATTATTTAATTAAATTAATATGATTAGGAGTGTGAACACTCAGCACAAATAAGTGACTTGTGTGCAAGGATATGCCTGTATTACAAGGTGTTGGGGGTTAAGTGTCCTTCCTTTTGTTCTTTCTTACCAATAGAGTTTTCCCCATTAGTTTCGGGGAAAGCTGAGTCTGGTACTTACGGGTGCTTGGCGAGACAAAGAGTTTGGCCAGGCCCAGGGGGAAGGGAGGAGGGGCCAGGTAAAGGGAGGCCAGAGGCAGCTGAGGGGTTGTCACTCTCGCTCTTCGGCCAGAGAGGAGGGCACACTCAGCTGCGGCTGCTGAGGAAAATTAGTTCTCCATAACCCAGAGCTTCTTCTGCTGCTGCTGCTTCTCCTTTTTCCTCGGGTCCCCTCCGCATCACCTGCCCTGCCGGGACATCCTGCAGTGCAGCCACCGCCGCGGAGCTGCTGAAACATCTTGTCCATCCACTGTCCCAGGATTCCTGCCATTCCAGCTCAGCATTTTCCTCCGAGTCCTGCCGGAGCACTCGGGATCAGCTGTGCAGGGGGTTTGTGGAGCAAAGCCTCACGTCCAAGCTTTCCCGTCTCTGCCATAGGATCCTTGATTCTGTTTTGTTAATGCCACAGTTATTGTTTTGTTTATTTTTTTTTTACCTTGTTATACACACTAGTAAAGGGCTGCTATTCCTACCCCCCATATCTGCCTGAGAGCCGCTTAATTGCAAAATTATAGTAATTCAGAGGGAGGGAATTTACAGGGGAGGATCCTGCTTTTTCCCTAGCAGATACTTTCAACCCAGACAAAAGGTAAGAGTCTTTATTTTTTACTAATTCCCTAAGTTGAAACGAACTGTAAATTATTTCTACTTCAAGACACACAGACCTGAGAAGAAGCAGATGTTCTATTCGGATCATAACATTTTAGGATTTGTTATTTCACAGAGAAAGTTCACTTTCTCCATCACACCTTTATCCTTATGTTTGGTAAAAAATATGCTGGAAACCTGCAAACTCAAAAAAGTGGTCAAAGTTCGGAAAAAGAAAAGGCCTGTTAGCCTCAAAAATCCATGTCAAAATGACTTAGACCAGAGACTAGGAGTCCCGCAGGTGTAGATGTACCCTGCATGAGCAGACTGAGATTGGAAAGCACCTTGTGCACATGTAGAAGTGTTGTGGGCCTTGCAGACTTACATTGGAACAATCGCTGACATTAGAGAAACAATAGAATTCTTGATTTTATTTCTCTCTTAATCTGAATTTCTTTTACAGTTTTTTTCTGTCCTTATTCGTAGGTACTTATCCAGGCTTGGGTTTTCCTAAGGTTATCCAGTACACCCATATTCCTATCCTCACACACTGCTGGGAGGAAACTAGAGCAAATCTGAAGTTTTAGAGAAGCTTCCCTGCATCGATGTGCTTGTGCTCACTTGTCACCTTCCAAGCTGCCTGCCAATGCAGGGAAGAGAACGTGATTCCTCACTGAGCCACAGGGGACAGCATCAGGCTGAGTTTGGAGCTCTTCTGAGGTTTTCTTGCCCCTCCCGTGACAGGCAGAACGGGAATTAGGGAGCTGCTAGACTTCTGGGTAATGGGATCCTTTGAGTTTTGAAGAAATGGAGACTCATCTTGCTTCAGGGCAAAAAATTGCTCTCATACAAAGGGCTTAGAATATACCAGTCCTGAATCAGCAACTATTGGGAATCTTGCAACCCCCTGAGAGACCCAGTCTAGCCAGTCAAGAAACAGGGCACTGCTCAGGCTCAGGCTGAGAAGTTGCTCTGAGGAAAAAAAAGCCAACAAACTATAGTTGGACAGAATGAATATGCTGAGTAGAGACAGTAGACCAGCACTAAGGACGTAAAAAGAAAAATCTGCTGATGACAGTAAAGGGAGAATGCAACACTCCTTTCCACACAAGCTGATGAAAATGCTGCAGGAAGGAATTGCAATTAAAGCCTGTGCTCACAGGTAAGGAGGTTTGTTCTCAGGAGCTCACTAAAACATACAGACACACTTACCTTGAGCAAACTGCAAGGACAGTGCCCAAACTTTGAGAGAATGAGGCTTCTTATAGAGAATGTGTAGCCAAGAGTGAGGTTAAAAAGGTCCATAAAGCAAGACAAAAACTTCATATGTAAATCCAGTCCATCTTTATTTCATAAAGATAATTAACTCATTAATATAACTGAATCCATTTTGCCCTCATAATTCATGACTGGTGGTGGACGTGTAAATACACTACAGGTATGAGTCTGATATTGGGCTTCAATAATGCCAACAGGGAGCTACATAGGTGTTTGCCAAAATGCAACAGGGTGATACACAGATGACTTGTAGTGATAAGTAGGTAAAGGTTTCCTCCCCTCTCCCCTTCACTATTCTGATTATAAAAAGGTTAAAATAGCTCCATCTCCCAAATAATTAAAAACAACAGTGCAAAACATGACTGGGCCTGACATCTTCACACCCCTCTCCAAACAGTGCATGACATTGCCCTTCTCATTTTCAAAATAGGGTTGCATCTCAAAGTCTAATTTTGGGCCACCCTTCTGTGCAGAAAGCATGTTAGGGAATATAGATGCTAGCACTCTGAACTTCCCCCCCCCTTCCTTCTTCTCCCTCCAGTTTTAACGCCTGAGCATTATGCCATATGATATCGAATATCCATGTGGTTAGCCGAGGTCAGCTGTCCTGGCCTGTGCCATCCCGAGCTTTTGTGCACCCCCAGTTTTCTCACTGCTGGGATGGTGTGAGAAGACAAGGCCTTGGTTCTGTGTAATCACTGCTCATCAGGAACAATCCTCCCTCCGCCCCCCCCCCAAATTAATAAAGCTGTTTTAAGCACAAATAACCCCCTAATAGCTATTGTGAAGAAAATTAACTGTACCCGAGCCAAAACCAGCACATCATTAGGAACATGTCCACATATCCTAGTGAAACTGCAATGCTCTTGTGCAGACTTTTGAACTATATGAAAAGGGTTCCCCTTCTTGCTCATCTCCCTGCATTGTTTGAGTTGATAAAGCAATGGGGAAATGGTGCTTCGGATGAAGATATATCTCTGGAAAAGATTTGCATTGGGGGAAAGAAAAACTTTTTATTTCTTTTATTGACAGGTCTGAATTCTGAAGATTTCTAAAAAATGCAATTTTGAGGCTTTCTCTAACTCTTCATTTGAAACTGCATTCCACTATGCAGTGTAGAAAGAACAAAACTGCAAAAAATCTCTCCTGTCCCTGATCATAATGCACAGTTTAAGCACCATAGGTCAAGCTATCATCAGAGTAGTTCTGTTTGCTTAACTTTTTTATTGTGGCAGAGGCCAGAGATGGGCCTGGAGAGATCAGCCTGCAGGCAGATCCCCTCGTGAGCATCCTTTCAATGCCTTCAGCATTCCCTAAAACCAGACCACATCAGCACTGGGATGAGGACTAAAGATACAGGTGAGACTATCACAGCTGGGCAGACAGAACTTCAGAAAACCTGCTGTAGTATACGTTTACCTTTGGGCAGATGAAGAAAGATTAAAAGTGCAATACTAAGTTGCAACTGTGGTGGCTCAGTTGACCTTCTGGCAAGACACAAGCTGAGCAGCATGATTCACCTAAGTATCATCTCTGCATTTTATTTACTGTAGCCCTTACCTAAGAACACGCATGGGAAAGGTAACTACCCAAAAATATGCAACATCCTATTTGCTTAGCATCAGTCCTACCCAAAACCAGGGCTTGGTTCCTTTTAAGGCGCCAGCTGGAACCCTCCTCCCCCACCACGGATGGGAAGGGGGACACACAGGTAGCGGTAGCAGAGAAATCAGAGTTCAAACTGTGCAGGTGGTGGCTGCAGGTATCACGGCCATTCCAGACGACAGGCGGAAGCACCTAGGAAAGGAAGGCACCTCCGTTCTCCTCACGGTGGCAGCTCCGCTACGCCGCCCTTTCGAGGGCGCAGCGGGGAAGCCCTGGCAGGTCCCATCTTGCCGGAACGCAAAGCGCGGCTAGGGCTACAGCTACACCAACATCGACACCGGTACAGACAGTGGTACCGACACCGGCACCCCCCCGCACAGGGCCGGCCCCTCCGCCCCGCCCCGCCGGCACCTGGCGCGGCCC
>VXBU01017242.1:40514-73167 GCA_013400315.1 Bombycilla garrulus
AATAGCAAGACCAAGAGCCCTCCGCAGCCCCCGCGGCCCGACTACCGGGAGAAGCGCAACGGTGCCGGCAGCGCGCTCCGCCCCGAGGGGCCGCCGCACCTCCACCTCCACCACCACACCTCGCCCGGCTTCTCCCGCCGCCGTCTGCGAGACGACACCAGCGACCTGCTCCGCGCCTACCGCGCCCAGAAGGACCGCGACTTCGAGGATCCCTACAGCGGGCCCGGCTCTTCCCTGCGCAAGCTGCGCGCCATGTGCCGCCCGGACTACTCGGCCCCCGAGGACCTGGGCGAGGCAGCCCTCAAGGCTTCCTCCTCTTCCTCCTCATCGTCGTGCTGCGCCACGCCTCCCACCACCGGCTCCCCGCACCTCTTCCGCAGCCACAGCGAGCGCCGCCCGGCGACGCCGCCCGACGTGAAGTACATCTCTCCCAAGCACCGGCTGATCAAAGTGGAGAGCGGCGGCGGAGGCAGCGACGGCGTGGGCAAGAAGCTCAACAAGGGCTCCAAGCAGCCGACGGTTGCTGCCCCCTCTGCCATGAAAGATAAGGTAGGTGATATGCTCCTGTTCCCGCCCCTGTAGGCTAGGTGGTAGGGCTGGGGCTGTGTCAGCCCCTGGAAGGATTTTTGGCGAGGGACCGGCTAATGTACATTTGGAGTTGCCGCTGTTCTCAGCCATCCTTCCTTTGGTGGCCTGGCCCCGTTTAATATCTCAGGGCATGCAGGGCGTGTGCAGGAGTAGCACGTGAAGTGGTGGTTGCCCTGTCCCTTTGACTTCCAGGCTCACCTTCTTTCTGATGGGGCAAGTTCACAGGTGTGCCTGCTTTGAGGCACAGTTCACTGCCAGCCTCATGATGGGTACCGAGACTCTTGGTAGGCCCCTGCAGAACAAGGGATGCAGAGCGAGGGATGCTTGGGGAGTGCTAGAGGCCCTTAAAAAGCTTTGTGCTTGCGACCCTAAGTTGAGGCCTCAGTCCCGCTGCATGTGGTGTGGGGCAGTCATATATAAAAAACAAACTGTTTTTACGGAGACAGTTTGTAATTTGTTTGTTAATGAACTTTTTTGCCTCCTAGTTCAGTGTCAAAGGTGAGGTGGTTCAAAGTCCTGTGTTACAATGGCATGGCAACTTCCATGGTACTTCCATGTTTCCAACTGGTATGTAGCTGAAGCAAACTCCATAGATACTTGCCCAGTTACAAATGTCCTGTCTTTTACTGGTCATTCTTGTCAAATTTTAATAAAACATTCTAGACACAACACTGGAAAGTGCTAGGCTTGGGTACTCAAGTTAGAGAAGGAATAGCATTAATTGTTTTTTAAGGACAGCACATCCTCCCACTTGTGTTGATCTTGTGAGTATAGTTCAGTTTTTCTCATGTATTGGAAATAAATGTTTCTCTCTTTTGTTAATTGGCATTTTCAACTCCAGGATAATAGTCACATCACAGGAATTTCAAGTATGTGCTGAATGTTATCAGTCTAAATGATCTGTGTGTACACATTTAAATATGTAACATGATTGCATTGCCACACTTCTATGACAACTTGATAAATTATATCTGTCCAGGTGGAATTCCAAAGAAATCTGCTTGTGACAGTGATGATATAGGGTGAAAAGTCTAGGATTTATTCTGTGTCTTAATTGGTGTTCCTGACTGGAAGCAACTTCTTTTGTGGAAGTGATTAATTAAAAGTTAGCATCTCACTATGTTTTACAGTATATGTTACAATTGATTCATTCTTCTTTAAATTTCCTACATTGATACCAGATATCTTCTTTTAGGTAACACCTTTCAACAAAAACAACTGCTGGGGAAAAATGTATCTTTATTTTTCTTTTTTTGAAATCACTGTTCAATTTTAGACCCAACTGAAGCAATTTTCAAATCAGAAAATATGTATTTGTTGCTAGGTAACCTGGTGGTGCTTCGTAATGGTCATAAATCCGTATGCTGCTCCCAGCCCTTGTTGCAGGTTCTGAGACTTGTTAGCAGAAATTCTCAGTCTGAGCAAAAACTCAGGATTTTTTTTCCTGATTATTGAGAGAGAGAACTATATGTGACGAGTATGAAATCTGAATGTCTGAGAAATAAAATCGTCCATGTGCCTCAAAAAGCCAACTCTGCCTGCCTGTGACAGCATTTGAATGTGAGAGGCAACATAGCTTGCCTTTTGTTCAGTTATGTTATTTTATCCCAGCAGTGGATGTGAAATCTCTCTTATTTCACAGCCCTGAGATGTGGAGTTTGACAGGTGAACTTGGTAGGCAGGGGTCATAGTGGGCTGGCTGGGAACTGCTTCTTTTCTACACCTGTGATTCACTCAGGAGGGAAAATAAGGAATTTAGTTAACTGAGTATCTGTAGTGCAGTAGTGAACAAAGCAAGTGCAAATATAAACTTCTCTAAGAAAAATATAATGAGGGCAGTAAAGATGGAATAAAACTCCCCAAATATGGAGGTCTGCTGTTCAGAGGAACCCAGAGACCTGCTAAAAGCATTAAAAAAATATAAATCTGTGTATAACATTGCATAAGCTGGTAAACACCTTAAAAATGAAAAAAAAACCCCAAGTGCCATATAGTTCTGTCTTCATAGAAGTATGTTAGTGTTTAATGATCCAGTAATGCCCGTTCAATGTTTGTGTTTTGTTCCAGCATTGCTGTTTCAGTGTTTTGGGGTTTTTTCCCTGATTTCATTTATAAGGATAGAGTGATTTTCTTTATGTATTGAAGGAGAGGTGAGAAGTAGGGGTTTCAGCAAATTTAGTGAGCAATTTTATATCTTCTGTGGTTTGTCATCAGTAAAGAGTTGGCTGAAAAGCTCAATTGTGTGTCATACTTGAAAGAGTTACTGGAATGGGAAGGAGATTCAGGAAGGTGCTTGTTTGGTGTGGTTACTTATAAAGGACAAATGGCAAAGTACAGATAGTGGCAGATTGGTTAGCTGAAATTCCCAGAGGAAAAGTTGTAAACTAGCTGATTCAGGCGCTAAAGGGGACAGAGATATAAAGCAGTGGCAGACATGATTATATTTTGCAAGATTTTAGACAAAGGCTGGTAAAGTAACCACAGAGATGTAATGTATCTGGGATTCAGGAAGTTTTTGAGGTGTAGCAGTAGAAATACCAACGAAAGCTGGAGCAAATCCAAATTGCCATGCAACTTTTAGTAGTGAAGTGACTAACCTCTATGACTAACCTCTACAACAGATGCCCAGTGAGAGTCATGATTTCCAGATGTCTTTGAATTCAAGGTGTTGGATGGATTTTTCTCTTTTTTTATTATTTGGGTAATACAATTTAGGTGGATTTGGGGACTTTAACTGTGATGTTTACCTTCAGACAAGGGAGAGCAGGGTGTGTTAGAATTCATGGCTGAAGCAGTTCAGGTCCTCCAGTATGGTGGATAAAGAAATTGTTGGCTTCCATCTTTAATGCTGGCTTGTGAGCACTTAATTTATTTGCTTGCCACAGAGAAGCTAGGGAGTGTGGGCAAGTTGAAACAACATGTGGTTGTATTCTGGATCAATCTGGCATCTCCTGTATTTGTGTAAGAATAAATGTGAGACTTGGTTTAAGACCAACTCAATAGGCAAACCACTTGTGAAAGGAGATCAGAAGAAATAAGCTGAAGTCTTCCTGAGTGACTGTCCTCTATCTAGCATTGTGGTGTGTGTAAATCCATGAGGGAGAAGTGCCTGTGTGAAAGGACACTTCAGATATGTTTTTACCTATTACGTATTTCAGCCTGTTTGCCAGATTTTGCAGCTGAAGGACCCACAAACAAGCTGTATCATACTTCATCTCAGGAGGTTCTTAAGATTTAAAAGCTGGGTTCATAGCATATTGTCCTTTAAAAGATGTTTATTTCATAATGAGCAGCTTTTTACACTCTCTGTGTTCAGTGGAGACAGAACAATGCAACAGTTCTGTATATCGAATGCAGAAGACACTGCAAGTTGCAAGATCCATTTCCACAGGTGATAAAGAAATTTTTGACATTAATCTCTCTTCTCCGTTAGACAGGTTTGTTGGCAGAGGTCAGTTATGGTATCTAGTAGTGCTTCAAGACAGGGACTCTGAAAAAATAAATTCCTAGGCTGTTTTACGCTTATAATCCAGACTCTCTATCTCTCCCTCACATGATGGTCTGTGCAAGAACTGCTTGCTTTTTGTTTAGTTGGTTCTGCAGTCCATGTTGTAATATGGTTGTTGCAGTCCATAAGCTGTGATCTGTTATTTTTAAAGTAATATTTAAAATGCTAGCTTTGTCCAGTTTAATTATTATTAATGCATCTATTGTTAGCTCCAGGCTATACTGTAATCTCTGTTCGACTTACACAACATAACCTTATAGTTCAAATACAGTTCAGTCTACAGCCCAACAATTGTAGCTGCTTTTGTCGAGCAAGCACTTGGCTATTGTCAAATAGTACAAAATTTTCAATGACAAGACAGGATATATCTAATGCAGTAGAGATTAACTCGATTCTGCACAGTCAGAGTGGATCAAAATCATGTGAATGTTGTGTGGCTGCAGCAATCAAGCAGGCAACTGTTCAGGACAGCAGAGCTGCTGACTTGATGTACAAAGTTCTGAAAACACTATGTGTAAGAAACAAGTGCCTTTGCACTAGACTAGCAAAGTAATCTAGTTTTTTGAACTGCTAACATCTTGCCTAAAAGTGATTAGACTCTGTACAGCACTATTAGTATCTTTATATTATTAAAGTACTGTTTTGGGATTTAGCAGATGCTTGTCTTTTTTCTGTAGATGGAATGTTTATATTTTATTTGATCTTTAAACTGAGAAAAGTCACTTGCATTTAAGAGTCTTGCAGCTGGTATTTCAAAGTGCACTGAGAAAACACCTGAAAGGTATCTAAGAAGTGTTGGGTGGTTACTTCCATCAGAGCATATTATTTCTAGAGGTCCTAAACTACAAATGTACCTGAATGTCTTATTCCCATGTTTAATCCGTTGCAGCAGAATGTCAAGCTGCCTCTCCGTACAGTTGGTTCTGTAACCAGCTCTGAAACAGTTCTGTAAGACTCTGAAACAGTCTTCCTCTCTGCATGTGGTTCCCATTGGTATATGGCTCTGTCTTTGAGTAAAAGAAAAAAAAATACTCATGGCTGCTGATCTTGCATGAATTACTTAGGCAAGGCAATATGTAAAGACAGCAAATGAAATTTTTTTTTCTGCTTATCTGTGTTGTTATAGGGCAGCTGTAATGCAGCTAGAAATACATTTTTTTTCACATATGTCAGCCTCATGATTAAGGGACTACAGCAGTCTTGTGAACAGGAGGATATTCAGATATGGCCTGAGCCTTTGGAGTCTCAGTGGCTTCAGGGCTTTTTTGGAATGATGTGGTAGGCTGTTCAATTACAAGTATGCATGGCATCTGCACTGTATGCACAGCTTGGAACACTCAGCTTTGGAAGCTATCCAAATTATCAGACTTTTGGGCACCAAGAGATCCAAGCAGAGGGAGTATCAAGAGGGAGTGTGAAGCAGTTGAAGACATGGAGATTTAAGGAAGGAGTGATAGACTTACGGAAGAGTGTATAATGTATATATCTTTGCAGTAAGCACCTCAACCCCATCGCAAGAAAGTTCCTCAGCTACTGCATTCAAACCAGGGGATGGACTTGCTGTTCTGAACTAAAGTGTGTAGAGTGTTACTGGCAGAGTATAACTGAACACCTTTCCCGTGGCCTTGTTCTGTAAAAAGGCTAATACCTAAGTGTGAATGACCATAAGGGAATGTGGTAGAGTGGTGGACCTTTGTCCAGTTTCCACCCTTTCCCATATAACTTTTATATCCAGTCACTATGGATCTGTTCTTGGCCTCCACTGAGCAAGAACATTACCGCATCACTCTTTCATCTGCAGATTGCTTTTCCACATAAGAAGGCCCTTCAGGATTCCTTGTAAAAATTAAATTTTCATCTCTGAACACGCAGGAGCTTACCAAAGATGTTAAAAGAATAAATAATAGTTGCGGTGAGCTATGTTCCTATAATTACACTTTTATTGTTGTGTTTTTATGTTAATATATTCAGAATGACAAGACCACTAAGGGTAGGAGACAAGGACAAAATATATTGTTTATATTGTTTAACCTCAAAAGATAGTAATAATCTATATATGGCTAAATGTTGGATAAGGGAAAATTGGATTGTGAAACAAAAACACTTATCTAGAGATGAATGCAGTGTTGAAGTTTTCAGAAGTGGCAAAAGAAGACAGATGAAAAGAGTCAAAATCCCAACAGCAAGTTTATATCCTAACAGGTTGTGAGTTTAAATAAAAGCAAAAACTGTATGGTGGATACCATGTATTGCCTGTGAAAGGACTTCTCTAAATTACCAAAATGAGTCCAGAGCAGTACATCAGTGTAGCAGTAACATGCCTTCCATCTTATGGGAACTATAATATCCATGAATAGATTCCAAATGCCTACTTAAACACATCCTCTGATCTGTGTGTCTTGTAGCTCTTTGGTGTACCCATTTGCTATCTGATCTCAAACTATTGCTATAATAGTCTACAAGTTTACTTAAGTGAATTTACATTTTCTTGTTACATATGTTGAAATTATTTGTAAAGTTCTGAAATCTACATTAGATTTCAGAACTTTTTTGCACAAACATGTACATATGATAAATATATATAATAAAATATAAATATAAAATATAAATATATAATATAAAGTTACCATTATTTGTTGTTTCATATACATAAATGTATGTATTGCTGAGAAAGAGGCTGTGCACATTCTGTCTCTGGAGACTTTCAGAACTCGTGTGGGCAAGATCCTGGACAACTTGGTCTACCTTTGGTATTACCCCTCCTTTGAGCAGAAGAGTGGTTTAATGCACAGAACCACAGAAAATGCTGAGCTGGAAGGGACTCACAAGGATCATTAAGCCCAACTCCTGGCTGTGTACAGCACCATCTCCAAGAGTCACACCATGTGCCGTTTCTTGAGCTCCCTCAGGCTGGTGCTGTGACTGCTTCCCTGGGGAGCCTGTTCCAAACCACCTTCTAGCTGAAGAATCTTTTTCTAATATCCAACCTAAACCTTCCCTGCACAAGTTCTGCAGGTCCTCAGAGATGTTACAGATACTAAGTTTTCACATAACTGATATTCAGCAACTGCCATGAAGTCTGTGTTGGCAAACAGAATTACATTATGTGAAAAGAGCACATTTCAGTAAGGACAATTGTGCAGGATCTTGTTCTGTCATGCTGGAGTGCTTTTCCCCCTTCTGTAGATGAACTTGTGCAGTAAGTGAATGTAGAGTTAGCTGGTGATAGAGTCTAATGCATAAGAGTATAGCAGCTTCTGCAATAGCATGAAAGAATGAATAGGGCTCTGTTCCAATCAAGTGCCTATGGACACAGCTGGGCACGGCTGGTCTATAGTGATCAGTGGGAGAGTGTGATCCTGTGAGGACACTAAAACACGGTTAAGTGATGGTGATGGTCAGCAAGAAGGAATGAATTGTACTTGATTCTGTGGATTGTCCTCTGAATTTTCATGTGGTTATGTACCTGAGCTGGTTTAGGTAAGTTTGCATGTGAACGCAGAAGTAGCAAGACTCCAGGAGAAGTACCAAGACTCCAAGCATATCTAAAACAGCACTGCAAATCATGTTGTAGCACGATTCTGCTATAACAGTGGGGTTATCATAAATGCAGCTTTCTTACTACTGCATGATGCAGCACACATATTACCTGCAGACTTTCTCTCAAAACTGTCCATATAAGGAAAGAGATCTGTATGACACTTTTTTATACATCTTACTTTAGGTAAACTTGCACACCAACTGTTAGCATTAGTACTATTGTAATGTACTTGTGGAAGTAAAGCCTTCTGTAGGCTGAATAAGGTTAAGCAGTTTATTGTGAATCAAAGGTGTTCTAACTCTAAATGGGAAATAAGACACAGCAAGAACTGTATAGGAACCCTTGTAAGTATTTTAGCCTGATTAATGGGGACAAAGTATCTAGAAAGGAAAAAGATGAAGCTGTGTTTCTCTGTTTTAAACGTCAAGTTTGCATGTAATATCCTAGTTTGCAATCTGATCTTGTGGCCAGTTTACCATTTTATTTGCTTCGATCACTGAAGAAATGTCTGTTGTTACAGGATTCTTTGCTCCCCAGGCTCACTGACAATGGTATAGGATAAATGTTTGTGTCTATAAACACCTTTATATATGTCCTTGTTCATGCTGACCACTGCATGGTGTCGAAGAATATGGTTTGACTTTTCACCCCTTTGCTGCTCTGTGTCACTGTGGTTGTATCCTTAAATAACAGTATGCTAAGCACTGTTTGGAAGTGGAGGAACAGACTGAGCAGTTGAAAGGGCATAATGGTGGATTCTAGGAAGAGATAGGAAAGGACTGTGGTGCAGTTCTTCCTGGATAGGTCACTGTTTTTGTAAGTGTTACTGTTAAAACAGTCTATTTACAAGGAAACGGACATAAGGTGTGGTTTTGGAGTAGCTGTGCATTGTCCAGGAAGTGTGGAAAACTGTTTTACAAAACTTTCTGCTAATGACATTACATGGGATACAATTTTTTTTTTAAAAACTTTTTTTAAACTTTGTTTTCTGAAGGGAACAATACCTGTTAATTGTTCTGCCTGTCCTTCCTTCAATAATTCTTAGACCTACTGAAAAATCCTGGAAGGTATATTTTTGATTTAAAGTGTTTGAGTGGGTAGTCAAGGGGAAAGCAGGTACAACGGCATTTTTAATCTGAGCAGGAGTTGGAAGTGCTGCATTGCCTGCTGTGTGAAGAGTGGTCTGCATTGCCCTATCTGAAGCAGTGACATGTGGGATAGCAGAAGATTCAGTTATTGCCTGGGAATATAGGAGAGAAGTGGAGAGACAAGCACTATTATTTGTATCAGCTTGTTAGCAGTTCAGTTCTGTCTCTGTGAATGTGTGGACTTGTAAAAACTGATGAGCAATTCACCTTCACTGAGCACAAAATCTTATATGTGGGGGAGTAGCTCTTGAAATCCTGTTATTAAATACTTCTGGTTTTTTTCCCCAGCACCTCACTGTCAGTTCACAACTCTCTGAGAAATGTAGGCACCACATTTCCCAATTTGTGTTTCAATTGCCTTTTAGATGAGGTGTGTCAGTCTCTGGAAGTCACCTGTGAATGATGCCTGTTCAGGGCAGTGCTAGTGCTGGTCTTTCCTGTACTCAAATTTAAGGCTAGGAGGAAAGGCTCTGCACAATTTATGTGTAGGGCAATCCTCTAGAATCACATCCTAAATTTCTCACTTGTTATCAAGATGTTAAAGGTCCTTGATTTATTTTTTCCTGATACTTTCAGGAATCCGACCATGTACAGAAAACTCTGTTAGCAAGTTTTCCAAGGCTGTGAAATTTATTTTGAATGAAAAGTGGTACTTAGGCTACAGGGAGGATTATCTAACAGGTTCTTGAATTCAGTGCTTCATGGAAAAAAAACTTAAGTGGAAGTCTTTATTAATATGGAAAAGAAATCAAGACAAAACTTCACAGTTTTGCTGTATGCAAGCTGAGCTTTGTCCAGGCTTTAACGTCAAGGATGTTTCCAATCTGTAGTTGCCTAAATATTACATAAAAATCTAATGTTTTAGGAAACATCTGCTTAGGGCATGTTTGGGATGTGAGACCTGGAGGTTGTTTGGGGTCAAAGAGAGAAATTTGGCATTTGTCAAAAATATAGTGTTGTAAAAAAACCCCAAACATACCCCACAAGAAAACCCCAACACATACAACGCAATATCAACCAAACGAAATAACAACACAAGTCCTTCCATGTAATATTGTTAATCATTGTTGACCACCACCCCACCTCCTGTACACTGAGAGACTGAGAGAAATGTGATTGTTCAGTCTGGAGGAGAGAAGGCTTTGGGGTCACCTGAATGGAGCCTTCCATTATCAGAAGGGAGCCTGCAAGAAATCTGGAGAGGGACTTTTTACAAGGGCATGTAGTGGCAGGGCAAGGGAGAATTGCTTCGAAATGAGAGTAGATTTACATAGCATTTTAGGAAGGAGTTCTTTACTGTGAAGGTGGTGAGGCACAGGCACAGGTTGCCCAGAGAAGTTATGGATGCCCCGTCCTTGGAAATGTACAAGGCCAGGTTGGGGCTCTGAGCAGCCTGGTCTATGTAAAGGTGTCCCTGTCCATAGTGGAGGGGTTGGAACAAGGTGGTTTTAAGGTCCTTTCCAAGCCGGGCCATTTTATGATAAGATAAAGTGACTTCTACTGTTGCTAGGGGCTGGTCTTTTGTGAATGCAAATTCTCAGAAAGGATGAATAATTCTAATTGCATTGTGTTAAATGTGTTAACTGTGATATTCTCGGAGACATAGTCACTGTTTTTAAATGTCCTTGTCTTCTGTATCTTTGCTGACAGACACATGGTCTCATCTATACACCATGATAATTGGGGTACTTAATTGCAACGCGCAAGTGTTAAAAGAGGTCTGCCTTTATACAGTTATTTAAGTATGTGCCTGCCCATGGCAAGGAGGCTGGAACTAGAGGATCTTTAAGGTCCCTTCCAACCCAAACCACTCTATTATCTGAACATAATGTAATATATATTATTTAATTAAAATACATCTTTAAAATAAATCTCCCCTAATAAATTCCCCAAAGGCCTGGTGGGCAGGACATGTCTTTTAGATTTTTTGCTACATGTTGTTTATTAAAGTTCCACTTGGATTCTTCTGGAATAGTATGTCCTTAATCACAATACGCACTAAATTAGTGAAATACCTAACAGTTCTGTGCTGATATTGCTGTTTTAAAGATAGCGTGATGTTCTGCATTTTCTTTCAATTCGAAAAAGATATTATCCCTATTTTTTCAGTGTGGTGAGTGCTCATTTGTTTCCTTCTTTTCATTCCCTTTAAAATGTTTGGTTTAGTCAGACAGAGATACCTGTGAAATTATGCAGCTAGGTGTGTTCTTTGGTTTCTTCCTGCGGCTGCATATGTAAATCATGCTTTTGTATATGCAAATACTCATTTAAACTTGTATTTAATATGATAATATTTGTCAGACTGTTTTTTTAAGACAAGAAGAACAAAGACTATGCATCAGCAGTGAAGCTTGCAACTTGGTTAATACAGAATAGAGGGATAAACCAACCACAATCACAGCTTGTATTTAATTTTCTGGGGGGTGGAGTGATTATTGGTTTTTTGATCTTGTATCTGCTGATCACATTTTTAGTTAGAGTTATGGTTTTTAATTTGTCAGCTTGTCTGGTAACTCTTTTTCTCTGTCTTCTGACTTTTAACTAGCAATCTGCTAGGAAGAGCCCCTGTGAGTGTTTTCTAAATTGTTATTGACTTCTTTTGATAACTGCACTTCTGTTTATGTGTTAAAGTTGCTTTTGCTTGATGTTACTGATGCCTCAAAATACTACTACTACATGTACAAAAATAGAAAACACTATCATATGTGTATGGGATGCCATAGAACAGTCTTGAATAGAGCAGGAATCAATAGTTGTAGGAGCTCACAGTCCACACTCAGAATGTAGATCTTGCATTCTGTCAAGAGATAAGCCACAGGTCTTTGACAATAACCCTGACAAATGCAGCTGATTTAGACATTAATTTGGAATCTGAATGACTGCCTTGACTGCCTTCTGGCAATTCCTGATAGCTGTATTTTCATTTTCACAGATAGGACCTGTGAGAAAGGCTGGATTTGGCCGAGCAGGGAGCCAAATTAAATATGTCCTGCTCCGAAGACCACCCTCTGTATGAATGCTATCTTAGGCTCTGGTTACAAAATTTCAACATGTTGCCATTCCTCTGATTGTGTCCAGGGTAGATGTTGCAAGCATAGTATTAGCTCCTGGATAATATGACTGAGCTGATCTGAGACTTCTAGGAGACATTAGGAGACGTGGATGCTGTCCATTAGCTTCTACTTTCTGTCCAGTGTTTGTCAGTCAGTAACATGAAAGACCAGTTTGGAGACCAGTTGAACGAGTTTAGCCATTTGCCTTGGAAGTGCACTCACTGAATCAAAGCTGTGGAAGGGGCACTGGGATGTCCTGTGCTGGCCTCGGCCTCTGGACTGTAGAAAACAAATGCCTGACCGAAACCGGTTTGCTGGGCAGTGGTTGAAAAGTTGTTGGGAGAAACAGAAACAAACAAAATGCACAGCAGATACTTCTTTCTGGAAAGATAATGAGCTCTGGTGAACACAGAGGCGCACTGGTTATCACATGGAAAGACCTGCTCCTACATGCCTGTGGGGGAGAGGTGGCAGCGTGGTTTTCTCACAGTGGATCTTGCCCATGTGGCATGGAGGTGATGAAGATCATGGTCTGCAGAACCCCCTCTGCACATGCAGGGCATGTACCTGTGATGCTTGTGAAGACAACTTGTGTGTAACATTGGCAAGCTTCTTTCTGAGGATAGCATGAAAGGGTATGAGGACAGTGTATTAATGCCATCTGTCATGAAGCAAGTGTTTTGTTCATTGTGTATGTAACTAGAAAATTCATGTACTCAGAACCTTCTATTTCATCAGAAGTGTTTCTAAGCATAGAAGCTTGGAAAGTGAGCTCAGTAAGATAAAAGTAGCTTATGTGGAGATGGCAAAAAGATTTGCAGAGTAGGAACTCTTTTTCTGGTTGAGATCTCTGAAAACAGGAACAAAAATCCTCTGAAACAGGGTTGTCAAAAGGAGTTCAGACATTTACAGCAAGTATGTTATAATAGAACCCGCAGTGATATTCATTTGAGGTTCTCAAGCATTGGGTTTTTTTTTGAAAGAAGTAGAAATACTTGAGACTTGCTAGAAGTGGAGAATTTATAGTGGTAGCAAGTATAGAAGAAATCCAATTCTGGCACTGGCCAGCTGCTACATCTAGGCTGAGAATTACTGAATTTTAGTATACACAGAAACAGTAACAGTCAGCTGGGGAGTCCTCTGACAGCTCAGCATTGTAAATCCACTTGTAATAAGATACACAGTTCCAGGAAAGGCAAAGCAGGCTGCTCTTTCTGCCTGACTGAGTGCTGAAAAATGAGTTTGGGATTTGCTGTGAGGCGGTGTTGTTTGGGTTGGAGTTTTTTGGGTGGCTTTTTGGGGGGTGGTCTTGTTTTACAGCATCTTTTATGTGCAATTTTCCTCCTAGTATACTTTGGGCAAATGGAGAAGAAGAAATGTCAAATAAGTCCTGTGCTAAGTCCATTTTCTGTTATGTGTTCTAGTGCAGTTATGCAAAGGATTTGTGACTATTACGTGTCAATATTTGCAAAGGAGAGTAGCACAGAGCACATGCTACCTCCTAGCAGCTCTTGACAGGGTTGGAGCAGAAGACTATGGATGGCATTTCAGCTGCATCACTTTTGGAAATAAAACTGCTCTTGTGACTAGGAGAAATTACTGCTGCATGATACACATTGTCGTCTTTGTCTCAAGTGTGTGCAGCTGCTGTCACTTGATTTGCTGCTTGGGCATATGTTGCTGGGGGGAGGGGACTTTTTCCCTTTGTGTTAGCTGTTTTTCAAAATAATGAGGGAGTAATTTTGGACACCAAGTGAAAGAAAGAATAATGTTACCCTCCTTTATGATCCATGTCATTCTGGTGATTTCTGGTCCAAAAAAAAGCTTCCAGTCACATTAAACTCTTAAATGCAGGAAAGCACACACAAAAAAAATGCAATTAAAACATCAGTCTTGGTAGTAAAATAAGCAAAATAAGTAGTATAAAATTGCAGTGTGCTGCTGTTACAGGGCCTGAGTAATGACTCTGACGTGTGTTAGATGTTTTGTTTCCTAATCTTAAAGGAGATCTCTGCCTTCCCTAATAGAGTGTTCATTTATTCCATAGCACTTGTGCAGGTGTTTGATCTGTGAATACTTGTGTGTCCTGTTTTTCTTCTCTGACTGGTGGGATATGCTGGCGGCAGGAGACAGAAGCAGATGCAGCTTCAGTCTCTTAGCTGGCAGTGTATTCCTGCTTCTTTGTTGAAAAGATTGAAACTGTTGGTATAGCACTGTGCTGTAAGTCTTACTAGTGCTAGTCTTAAAAATGTAAAGTAACTCAGTTGAAAAATCACTTGTAAATAAAGTAAGCCTTCAGGGCAGAATGCTTTAGGCTTGCCCTGCTTTGAGTGTTGCGTTGGACAGGGTGATCTCTTGTGGTTCTTTCCTACCTGAATAATCTTATGATTTTGTAGGGATTCTGATGTTTAAGCCTGTCTCTGCCTGCTTTGTTTGCTTCAGACTCTTTTGCCTGCTGTAGATTACATCTCTGTGCTCTGGAGTAATTCTCACATGAGGATTTCTGCCTTTGCAACAGTCTCCTTGTCAAATCCCAGAAACAAAGATTAGCTCTACCACTTCAATTATAGGGAGGAATGATTCCTGTGAACTTTAATTGACTGATAAAAAACCTATATATGGGACCTACACAGCATACAGTGATTTTTGCAGTGGTTAGGAAAGCATGGTAATGTAAGGTCAAATGTGAGATTTTCTAGCCTTCAGATTATTTTTAGTCTCCTAGTGGAGGAAGAAAAGATGTTCTGACAGATAATTTCTTTTTGCCGTCTTTTGTCTCAGTTCAGAAAGTCTTAAGTAAAAATAATATTCTTTTGAAAGAAACAATGGTACAGATGGGTTTGAGGATTTAAGTTTAGCCAAGAAGTTTATTTTGTGTCTTGTTTTTTCTCAGGTGAGACTTAAAATTAAAGGGCTTCTTATTAATGCAGTGAAAAAAGAGTAGCCTTAGAGTATTTATTTTCAAAGTTTCTAGCAATGTTTTCAGTTGTAGCTCATAAACCTTAAAATCAGAGGAAATGAAATATGTGCAAGGCAAAGAGTGCTTTTCATTTCTTTGAATATTAGCAGACTTCTCTGGTAAGATTTGCACTGGGTTGAATTTGCTGACTGATTGGCTCTTTCTGATTTGTCCGTCCCAATTATTCCATTGCTTGTGCTAGTCAGAAATCTTTGTGACATGGAGTCTGGCTTTATGAGGTTTCCAGTATGAATAGGAGCACACTTCTGTTTCTGTGCTATTTAGTAACTGATCTGTGGCAATTGTGTATTTATCCTCTGAACCAAGACTGTACTTTGAAGATGGCATAGGATTCAACCGTATGAAACTGTTTTTATTTGCTGATGGGATGTCATTGCCTTCGGCTTTGCATGTCCGACTGGAGACTTCAGTAACAGTTACCTTCCTGTCTTTCAGGTATTGATAGCTGATGACTACTCAGATCCTTTTGATGCCAAAAGTGAGTTGAACAGAATGGGAAAAGGGGAGAACACTGGCTATATGGAACCATACGAAGCCCAGAGAATAATGGCTGGTAAGAAAAGGCAGTTGCACATGTGAGGTCCAGTTGCATGGCAATTCACATGTATTTTATAGCTGCTGTGAAACAGAAATGTCCTTTGGTATGGAAAATTGTGTTTCTGAAGATGCTTAGGTAGGCAGCAGCGAGTACCATTGAAGCATTGCATTTTCCTGCATGTGCCTTTATGCCTAAAAATACCTCCCTGTACCTCACTTTTAAATAAAGAAGTTTTGTACTGTTGCGTGATAAGATGAAAAAACAAGAGCAATGAAGTTGGAGTGTGTATTGCTCCTCTTGGCANTTAAAAGCAGTTGATCAGCTTGCTTATGGAGTTTTTTCCTCCATCAGATTCGGACTTCTTGGTGTCAGAGGAGGGCTCCAGAGCTACATCTTTCTGTAGCTTCCTTCTTTCCTTCCTTGCTTCTCTGATGTTTGTTTTTTTTTACCAGTAGTCAAAGTGAGACGCTGTAGGATGCCTGTGAGCCTTTAATTACTATTCTTGGTAGTGTCCTTCCTTTTCTGTCATGCAGGGAAGTGGTTAGTGGTGATGTTGTTGTACACCTTCGGACTATTTGAACCCATTGTACTGGCATTATGCAACTTTATTCACCACGTATTTTCTTTATCAGGATCAATATCCTACTTGTTGGCTGTGTACACTGTAAAATGTTCTGAGGTATGGGGCCATATGTTTTTAATTTGTGATGATTTGACCAGTCAACACATATCTTGGTGCAGATCAAATGTACATTTCTTGGATTTTACAGCAGGTCCTTTTTTTCTCATTTTGGGGTAAAAGTCACTCTTGTGCCTGGTTAAGTTGATTGTATGCTTTCCTTTTCTATTGGCAGCTCCTGTTTTGGGCCCTCAGGAAAGATTAATCAGTGGGGGAAGATGAGGCTGTTGGATGCAAAGATCCTTTTTTCATGCAAGTGTTCCTATTTTTCTTTTCTTAAAGCATTTCTGAAGAGAGACACAGGAATTGACATGGAACCAGTTCTTTGGAAGTTTCAGTGCCTTATGGAAGGGCTGGGAGTTGTTATTTCTCATTAGTGTAAATCTGTTTATTATAAGTCAAGGAATTTCTCAGAAAATCAAATTAGTCCAAATAATTTCTTGCTCTTTATACAGCAGTGATGGGCATTTGTAATTTAAACTTTTAAGCTCACAATGCATTGTCATGTTTCTTCCTGCATTTAGGACTGGAGTTTGTTCTCTCTCCTTTTCCAGATTAGCCATAACAAATGAGATATTTAGTGGATACTGGCTTAGCTGCAGTAAGGGATAGTAGGTCTGTGGGCCATTGCAATTACAAGGCATCCTTTTGTCTAATTGGAGCTTGGTGCAACTGATAAGCTGTTATATCTGCTCCTTGTTATTATAAAGGAAACATGAGAAGCTCACAAAGATGCTAAAGGCACTTTCGAAAATAAGGTTTAATTGATTATAATGATAGAACAAGTGCTCTGAATATTGATATGACTGAGCTAGTAGAAGATGATTGATATACCTGTGAAGATGTTTAGTGTTTTGAGATCTGGGTATTTCGTTTCCGGTCTTGTTCTAATGTGGCTAGAGAAGGTTTCCCCATAAACTTCCATGGCATCGGATTGTGTTGACTGTATTCAAACATGTAGTTTCATGTGTGGGGATTTTTTTATTGCCTAGGTGTTGCCTTTGCACTTTACTTGATAAATGAAAATCTAAAGGCATCTTGTTGGAGAGTTTTTAAAGTGAATTCTGTTATGTATCTGCTGCTTCTGAAGAGGACCCTTTGACTGAAGTTGGACTTGCCTCAAAATATTTACTGCTTTGTTATGTTTGTTAGTTTTGTTGTCTGATGAATAGAGGAACATCATATGGCTATCTGTTTAGCCTGACTAATCTGATTAAATCCTTCTTATTGCATTTAATGTGGCTTAATCCTAGAGAGAAGGAATTTACATAACCCAGTGGAGTGTACTGCAGGAGAGACAGAAAATAAAACAGCTTTTTATCAGATATTCCATGTTTATTGGTGTACTCTAACTCTTGAACTCTGGGAACCCAGTGTAAGGGTAGTTGAAATACGACCCTAAAGCTTTTGTGCATGCTGCGTGCTCCTTGAGTTAGTAGAGGATTAGGCCAAAGGAGATGTCCATATGAAGTAAGACCCTATGATTTCAATATGAGAAAGTAAGCTTACATCTGAGTAAAAATGCATGATGTCTGAAGTAACTGATATTTTTATTCAGAGTTTATCCTTTCTTCCTACAAGTTCTGTGGTCTTAAAGTTCTCAGGTAGTTTGTTCTGAGCTGATGTTTAATTTAAAAGAAAAGGCAGTCCCTCAGTTGATTTATTTAAATAAATAATTGAATAGTCTATCTGTTTCCATGCTATCTGGGGTTAGAATTGGTTCAGTCAGGCTTGAAGTTTCTTCTGCTGATGGTACCCCCCCCCCCAAAAATACTGTCTTCCCAGATTTGTGGTTGTGATGACTGGGAAAAAGAGCAATCTTTATGACAAGGTTTGGAAAGACTTCTTAAAGAAAGACTTGACCTGAAGCTAAGGTAGAGTGTGTTGATAACAAATGCATATTGATAAGAAGCTATTATCTCTTATGAGCCAAACATATCTGCTATGGTATTGATATTCCTGTCTAGTCTTGAGGAAATCCAAGCCAAAGGTTCAGAGAGAATCCCTTGTGGTCTAGTACCTGAAGTACTGTGTGGTGGGAGTCTCAGCTTGGCTGGGGGTACTCCCAAAGCCACAGCAACAGTTGTTGCATCCTTGCATTGTCCATGACCTGTTTGGAGATTGGATGTCGCAGAGTAACTACTCCAGTGTAAAAGAAGTTGTCTGTGGTATATGATGTGCAATATCCTGGACTATGCATGGAGTGAGATTCTGGATTGGCTACTGTCAAGCATGCATGACAGCAATAGAGGTAGCTATGATGCTGATTTCTAAGGATCCGGAGTAGTGGGCGGACCTTACTTCTCCCCTGGTGTCAGTTTGTAGCTGCTGCAGTGACCTGTGGCCTGTCACGGAAACAAGCCTGTGCTGCTTTACCTAGACTGTAACCAAGTATCACTGCTTGGATCAGGTGTAGGATGTTCCTCATGCTTGAGAGAAAGCTCTGCAGAGAAGCTGTGGCTGGAGATGCTGCATTTGAACAGAAGTGAATAGCTGAGACAGTGTCAGGTCAGAGTGCTGGTGATCGTAACATCTAGGCTTCTCTGTCATCCATTTCTCTCAGGGAATGCTAGAGGAAGAGAGGCTAGGTTCCACTTGAGTATTTACTCCCATCAGTCTGCACTGAATGTCAAATCCTGGAGAGGGGTCTGTTTGTTTTCTGTGGTAATCTCTTACCTGAGAAGAGAAAACGTTTCCTAAGTTCATTGATATGTTTATGGCTATGGATGTGGAAAATGTGTGCATTTTTTTGCCTTTACAATCCCCTAAAAGTCATAAGACCCTATTCTAGTTATAGTCTTATGGGCATGCCTTTCCTCTTTTTCCTGACAGCTGTGCATGTTGACATAGCTCTTCCAGGCATCTCTGCCTTTCAGAAGGAATTAACACCAGTCCTCAGATTACACGAAATATTTGCAATCAAATGCCAGATCAAGGCTGTCTACACCACACCCCACTGTGTGCTGCATCATAGAGTGCATCTAAAATTTCCCTTTGGAGAAGGATCCAATTTTGGATCATCATTCAGACAGAGATATGTTGGTAGGCAATTTGTTGCACAAAGGACTGTGTCGTTTTAGGGTATGATAAGGACTACTGGCTAAAAGAGTGAGTTAATAAACTGCATCTGTTGTCTTACTTGGTGCTTGGATTTTAAGAGAGCATCTTGCTTCCAAAAGGAGATATTTTATGCCCTGAGTAACCTCTAAAGTTACCCTGATCAGAACAGCTTATGATCCCTTGAGTATGAAACATCTAGCATGATACATGCTGTAGTATAAAATTCAGCTTACTTAAACAACAGTAAAATTAAGGTCATTTAAGTCTCAAAATAATTTGGAGCCACATCATGAAAAATAGCTGGGCAAGGGGTGGGGGTGGAGCTGTTTGGTGAGAGAGGAAGTAGAAAGCATTGTTGGGATATGATGCCTACCTTGAGAAATGTGTGTTGGCAAAATCACTTATGTTTTTCTGGATCAGGAATTGTATCTTCTATTCTGTGAATGGTCAGGGAAAGAGAGATAGAGAAGGCTAAACCTTCAGTTAGGACAATGATTTGAAAGATCACTTAAGCATGTGCTGCATCAGTGCCTTGATTTCTTAGAGATCAAGGAATGCCTCACGTCTGGGACCTGACAGTCTTGATGTACATTACATTTTTCCTTTGCTTTTATAGGTATAACCTGGGACTGTTCCAGAGAAATCAGCCTCTTTATGGGGTTCTGGCCTCTAGTTCTGCCTCAAGAATGTGGTAGATGGAGAAAACCCTCTTCTTGTGACTCAGAATTCTGAGCACTTAAATGGGTAGCATTTCTGCAAACAGTTGCTTTCACTGAGATGTAACATACCATGTGGTATTCCTCATAGAGCCAATGCTGTGTAGTGTGTAGACTCAAGAAGGCTGTCAGCAATATTGATAAAATATACACTGTGCCTCTGTTCTGATCAGGATAACTTCAGGGCATAAAATATCTCCCTTTTGGACAGCCAAAGTAGGTATTACAGGAGGAAGGAATTCAATTTGCTATTGATGTATTTCTCACAAGAGTCTAGTCACACATTTGTCCTGGGGACTGGACATGTTAGATCTTGTAGGTGGGATGAGCTATCCCATGAGATCAGAGAAAGTGCTCAATGTGCATTTGGCAAATCCCAAATCAACACAGAAGCATGCTGCTGCTACTCCTTGAACACTGGAAAATCTAAGTAAGTTACAAAAAGGCTTCTGGCCTTTTTGGAAAGCTGAATTCAAGTGTCAAACTGAATAGATGAGCTTGTGTGCATGCTCCAGGGCTAGGTGAGTGGTGTGACTGAAGAATATGTGTACTGGACCTGAAGAGCTGGAATCTATTCCTAGGGATGCTCTAGAGCATTAGGATCATGGTACAGAGTTACCTATTTTCTTGCCTATGTTGTTCAGTGTTCATCAACCTGAGCAATTAGACATTTGCACTACTGGCAAAAGTGTGCATAAGCTAAGGGAAGTGTTTGATGAGGAAGGGGAGGGTTTTCATCTAGTGAGGCTTTAATGAATGTGAGCATTTTGTCAACAGGAGCTCTTTTAAAATTAAACAAGGGGATTTTTGAGAGAATTCCAAAAGAAAAATCACAGCTTTATTCATAGACTCACAGCAATAGCATCCTCTTCCTTTCTTCTTTTTCTGTGTATTTATCATCCTGTCTCTACATGCATCATCCTGGCTGTGCAGTAGAACAGCAGTAAGCAAGTCTAACTAGCTCATACTAGAGATTTTGTGCTTGGCCTTCTTTCCCTGAGGATGCGGAAGGCTGAGGCTCCTCTCTACTTGCAGACAGTGCTAGGAGAGTAAATGCCTTCCTGCACTCCACTGCTTCTTTCTAGGGACTGAGGTAAGAGTCCATGGCTGCATCACAATGGAATCTCTAATGCGTGATAGGCAACCTAGCAAAAACAGTGCCCCTGCCTTAACTGGGAGCTTCCCAAGGACATGCTGGGAGAAGTAGCTCAGTCTTCATGCAAGCTATCACAGAAATGCTGGGAGTATGGAGAAAACAGCATTCCCATGAACCTGCACCTACTTCAAAAGGTCTTGAGTGTCAGTTTCCCTTGTAACTAGAAAGGCTGTCTTTTTGTTCAGACATGTAACTTCATCTGAATAGTCACTACAGCACATTGGTGGTGAGTCAGATCTTGTAAAATTCTTTACCAGGTGGCCTCTGGCATGTTGCTTGTTGGCACCGAGTTTACAACTGCAAATAATATACGAGCAATGATAACTACTTTGATAAAGGCTTTGATTGGGATGCCTAGATTAGCACGTACAGCATGGGAAGTTTAGAAGGTATATTTTTGGCTAATTGAAAATCACTGAGCCTAGCAAGCAAACTAGATCTCTGAGCACTGTAGTGACTCTGTGTGAGATTTGCTGTTTGTCTGTACTTGAGCATGGCAGACAGCTGTAGCCAGCACAAGAGGCAGTGTGTTTGTCCGCTAAGCTCAACAGTTGGCATAGTTTTCAAAAGACTTTAAGCTCCTTCTCTTGTTCCTACATTTGTGTGTTTCAGTTCTAATTCTCTTTGAGGGTCCTAACAATAGGAAATCCGCCCCAAATGAGAATTGATCCATTGTCAATGCCCCTCATGTGGTACTGTGAACTCCTCACCAGCACTGTTATCATCCTGTTTCCAGATGATGTGAATAGACTGCATGCTGGTCATTCTAGGAGAAAAGTTTTAAGATATTTTTTTTTTCTTTTAAAAGTGTGGAAAAGTGCAAGATAACTCTTCACTTTTGACATTCAATGTGTCTGTGCTTTCTTCTCAACATTTGCAATGTGGAGAGCCACTGGGTAGGATCTGAAGAAGATCAGTAGCACACAAAAGTCAGCTTGTGACTGGTAAGAAGATGGTTTTATTTACGTGTTGGGAGTTTTCTATAGAGCAGCACTGGAAATCTTGGGGAGTTCTTCCTAGAAGTGACAAAGGAGATATGCCTGATGTGTTCTGAGCATTCCCATCCTTTGGAGCATAGTGCTACTGTTATTGTCACCTGCTTCTATCCTGTCATGCAAAATTCCCTGTACCTCATGAGAAGTGAGGACATATGCTCTGAACAGCTGTGCTTCTTCTTTAAAGTACACTAGATGTGATGTTAATTAGAAACATCCTGTGCTTCAGCATCTATTTCAAGTTGTTTCTAACTTCATTTGGAATTTGGACAGACATTCTGTTGAGCAATGATTTAAAGGAAAGAAATTGTCTAGGAACAATTACAGCGGAGAACTTCCTTGGCATTAGGTCTAATGTGCATGAATTGCGAGATGTTTGAAATACTGCTGGATCTGCTTCAAAACAAGTCCTTACATTCTCTGGGCAAAGCAATTGATTTCACGTGTGCCATGAAATCCTACCATTTTAGAAGCATTTCCAGTTGCCAGGATCATCAGTACTTCTCTTCCTGTCTTCATGAGCACTTGGTACATCAGTGATTGTGAGAAGATAAAGCCAGAAAGGATAGAGTCCAATTTCTCCTGTTGTGAGAGACTCTGATATGTTGTGTTTGCTATAACTAGGTGCATCACTGGGCTGGAAACCAGCTGTGCATAAAATTAATACATTTTCGTTATGTTTAAAGGTGTCTCCTCCCCTAGAAAGATTTAAGGTATTCTCTCTAATGTTTAATACTACATGTTTAATTTAACATTGGTTTTGTTTGTGGTTTTGTTTTTCCCCCGTTTCAACACCTTTATCTTGCTTTTTTATTTGATATAGTGTGGAAATTGACTAAATGTGAAACTTGAATCACAATCCTGAATAAAAATTGAGTTCTTCACTGTTTTTCACTCTTGTTCTCATTAAGACAAAGTTTATTCCCAAAAGAAAAGAAGCAAGATGTCCAGAACTTTGGAAAGATACATCAGAATTATAGCAGACTAATTAAGGGTGCATGCTGGAGGACTGTAACTTCATTCATTCAATTTACTTGTTCACTGTCTGATGAATCTGGCCTACGTACGTAAAAAGCAGAGTAAAGGAATGGATGCTTGGATGTTTGGAGAAGAGAAACCAAGGAGCTCAAAATGCTGTTTCACCCTTGCCTGCAGTCTGAAAGACTTGAGTTGGCAAAGAAGCAGTAGTTTCAAGCCACTTTTGATCAAGATAGTTAGTTTGACAAAATCTATCTGCTTTCCTAATACAAGCAATGTGTAATGTATGCAGGTGCTTTTTGCTTGGTGCCTACATGTGTTTTGCATGCAGCGTTGCCTGTGGCATAGAGTTATACTTGTGTTTCTTAGTATGCTGCTTTGATTTTTTCACCTGCCAGTTACCACAGGTCTTCCATTTACTTCATCCTTCTCATCCTCAGATAAGTTTCAAGATTCTGGACTGCTTTTCTTAAGAACAATTGTGCTTTTAATATGAGATGTGAATTGCCTGTCCCTTCAAGATAATAGTGATGCTTCTGGCAGCAGTTTTAGTAGCAGTGAGGTCTGTGTGGTCCAACAGGATCTGTAATTTTAGAAGCTGTCTCTTGGGAAATGCAAAAAAGAGAACTGTGACCCTAGAGTGAAAAGAATTCAGTAAAGTATTCATTGGAGTATTAATACTCTTTTGGTTACGAAGGTGGAAGAGCTACTGTTTTCTCATTTTATGTCCTGCTGACCTATTCAAGTTCTTTTAATCTTTCCCCTATCTCACTTCTACCCTCCTCCCCCCAACTTGTACCCTCTAGTACCACATATATTGAATTTGAAGGAGTCTTATTTCTCTGGTGATCTAATGGGATAGAAAAGATGTACTTCATCTTGGTGCAAAGGAATCTCTTAGGTAGAACATGCTTGAACATGAATGTACATGGCTGTGATGGGATCCTCTGCCTGTCCTGCAGAGATTGGTGTGAGTCGTATAAACCCTTAAATTGGATAAAGTAAATAAAAAATGCAACTGTTTTGCATTTTCCCTTGTAATCAGACCTCTGTAGACTGTGATGCCTTCTAATTTAATCAGTGGTCCATCTGTTCTTTCCATGCCTGGGAAGGCTTAGAGGCAGTGAACACAAACTGAAATAAGAGGTTCATTGAAGACAGGGAAAAGAAAAAAAATCTCACTATGAGGACAGTCAAATTGTGGGGAAGGTTGCCTAGTGAGACTGTGTAGACTCCATCTTTGTAATTTTTCAAAACTGGGTTGAGAAACCAGAATGTGAGTAACCTTGTCTGACTCCATAGCTAAAACCTGCTTTGAGTAGGACATTGAACAAGATGACTTCCACTCCCTGAGATCTTGTTTAACCTAGCTTATCTTATGGTTCTGCAACTGATCTGTAAAAATGAGAAGTGGCTGTGAGAGTCAGCATATTCCAGACTAGATTGCTGGAACCCATGTTCGTTTAGTCTCAGTCAATTTCCAGCTTCACCATCACAACAGTGTTTTCCCAATAATGATCTTTTTAAACTTTATCTCTAGGAGGACCAGACAGGTGACTGTGAGGCACAAGGAAACAGTCTGCTGAAATGTAGCTTGAGCAGGGGCTTATCCACAAACATTCTGGTTTTGTGGAGGTAACCCTAGATGGGCAGAATCCATGCTGATAGCATACTGTTGCAGCAAGAGAGTATGATTCTTGACAGCTGTTCACTATCACTTTGTGGGGGGAAGGAGCAGAGGCGGAACAGATGGGCTTCCAGGCTGCATTTGGCCTGCATATGCACTTCTGGACTTTGTAGGTAGGAATTCTGGCTGCTTTCCAGGTGAAGGTATGGTGGAAGCATAGGTGACTGATACTATTGTGGTCTGCCACAGCAAAGGAAGGGAACACTGTAAACTCATTTTTGGGTCTGACTGGGTGGAGTGTTATTTTGTTAGGCAGTGAGACACCAGAGATACATCCTGCCAGCTAATCAGCTCAACTCTCAGTCTTCTAAGGTCTGTTGCTTCATGCAAAAGCAGAATGTGGTGAATTTGTTACATGAAGAATCAGCACTGTATTGGAGATGTTGCTGATGAGTTTTACAGGGATTTGTGATATGGAGCTGTAATAGTGATACTAAAAGAAAAAAATGAGAGGTGCACTTGGGACAAAAAGTGATACAAAAATCTCATGTCACATATGAATGTATCTTCAATTATGCTTTGTTTTCCTTTTCTCTTAATTCTTTTGCAAAGAGGGTTTTAGCCAAGGAAATGTGAAAATGTTTAAGAGCAGCATGTTAATAAGCAAGCTAGTGTCAGGATGACAACCCTGGGAATAGATATTTGTAGCCTAACCTGGATTTACTGTTTTTTTAAAATCAACTGGTGGACATTACACATGCTGTTAAGTCAAAAGGAATTTCTACCCTTTCTCCAGCTAGCTGTGCTTAACTCAAAGGTCCTGCTTGGGGGTCTTTTTTATTTTTTTTTTTTTCTTTTTCCCATAACTACTGAGATTTTTTTCTCTGAAGAACTTTCTCAATCATTCTTTCATATTATATTCTCACTTACTGAAGTCACTTTGGGTTTTTTTATCTGCACTGTACAGAAGAGTTAAGTAAGGTCAAAAAAAAACTGGTACAGGAAGTATTAGTTAAGCATGAGGTAAACAGAATAGTTCTTTGAAGGAACAAGATACCCTTTCAGCTCTGGTATTTTGTCATCTTTGTTGTGCTTAGTTTGCTAGTAAATGAATAAAATTTTTGCCTGCTGGTTTTGCATCCAGCCTCTGGAAATCCCTAGTGGCAAAACATGAGTGAAACCTTCAGTTAATGAAGTCTTTTTCTGACATCAGCTGTAATATAGTAGCTACAATTTCTCTGGTGCCTTTTTCAGTTAGGGATGAGTGCTTTCGTATCCTTAAAAGTAAACAAGAGTTGAAGATTCAAAAGTTCTGTGTCTGTCTCTCTTTTTCCACAGAGACTGTACACCTTGCCACATTAGTTTACCAACAGTTAATTGTGGCTTCACAGCAGTGTCATAGATTGAACTTAAAACTTCAGTGAGAAGTGGTGAGAAACACAGTTTTTATGCTCTTTGCATTTTAGATCAGGTGGCAAAAACATACAGCTTTTTTCTTTCTCTGATTTCTGGCTATGAAGAGAACTCTGCTTGAAATTGCTCTTTTGGAGGAGCTCGGACATCTATGCAAACCCAGCTCATTACCATTCTGGCTGCTAAAATTATTTGAAGCAATTCTCTGCAGGAACAGCCTGTTCATTCTGGCTGAGGTCAGGTAAACCTCATCTGGCTTTGGTGTGTGTTGGTGTGCTGATCTGTGTGTTAAACTTTGTTATCCCTCCTCAGGTAAAGACCTAGGAAAGCCTTCAGTGTTTTTCTGCTTGCTGATGGACTGTATTGTGCTACTGTGACTAAATTTGTTGAATAATGCCAGTGTGCAAATATAAGATGGAAATATTCAGTCTTCATCTGGGCTTGAACAAGGCTTTGCATTGTTCAGCTTCAGGTGTTGGTGCCTTGAGGTGGGAGAGTCCACATACATCTTGGTTTTATGAAGCAGGATGTAGCCATGCAAATATGATGCTATTGCAGGTTACACTAACAATTCAGAACAACACAGGTAAACCTGGGTGAGTTTAGGTTTCCCTGAAGGAACCTGACTTGCTTTCAATTCTGTGTTCGTTTTTTGTGGAGTGGATAATTTGAAAATCACTGTGATGAAGCAGTGGCTTTCGTGCTGTTCTGGCTCTTGTCTTTTGTGCAGTTGAACAACAGTAGCACTTGTCTGGGATGGGCTGCAAGACAGAGAAGTGCGAGCTTTTTCTAAGCAAGTGGCTCTGATGTAGCCTGAGATTATCTTGAAAGTGTCTGTGCTGCCGCCTCAGTTGAAATAGAAAGGGAAGAGTGAGATGAAATTAAAAAAAAGGGTGATGTCTTTCATATATACCCTTGATCTTATATGATATTTTTGCTGAGTAGAACATACTATTGCCCTTTCCTTTGGCTGTGATATCCACCAACACTGAGATCCTGGAATCATGGTAGAATATAGAGCATAACAAAAGACAGCCCCTCCTAACTATTTTTTAAAGGATCTTTTTGTATCTGTCTCTTAAATAACAAGAAAACCCAGCAAAAATACAGCCTTCCACAATTGTCTCCATGAGTGTGATTTTGTGCATTGTAAACGTTTGCATGTACACTGGATAGTGGTTTAGAGATGCATATTGGAAAATAAGAGTGTAACTGAAAAGTTTACCCCAGAAAGTGTTGTATGCATCAGGATTGTGATTACAATGAATTTTTGTAACATGACTTTTTCTGGCTTGACCTAATTGGAAAATATTAAATATCCGTCTTCCAGATTTGTGATACTTCCATTGCAAGAAGTAGAAAAAAACCCAGTGATTTGTGATGTTTGCACATGACTGTCATTTGCTTTCTTAAAGCACCTGTTCTTAATGATTCTGTACTGAATGCTAACGAGATTTATTTGCTGTTATGTATCAGTGTAAGCACAAATGCACTTGAGTGATGATGTGATAGACTGCATACATTCAAAGACTGCTGCAGTTCTGTACTGTTGTATAAGTCTTGTCCAAGGGGAAAACCCAACACCGTGTAACTGACAGATTACTCTGCAAGTTGGCTTTTTACTAGGAATGGACATCTGATCAGGGTTTACCGGAGTAGTATAATAACTACAGGTAAATCTGCAAACACGAGCAAGGTACTGCATGTTGGCTCATTGCAGAGTATTTGAAATCTACAAATGCTAGACACAAGTTTTTCCTTCCACCAATCCCTTGCTGACCTACTTGACGCAATGAGTAGAGAGATCCTAGGCCAAAGAGGATGAGTTGAATTTTCCCAGTAATTTCAACATTCATATCCCTGTCATTTTTTTCTGTGCTGTCAGCTATCATTTAATGCATGCAAGGCCTTGGACTGTGATAAGTAAAATCTGTGGTTGTATGTAATGACAACTGAGCAGCTTTCTTCATCTAATCGTGGGAAGGTAGAATTCCAAATTAAACCTTTTTTTTTTCCAGGGCTGAACAGCAAATGAAGACCATGCTTTATGTCTACATTAAAGATCCTTATGGTATGCATGTGCAGGATTGTGCTGGACTTTTACATTGGAGTTTAACATTTGGTGTTATATCTGAAAGCTTGTGTGTCCAAGCGGTGGTGATTCACTTGCTTAGGTGCTGATCCAGAACTCAGCTTGAATGACAGAGCAGAAAGATTGCAACTAGGACAATACTTCCCTTGGGGAAAGCATGTAAAAGTGGGGAAAACAGCGAATAACCACAGTGGCTGATCTCTGCTGCTTGCAACTTGCCAGTTGGAAAATTGCAAATTATCACTGTGGCAAATAATCACTGTGGCTGTTCCATGCAGTGAACAGGAGAAAAACCAGATGGTTTAGCACGCAGATACTGTGTGGCTTTTGAGCACTGCCAAAGGAGGAAACAGTACTGATAGTGCCTGCTCTTCCTGGAATGCTGGCTGGGGAAAGAGGAGGGAAAGAGCTCTTGCAAATGCGTCATATATTGGTTCCAAAGCTTTGCCTTCTCTTTGTTTTCTTAGCATTTTTCTTTTAAAAAATTACTAACAAAGATAAAATAATGGGCATTAGTCATCAGGGAAGTTTCAGGCTATGTTTTAAGCAGGCAGCTGGGGTTTTTTTTGAGGGTTTTTTTTGGTTGGTTGGTTTTTGGTTTTTTTAATCATGGTGACAAAATCATTCACTGCCTGGACAAAGACAATGCACAATTCACATTTATGTGTTCCTCTTAATGATGTAGCCACCAGGTCTATGGAATAAAACTCTTCTCCCTGCCTTGTGCTCTCTAGGGCAAATACTAGCAGGTGGCTAAAAGAAGATAACATCTCATCTGGCTGAGAATAAATCTTATCTGAGTTTGTTAAATCAGATATGGCTTTTCTTCTGGCTACAAAAGTCTACTGCCTTACTGTACCATGTAAGTTGTACCTGTAGGGAACTTCTTCCCACTATTTGTATCACAGGGAAGTCTGGAGGGAGGCTTCTATCTACTTATCCTTCTCTGCCCTCTCCCACATTCCTAGGAGGCTGTGCTCAAAGTCAGCTACATGCAGAAAAGATAACTCCCTTCTGCATAAGTCTCATAGAATTAAACCTCCAGCTCTCGGGAAAAAGTTGCCTATTTTATCCTGGTTGTATAGACTCCCTTTTGCTCACATCCGCTTATTCCAGCAATATCATCCTGAGTATATAAATATATATATTTATACTCATTAAAAAAATCATTTTGATCAGTGCTTATCTCATTTGATTCTTTTGAGTAAGCTTTCAGCAAACAGAGTCTCACAGGCAGACATGTTGCAAGTAAACATCTTCCTTCTGCGTGAGTTTGTTGAAGAGCATTTAAATTATGAACGATTTTTCTTCCACACCTGTCCTCTCTCAAGGGGATTCCTGTGAAAATGAGATACTGTGTTCATGAAGAGCACTGGCAAGGGCACGGGAGCATCAGTAGCAGTCATGAGCAGCAGGACTGATATAACTACAGGAAACGGTCATATTCACTGCAAACTTCTCTGTCCTGACATGGGACAGATTTAGCTTGTTTGAAATAGGCGTTTAGACTTTGGTATTAAAATGGCTTTCAAGGACCATTTATTCTGTTTTTGCTAATCTTAAAGCAAATCTTTTGGGACATTGTAGTTTGTGTCCCAGGCTGATGAGAACTTTAACACTAACCTTGTGTACGTGGAAACCCCAGCACAGCACTCTGTTTCCCAGAGGGCTTCTGTGTTCCCTTTTACCACAAGAATAAATGTTCTTCTACACAGCTTATAAGTTCTGGAGTATGGAATGAGGATCTTGAAGTTTTTGGTTTGCACTATTGCCACATGGATTGCTCTGTTTAGGCCATGTAACCATGATTGTTGAATCCCAAAGGTCAGTACTCCAGACAGGTCAAGAAACCCTACAAACAAACCAGGAATATAGCACTGTGATGTAACTGGCTGTAGCAGCATCTGGAGTTGGCTCTTGGTCAAGCAGCAGTAAAAGTACAGACTTTCAATGTGTTTTGGATTCTTTGTCCCCTCATCTAAATAAAAAGTGCATCCCTAGTCCTCTTCTGTGTCTTACTGAAAAATGTGCAAGGAGTAGGCCAGCAACATCAAAGCACCTCCAAACAGGCAAAATCTGCAGAAATCAAGAATTTTAAACTGACAGTTAAACAGTTAATCATTGCTCATGATTCAGAAAATACGGTATTTAGAGGAAAGGCTTTATAGAATAAATTTCTGCCTCCAGGGAACTGAAGAAATTTAATTTTTTATTTCTTTGCTTCTGCCAAAAGTGAAATACATCTCCAAGGGTGATTTTCATGTCCTTTAGAAGAGGTACTGCTGTCCTTCCAGGCCACCAGGATTTAGGTTTTCTTCCAATGTGTTTTGTTTTTTAATCAGCATCCTCCAACTCCATCAACACCCACCCCTCCTCTTCCTCACCCTTCCCACTCACAAAGACAAATGTGTGCTTCCTGTCTTCTTGGGCAGGATAGTGGTTGCTTGTTTCAATTCAGTACATACCTTCCATGGAAAATATTAATGGGTTTTTTGCTATTTTATTGATACTTATAAATGGTCTTCTCCCTGCCTGGCCCTGCTCTGACTGGCCTAACAACTTTTCTTTATCAGGATTATTGGAATGTAAGGTTGCTTTGAATGCTTCTTCCTGGGGTAATGAGTCATACTTGGACTTTAGTAATATTTCCGGCAGTACACAGACAATGTGAAGATGTTGGTTTTTACATCATGTGGTTCTGCCAAGCCCTCACAGGGAACAGGGGAACAAATGTCTGCTCATTCCTGGAAAGTGGCTCACTTCTGAGTCACTTGCCTTCTGTTTGGAAGAAAAGATGAGGAAAGGAAGGTCTTCTCATATCCAGTTTTTCCTGCAGAAAAATCTGGAATACTTAACATTGGGTGGCAATTGCTGCAGTCTCAAAGCAAAACAGCTCTCCCTGCCAGTGGAATATAATTGGTGTTCCCTTGTGTCCCAGCAACTGGAGGCATCCAGTTGGATCTGGAAGCAGAGGAAAAAGCAGTTTGATTTCTGGTGACCTGAGGCAAAATTTGAACAGAGGTAAAACTTAGCTTCTCTAGTGAACAGGATTTGCAGTAATAAAATGAGAATTCTGCTTCACAAGTCCTGGAATACTTTCAGACTGTCTTTCCAAAATGGATGTGAAAAGAAACATTCATGATGAGGATTGGATTAATAAGCAATTGGCTGAGTATTTTGACCTGTTTATCTGGGAATTAATTCAATGGAAGCAAATGTTTGTATCAGGGTGATCTTTGCATTAATCTGTTTTATGCCTCTGACAAACTGGCAAGTTATTGGTTGATCTGTTACCTATCCATACACCTGGAGAAAACAGCTTACTGCCGGTTAATGTGATTACTTGCCAGTTCAGTGATTTTCCATTAGAAGCCTAAAGAGCAGAACATGTGTAAAGCAGAGGTTTGGACCATTTCAGAAAAACTTATGCCTTGATAGCAAGACCTCCTGCAAATGGGACTTTGTTGTCTGTGATCAGATTTGGCCCTGATGTGACTTTTACCTGCTAGATATTGTAAGGCTGTCAGGATAACACTGGGGGAAATGCACCAGATACTCACCAGTGCCTGTCAATGTGAACCTGAGCATTTTCATGTTTCTTTCTGCTTCCACTGATAATTTCTGGTTTTCAATGACAGGTGAGAATACCAGGAATGCAATTGGCTGTTGTCCACAAACAGGCCTTGTTCCCGAGTTATGTTCTCAAATTCCTTCTTTTTTTTCTTTTTTTTTTTTCCAGTATGGTATTTTATTTATCCATGGAAAGCTAGTGTGCTTATAGCAAGTCTTCCAAACACTTTGTGGGCTGCCCTTTTAGGGCTTTTGAATATAGAGTGTTTGAATCCACATTCCAGAAGCTGCTGTTTATAATTATGTTCTGACTATCCTAGTTGAAGACAGATTAGCCTGTTCTCTCATTGCAGAAGCACTCCCTCCTCCCTGTGGGGAATTTTGTGTATATTTTGTGGAGGAAACAATGCAAGAAGTGGACTCTGTTNNNTTCAGGGTACAGTTGTTTGCTTGCTTGCTTGAATTAAATACCTGTATCTTTCTGGTGATAAATGTTTGATCCATCTGTGAGCCTTGAAAAGTTTTGTGAGTTTCAGATAAAGTTGCTTCAGTGTTGAGATCCTGGTCACTGGAATTATCTGGTAGATTTGAGTGACACAAACGTACTCAGTGAGAACAGCAGCACAGTATTTGGTGTTCACTGCAAGCTGGTTAGTTTTGTAGTTAGTAGCAGGTTTTTTGTTGTTGTTGTTGTTTTGGTTTTTTTTTTTTTTTTATTTGGTTAGTGGGAAACTAAATCCAGTTCAATAGGATNATTGAAGTTGTTTAAATGCTGACTTCTGGAAAGAGAGCAGAAGAGAAGTAGCCATCTGGAGGAAACCTGTAGTCTGAATCCAGAGGTAGGAGGATGGAAATTCTTCAAGCTGACAGCTTTACAGCTGTCCTCTGTACAACCTTATCCCAGCTTGGTGTTTATGTGTTAATGTGTGTTAATTAAATGAGTGAAAAATCTACTGGGCTTTCTGCAAGTAACTATGTATTTGAAAGAATTTAACTGCATGCAAAAGTGAT
>VXBU01017242.1:73251-104070 GCA_013400315.1 Bombycilla garrulus
TTGAAGTTAGGAGTATTTCCAAGTATTTTGTTTCATGCTTTCTGAAATAGGATGAGGCTTTATTCAGCAATGTCTCCAGATAAACTCTGTGACTGCTGCACTGTTGAATGGAGCTGAGTGCAGCTAAATGTCCCCTGTAAAATCCCTTCAGTAGAATTCTGTTTTCTGTCCTGAGTATTGCTCTTAAGCTTGTCAGATACAAAGGATGTTGATAACCCTTGTACTTTGTTTAAAAGTCCATTTCAGTGCTATCTTTCCAGGAGCTGACCTTGCATCTTAGTACTGTTTCCAGCATGAGACCTTTGTAGTCAGATTTGTCTCATTAGGACAGTGCTTTTGGCTAGAGGAAACAGCTGAGGAACTGGTAGGACTGTCATTTTAATTTGGCACCAATCTTGAAAGCTGTAGTTGAGATGGAGAGGGGTCTGGTTTATCACTTTTGTACCTGATATGTTTGGGCCAGTGCACTTTGAAATCTGACATACTGGCAAGTCAAAACAGCTTTATTGTGCTGCTGTTGATAAATCTGTAAGTTAATGCGACTGTATCAAATTGCACTGTAGTTTTTCTTGGTTTTCATTGGAGCATGCATAAATTACAGATTGATGTCAGACTGATAAAGAAACACTTATGTATGTTTTACCACTGATGCTGTGATTTGTGGAATGTAATTTGTTTAAAATGTTTCCCAATACAATAACAGAGGTTGAAAAAAATCAGGGAATATATATACCTTAGTGATTTTGTCTCTTGCAGGTTAGGACTCTTCCTGAATATTAGATGTAGTTGAGCAAGATGCGCTGTTACTGTGATACAGCCTGTCTTTGCTTCTCAGGCTGCCCAGATTCATTGTTCATTGTCTTTCACTACACAGGAGAACAAAAACTCTTGCAATCCCTTAACTTCAGGGAATCTCTGTATAACTAACATTCCATACATATTGTGGCAGTAAGACTCCTGCATTTTACTTGTCTAGTGTTTAATCAAAAGAAATGTTTAAAAGGGGCTGTAAAATGGCATTGAGTTTATTACTGCCTGGTGACGTTTACAGATGTGCTTGATTTGGGAAAATGGGCTTTTATATTATCAGAACTTTTTTTAATAGTGCAACTACATTATTTTACCTCTAGTTACTGCATGCTTGAGGTTGAGATGAAGGAAGTATCTACTGGCATCTGGCTGTTATAGAATGAACTGGTTGTGTTTTGGTCTGTTGCATCCTTTTGGAAGGCAAGCTGAAGAAGTTCACCTGTTGCGTTCTGTAAGCAAGTAGTAATGTTTTCGGAGTTACCTTTTGCTGGCTTCATAGCTCTTCTGCTTCCCTGATGATATATCTCTTAATTCTCTCCAAATTATTTTCAGGAATCTATGCATCTATGTGTAATCCTGTTGAATTATTTAGGGCTATTACGGTGTTTGGTGTGGCTAATGTGGGTGCTTGTCCTGTGGAGATCTATTCTGTATGTGAGTATCAGAATTGTTCACCAAGTAAGAAGAACAATGTCAAATTCAGTCTTGTATCTCATAGTGTTGTCTGAGTTTCTGTACCTCTCCTGGTCAGGTTCTTGGTTTTAGACAGGAGCCCAAACTTCTGGAGCCCGATTCTGTAATAACCGCTGATCTGTGAGAACCAGAATTCTCTATGGGAGTCTTCCAGACCACTGGCAAAATCAGTGCTTTCAAAACTTCAATTGTTATTTCTTCTGTTAGCCATTAACTTAATGCTGAATTGTATACAAATGTACTTTTAATCAGCAGTAAGAAGTCAAATTATATAGTTCATAAAAGTGAATTTCTAAAGAAAAAGTTAAATTAACACAGTTTTCAACTTCCTAATCATTCCAAAGACTATTTTAGCCCTTAGAGCTGTCAGTCTTAGAGGCTGTAAAATAAACATGAGAAATACTTCATCACAAATGTTCTGTTGTCTTCTACTATCTGATTATTGAATATCAATTTGAATATCAATTTGCACAGAGCTATCAGTGTATATAATGCTAATACTGCTTTATGGTACAGATGAATCTGTGTTTATTGAAGGGAGCTTTTTCTGATTCAGCTTTTAGTAAAATTACTTTTATTTACAAATACTCTCAAAGGTGAATTTTCAAGTGTATTTATACAAAGCTTTTTTATGCAAAGAGATTGGAGATATGTGTGTATAAGTGTATGTGCATACATGCATATGTTTTTATATATCACAGAATATGCTGTGTTGAAAGGGATCCACAAGGATCATTAAGTCCAGCTTCTAGCCCTGCACTTACCTCTCTCTAGGTTGTAGCTTTTCCTAGAAAAGCTTTTCTGCTTTAGAATCAAGTAGTCATAATTTTTCTAATTTTGCTCCCTGAACATGAGCCACCTTCTATTTACTGATAAACTCTTCTGTATTGTCTGATGCTTTGGTCTTCTGAGTAAAAGAAAAATGTCAGGCAAGAGGTCTTATACTGAAATATGCTCACACACAAAGACAATTGCATAGCTGTATTTGGCACACAAATTTGTGTTTGGCACTTACAACTGATTTGGGTGAATCATGACTTCAGTTCCTCAGAAGTGCACATCTCTTGGTGTTACACTGACTGGGTCCATAGTACTGGAAAACAAAAAGATACATGCCACTTTTCTGACTTTTGAAGAAATAAAATGTTTATCTTTTCGATCCAGAGTATTCAAGAGAGCTGTGTATTCTTTCAATTACAGTTTTTTTCTCAATACAGCATTTTTTCTTGATGTGGTTGTTCATAACTAGAAATTAATAGGATGTATCTTGCTTGTATTTATATCTCCCATCAATTTTGGTGTTCATTTCCTCAAATTTACTGTATTTTTAATCTATTAATTAGATAATCTTTTTTTCAAGCAGTAAGGACACTATCATTGTGAAGACTTCTCACTGTGGTTTGAAGGGGTTTGGAGAAATTACTTGATTATAATATTCTTGTTGATATATGAATTATGACTTTTGTTATAGTAACAGAGAGAACTGCTCTAGAACTTTGCTTGTTTGTAGCTTAAAAAGTTCTCTCGCCGAGTCTTTTCATAACTTCACAATTTGCTACATTATTGGTGTTCTTGTTTTGTCATTGCAGTGGTCACTATAATCATACAACATCTGAAGTTGGAAGGGACCTCTTGACATTATCTAATAAAAAGTCCCGTTCAAGCAGGATCAGCTGTAATAGGTTGCCCATAACTATGTCCAGTTAGATCTTGAATATTTCCAAAGATGGATACTTTACAACCTCTCCAGGCAGCCTATTTCTATGTTTGACCATTATCACAGTCAAAATGTGTTTTCTTGTCTTCAGATGGAATTGCATATATTTTGACTTGTGCCTATTATATTTTGGCCTGTCACTGGGCACTGTCAATAAAAGTCTGTCTCCATCTTCTCTCTCTTCCATCAGAGATTTATATGCATTGATAATGTCCCCACTAAAACTTACTTAATTTCTTATTTTGTCCCAGCTAGCAAGTCTCAACTCTTTCAGTCTCTCCTCATATGAAAAGTGCTTCAATCCCATTATTGAGCTTCACAGCTGAAACTTCCTGCAGTAGTCTATGTCTTTCTTGTGCTGGGCAGGTGAGAACTGGGCCCAGCAGTCCATGTGTGGCCTCACCAGTGCTGAGTAGAGGGGAAGAATCGCATCTCTTGATCAGTGTTCAGCACTCCTGATGCATCCCAGGCTGGGTTGTCCCTCATTACTGTGAGGGTGCATTGCTGGCTCATGTTTAACTTGCTATCATACAGGACCCCAAAGTCCTTCTCTGCTGAGCAGCTTTCTAATCCGTTAGCCTGCCATTTTCCGGCATTCCTGGGTCCCTTTGAACAGCAGCACAGCCACTTGGTCTATCACTCACTCCACCCAGTTTTGTATCAGTAGATGGAGGGATCGTGGCTTTGCCTAATCAAGGCTGTATAAACTCCAAAGAATGGAGGCACCTCCCTGATCTACCTGGTAACCTATCCCAGGGCTGCACCACACATCAGGGGAAGAAGGTACCCACAATGTACCACTTGGATCTCTTGAGCTACCTCTTGAGCCTGTTTCTCCTTACTGCTTCTTCTGATTCTGCCCAAGAAGGTGTGGTTCTGACTGCTTTTTAGGCAGCTGAGAGCTGCTGTTACAACCCCCTCGATGTGAGATAACCTCTACTGCTTTTGTTTAGTGCTCTTACTCTAGTCCTGGTTCATTTTTTGCTGATATTCTGTAGGCATAAATGCAGACAATTTTTTTTTCAGCATATACAGTTGTACTGTGGGGGGGTGTATTTTATTATGTTCTTTGTGTCTTCAAATTTCATTTCAGAACCATCTCCTCCTGAAGAGCTAACTATACAGAAATTTCAGTGTTCTTGGGAATTTAAGTACAGTTGATTGTGAGTGTGCTTTATACCAGCTGACAGGGATTGTGTGCTTCCTGCAGTCTGGCTCTGCACAAGGTGGGAAATGCTGGTGGAGGCATGAAGCTGTGGTTGTTAACTGGAGCAAACTTTTGCTTCCAGCCAGTTACCAATGTAGAGGTAGAATTTAGAAGTCTTGTACAAGCTTGTCATCTCTATAATTATGTGGCTATTAAGAAATGGGTGGAAGTTGAATGCTCTAAAATTATAGACTGTAATGATAAGACATGGTTAGTAGTGATTCTGATGCAATTTTCCTCCTTGCCAACAGAGTTTCAACAGCAGGAAGGCATGAAGTCCCATCAGAAAAACTTGCAGCTCTATGACACACCCTATGAACCAGAAGGCAGTGGTGTGGAATCTGATTCTGAAAGTGTGGTGAGTCGCCGTTTACGAGAAAGCAAATTGCCACAGGATGATGACAGGCCTGCAGATGAGTATGATCAGCCATGGGAGTGGAACAAAGTCACCATCCCAGCTTTGGCAGGTAGGATTCCTAGATCCCAGCCTTAAAATTCTCACTCACAGTTGTAGCATATATACTTGCCTTTGGGGTAAATCAAATACTTAATGCTCTTTTGATGTGTATGTGTGTATGAAGAAATGTCTGAAAAGTGACAGTGGGGCATCTCAAGTCTTCACCTGCTGCAGAAATATGGAACACTGCACTTTTTGTTTGGTATTTCAGCCAACCTGTTATCAGTCATCTTAGCACTTGTTTCAGGTAACTAAAACTTCTAATTCTCTCACTCCTTGTCCCTACTCTCATTTTAATGGCTGGGATGTAGATATTGTTTATTGTTGAGTATCTCTATGACGAGGAAGTTGCTTTGCAGGGTCCTGAAATTGTGGAACGATTCTCAAAGGGACAGTGTGATGAAGTGTTGGGGGTGAGGCGGGAAGAAAAGAGATGTGGCTTGGGAATAAGCATGGAAGAAGCCTGAGAGCAGTGATTACTGAGTAGTCAGTGTACATTTAAACCTAGGTAAATCCTCCTTGACAAACCTATTTGCTTCCTGTGTTAAAACTACTAGATCACTTAGAGGAAAGAGAGCAGTAGGTGTCATCTGTGTTGACTTTGACTTTCAACATGTTGTGCTGTGGCATCAGCTGTGTTTGGAATGTTGTTGCCCAGATGGGTGGACTACTAGTTCTGCAAAAACCTATCAGAGTCGTTGACCTCAAAGGGTAGCATTAGTGATTCATACTCTTCCTGGAATCTGGTTACACGTGTGATTCCTCCAAGGATATGTTCTGGAACCCTTCCTGTTCAGCATAGTTATTACTAACCGAGAGCAGAAGGAGAGGAAATGCCCCTTATCAAGCTTGGAATAACAGCCAAGGAAGTGGGGAGGGTGTATGCAAAGCTGCCATTCTGAGGAACCTGAACAGGCTGGAGAAATGGACTGACAACAAGCTTACAAAACCTAGTGAGAACACTCACAAAGACTTGCATCTGGAGCAAACTAATCCCCTGCAATGATGTGGACCTAGGTCTGGTTGACTTGCTGGGATACAGCTTTGCTAGGAGGGGCTTAAAGAATACTGGGGGAAAGTGGACTAAGCGTGGCTAGCAATGCTCCTCACCATGATGAAGGCTAGCAGCATGCTAGCCTGTGTGAGTAGGAGCAAGCCAGTGGATAAACCAAAGTGACTGTCCCTCTTTACTTCATATTTCTTGAACTATGCATTATGCAGTGCTAGGATTCTGATATAAGAGGGGTGTTGATAAACGTTTTTATTAGTGCAGGGCCAACAAAATGACAAGAAACTGCAGCACATGACAGCACATGTGAAGAGATGCTGAAAGAACTAGGCTTGCTTAGCCTGGAGAAGAGAAAACTTTGGGTGGGACATAATGGAAACTTTCTAATGCCTTTGAGGAGATCCCCAATAAGATGGAGCCAGTTTCTTCACAAATGAGCAGGTGTGTGATGGGAAGATGAGATACAAGATGAATCAGGAGAGGTTCTGGCTCAAGTTGTTTTTCTCTACAAGAACAGTTAAGCATTGGAAACAATTATTCAAGGAACTCTTGCAGTCTCCCTCTTCAGATTTTTTTGTCCTGTAGGGAGAAATGACTGGATAAACAACCTGATCTGATCACATAACTTCCCACACAAGGTCGGTGATTGTGTGCTACCCAGAAGTAATTTGTCTTTCAAAAACCAGCAACTTCATTGCTTAATGGTGCTGAGATGCAAGCTGTGGGACCTGTATACATCTGTCTCCAGTGAGATCACATTTCACAAATATTTCAAATTGTAATACAGCAGCTACAGAGACTGGATTATTAGTTTTAAAAGTTAAGTCTTAAGAGTCATATATCTGCATAAGTAAATCATAGACATTATCCTTCATGTATTGGTCATATTATATGAAATCAATGAGTTTTAATTCATTCGGAGCTTGTCTTAAGCTCTCTATTCATCTTTGTGTCCACTTTTTTGGTCTTTTATCAAGTAAATATTGAAATAGGCTTTTCCTGAGTTGTTTTAAAATATATCATCTTAGTTTTGTCAAATTTTTTCTTTATATCTACTTTTTAGTTTTTACATGTAACTGTAAATTAACAAGGTCAGTACAGTACAAGATTTTTATGATTGGCTTACGTCTAAATAGTCTTTCAAGTACTGTGCAGTTACGAAAGCACACAGAGCAAAATATTGCTTTACAGAATTAATAGACTAAAGAGAGTTTTAATTAAATGGTATTATGATATGGTTGGATTACTTACAGGTCCAGCATGGAGAATTCTTATTTAAAATAAGAAGAGTAAACACTTTTTGAGATTAATTAGATTTCTCTCATTACATCTGCCATTCATTATAGGTTAGTTTGTTTTAGGTACAAGGTTATTTGTCGCAAAGAAATGTTTAAGGATTGGCTGCAAGCATGATTGCAAGCTGCTGTTTCATCTGGTGTCTCTAGAATTCATCTTCGTCCTAGGAGTAGTAGATGTTTAGAATAAGGAAAGAAGAGGTCCAGCTTTGAAATTTGAAGTGGTGGGAAGTTTGCAGTGGAGAAGTGTTGACCCTCTGCTGAGATGTATGCAGTGCTCTTTCTAACTTACTCAGTGGTTCTATAGTATAGCCCAGGAAAGGTTTTTTCAGTTCTTAGCTGAGGTGGATTTTTCTGAAAAGTGCAGTGTTTGTCTAACTATTGAAAATTCTAGCAATTGGTAAGTCCCACTTTACAGGCCCACAATTACCATCTCACAATTACATGGAACTGTGGAGATCTTGGAGGGACCCTATGCTGAAACTTTGCTATTTTCAGAAATTCATCTGGAGGTAACAACAGACATTTGTGATGAGAATTGCAGACATGGAGACTTAGGCAGCAGGTGGTTTTTGTCAGGTGGTTGACCATAGAGACAAACCAAAATGGCAAGCAACACAAGAATTACCATGAACTTAATTACTCTGAAGGGAAAAAATTGTTCTTCTGCTATGATTTCAGTATTTGTTTCTGAAGCATAGCTAAAACCTGTTTATCTCCAACCTGGACTTTGAGGTTTGTCAGAATGAAAGTGTGCACAAGCTATGAAATGTGCTGAGGCTGAGGGGAATGTGTCTGTGCTCTGACTCCTAAGGATGGGGCTGGTATCATGCTGACATTGTGGATGGAGCAAGCTGTACATGGCCTATGGATTTTGCTGTGCTGAAAGATGTGTAGCAGAACTGGAACGCAGCATTTTGACTGTCTGCAGCTGGAGTTCTTCCACAAGCAAATTTGGGTTTGTTTTATTGGAGGCTGTACAGCTGAAGCTAAAATGTGTTTTTGATGGCTTTTATGGGAAGCGAGCAGGTCTTGTTAGAACTCCTGCCGAGCTGAGCAGACTGGTTTGCCCAGAAGAGTTGAGGTTGGCAAAGTAGCAGGAACAAAATAGCTTCCAGGTACACAAGTCTGGCTAGAAAAGGAGATAACACCAGGGAAGAGACCACTGGATAGACAGAAGGTAGCTTGGGCATCAGAGGGCATTCAAGAATGTCACACTGACACTGGCTTCCACTGAGTTTGTGAGAAGTCTGTCCTCTGCAAACTATTGTGTGGGCACAGAAAACCTTTGAGTAAAGGAAGTGCCTGTGAGGTCTGTAAAGCCAATCTTAGTATTGCTTTACAAAATATGTGGCCCTCTGTTATAAAGAGGGTCTTAGTGATCAAGAGGGCCATTTGGTAATGATTTCCAGCACTGTTCATGGGCTCATGGAAGGAGGACTTATAAATGCCAGACTTTTTCTGGTTTCCATTGCTGTTGCATGGAAAGGTGTTGCCTAGGACCCTGAGGGACTTTAAGCAAGAGAGTTCTGGCATGCCACTGTCACAGGCAGGAATTATATGGCAGTGGAAGAGAGGCCACATGGAGGGTGTGGAAGTGTCAGGTATTACAGTCAGTTCCATAACTGCAGTGGCTGAATATTCTTTGGCTTTATTCAAGAGAGGATTCATAGCAGCCAAAACTCAGACCTGATTGCAACACTGGGTGGGCGGATACCTGACTGTGGGTATCACACTTGTCGCTTTAATCTGCCTGGATAACCCTTCAAGACTGCTTCTTCCTGACAAATTAATTCACAAAGAAAGGGAAAAAAAAAGGAAAAAAAAAATAAAAGAAAGAAAAGGCCAAAAGTCCAGAGACATGTCTGAACTTTTCAAACAGAGAAAAAAAGCCCCAACATTCAAAAGCATCTGAAATATAACTTTGTCCTGTTTTTGGAGACTAGTTCCTACCTCTTACTGTCATGTTAGTGACTTTTTACACAGGCATATAGAGATAAAAAAGGAGGCAATGTTTTTAAACTGACCGAGGAGAGATTTAGATTATGTGTTAGGAAGAGATTGTTTAGTCAAAGGTGGTGAAGCACTGGAACAGGTTGCCCTGTGTGACATTGTGGATGGCCCTTCCCTGGAACTGTTCAGAGCCAGGTTGGATGGGGCTCTGAACAATGTGGTTTAGTGGATGAAATAACTGCCTGCGATGGCATCTCCCTACTCTTAGGGGGTTGCAGCCAGATAATTATTAATGTCTCTTCCAACTCGAGCCATTCTGTGGTTCTATGTTGTAAAGATATAGCTTTTAACACTCAGAATGAGTTCATTTTGTGAACTGAAAAAGTTCCTTCTTCAGAAGTTGACAATAAGCTCACTGGTTTTCAGAGAGTATCCAAGTCACATCTAGGTGTTTTTCTTTGAGTTAAAATAATAATACTGCTCATATATGTCATGGGCAAGTATCCACATGTAATGTTTCTCCTTGTTACACTAATCACCTTCCTTTTCCAGTAATGAGGTTAAATCTGAGTTGATATTAAGAAAGAACCAGCATATTTCCACCATGCATACTTAGGAATGGGATTGAATATCTTAGCCCCAAATTTTTCAATTAAAAACATTATGCCTACTTTCTCTGAGTAGAGGGGGGATTTGGAAGTGTACTGAGCTTCATGACAAAAGCATAAATAATTTTTTTAAAAACAGCCTCGGGACACTTTCCTCATCAACATATATCTGTGCACTATCTTTTTGAACTTGAACATTGCAGCTGTCTACTTTAAAAGACTGCTTTAAAACACTTAATACTATTACCCACATGCCTACTTGGCTGTGTGTTACAGTAAGTTCACTTTTAAATGCATGAGGCCTATAAGTTTTGTAGGGAGTCCCTTTAGTTTTCCTTGTAACATTTTTCCCCAGTATTGCTGTTGAAACTCACATAGGGGCTGATTGAGCTGTTTGTGCTTGTGAGCACTGCGATTTTTACCTTCTAACATAGTGAAGATTCTCTGCCTGGTTCTCAATAGATGACCTTAAAATACAATCATCTGTGGCTGGGAGTGTTAGTTTTTGATGAAGCAGCAAACCATAGAAGGCAATGAGAGTCAGGAATATGGTGTGGGTAGGTTCTTTCACTGTTCCTGTCAACATTGTCTTTTTTTTTTTTTTTTTAATTGTAGCTATGTGGAATTTGTAAGTGTAGAATGAGAACGCTGACATCATTAGTAATATGTGCTTGGCTATGGGTGTTGCAGTGCTCTAATAAGTTACAGCTTTGCAAAATAAGTTGTATTGCTTTTCTTGGAATAATGTAGTTAATGAGAGAAATTATTAAAGGCTATTTTTCTTTTTTCATCTGTTTCCTAGACTTTAAAGGTAAAAGCTTTGTGCCAGCAGTGTGTGAGTGGGTGCATTGTTAATTCTTTGTTGCTTGACAGTATTTCTGATATGAATAGATGTGTGGTAGCTGCATGATTTTTCCCCAGATCACTGTTAAAATGATATGACATAACCTGAGACAAACTGATGTTCTCACTTAGGTGCTTTTGGAGTTATGGCAGGTGACTGAAGGTTTATTATTATTCCTTGTTTTACAGCATCATCTCTGGAGGATCAAAGTATCAAATGTCAGGATAAGCAGTAGTTATTGTAACAAGGTTTAGAAGAGTGTGAATTTTATTACTGGTAAAACAGGAGAGTTTTAGGACTGTACTCTGCATAGTAAGAAACACTTTATGTGATACATATAACTTTGTAGATAAAGTGTCTTAATGCTAGTGGGTATATGTTTATTCTCTATGGGATGTGAAAACCTCTGTAAGTCCTACAAGTCCTTTGGTCCTTGCTAACGTTGCCTGGAGAGGTAAATATTGTGTATCTTGCAGCCCAGTTCAATGGAAGTGGGAAACGGCAAGCATCTCCTCCCTCAAATGACCAGCACAGGCATTTAAGAGCACCTGGAGGAGGCTTTAAACCCATCAAGCATGGCAGTCCAGAATTTTGTGGGATCCTGGGGGAGAGAATAGATCCAACTATTCAACTGGAAAAGCAGATGTAAGTACGCACAGTAATTGCTCTCTAGCTCTTTGCCTCCCCACTTAAAAGAGCAGCAAGTGCCCAGAACCTACTGTCCAGCTTCCCTCCTCAGTATCCCCAAAGACCTACTTTTACTAATCCTGCAAAGTGTAAGTAATTTTTGTGGGGGAAAAAAGTAGTGTTAAACAGGAAACTCATCTCAAGAACAGTGAATTTTATCAGTCAAGTATGTGCAGTTATTCCATTTCCAACCTTGTTTATATTGCATTAGGGAAAAAAAGGTTATATAACCAAATTCTGTTTAAAGGTGCACAAATCTGATATATTTGTGGCTGCAGAGCATGTTTGTAATACATCAGATTTGCCTTGCATTTGGCTGTGATTTTCTTCCAAGAGGAGAATTATAAGACCACTTCTACAGCTTCACAAAAGAGATTTTTATTTCTACCCTTGTGCTGTCAGACTTGAGGGTGGCATTTAGATGCACTTTTATCAGCTCCAAATTCAGGTTCTGGGTGAATTCCCTGTAGTGAATGGTATCCACAGGAGTGGCCCCTGTCCTGCCTCACTGTTGCCCTTCCTTGAACAATTTGGACAGACTGACTTGTGTGATGGAATGACCCACTGTCCTGTATCATATCAAAGGTGCAGCCTCAGAGAAGGGGCCAGAATTCCTGCTACAGAGAAAAATCCTCATGTAGAGCAATTTAAAAAGTTAGACTGGTATTCCTGAGCACTAAAAAGCCGGTGGATTTCTGCAGTCAAGTGAAAAAGCTATGTCCTGAATCCCTGAAGGCAGTTCACTCCAGAAACTGTCATTCTGGGTTAGAGGCGCAAAATTTATTTCCACTGGAGAGGGGGGGGCATAATTTAGCATTGATGTTAGTATGCACTTTGTGGGAATATTTTGTTTCTTAATGCTGGTGGTATTGAGAGGATTAAAAATCCTTTTATACTTTGAATCCTCAATAGAAGGGAATCCTTTCTTAGTGTTTGAGAAGAGGTAGTTCCAGAAATTGCTTTTCCTTTGACATTCTATTCTTCAGGCAGTATTTAGAAGCATAAGTTTGAAAGAGCTAAGAATATCATCCACATGTTGTCATGTTCCATCTAATCAACCTCAGCCTTTGAACTATCTGCCTATTGACTGATTGTATGCTTATCTCCAGCAGAGGAAGAAGAAACCATTATTGTGATATCAGTCATTGATATTGTTATGTAAATATCTAAAATTTAACTGTAAATTTGGTCCTCCAAGTTGGGTAGTTCCAGCTCACCTAAGTTGCTCTCTCAGTCCCAAATACATTTAAAATAAATACAGGAAGGTTTCTGTTACCTAATTTTTGACTCATAAATATGTTGTGGTGTCAGTCTGTCTTTCAGTGTAACTGCAGTTAAATGTTACAACTGAAAACTGTAGGTCTAGTTTTTCTTCTTAACTATTTAAATGCCAGTGACATGAGGTTATTTTTGATTCTTCAGTATAATGGATCAAACCTAAAATGAATGCACAATTAACAGTGATGCATCTGAAAGTGCAAGAGTTCACATTTATTTTACCATTGATTATTTGTAATAATTCAAATTATTAAACTTTTAATAGTGTGAGACATCTCCACGGCACATGCCAAGCTCTTCCTTATTTTTCTGCAAAATTGGAATCTGTTTTTGCAAAAAGGAATGCAAGAACTAAAGGAAAGCATCAACACAAGTTGGCAAGTGAATGGGTGGGTTAGGATATTCCCCAAACAGGCAGAAATACCAAGGTGTGTTAGTATATTAAGAAAATATTTGTAGTTGCTTGTGACTAAGGAATCTGTAACTATGAACTTATTAACTCATGGACTCAGGGGAATCAAAGTAATTTGTTCTATTTCCTCAATAACAGTGTAAAGAAAAAGTGTGTTCTCCTGTTTCCATTGTCTTATTGAAAGTGAATCCCTCCCAGCCTTATAATCAAGATGTGGTGGTTTCCTGTTTTGCTCTAACTCAGAAACAGAGTACTGTTGTGCATTATATAAGCTGTAATAACTTACTATACTTACTGTATAATTGAAGTTGCTCTCCTGTCTTCAGTGGAGTTGTGGCCTCTTATTGGCTGAAACCTGACCATTGACAAAGTAAGGGACGTCAGGAAGAGCATTCTGTAAACCACAGTCAGGGCACTTAAAAACTTGAGAGGAGATCTGTTAAGGGTCAGACTGTGAGATTATGTTAGAATTTTGCTTTCAGGTTTGTGTTGTGTGCATGTGTTTTCCAGGATATCTTAGAAGACACTCAGGTTATTCCATACTTTTGCACTGGTAGCTTTCACAAGCTGTCATTGCATTTTTTTCAGACCACATCGCTGATGTTTGAATCTTTGACCTTTCTTCACAAATGCTTATATGCTGACATTAAAAAAAAAAAATAAGCACACCTAGGACAAACAGACCCAATACAGTTGTTGAACAGCAAATCACTCAGGAGCTTGAAGCTGATTATTGCACTTTGCTTATCACACTGGGTAGCTGGAACAGGAGCAATCAGAGTGTCCCAATTACATGGGTCTATGACTCACAAACAATTACACTTCTGGGTACTGCTGTTTACTGTCAGGTGTAGCCAAAACAGCTCCCAGACGTCACATCTGAATCAGATGTTATCTCATCAGCTGTTTTACTTTCAGCTCTTAAGCCAGCCCTTTCTTTCTTCCTCAAACCAGCCCTGTGTTCTTTTTCCATTTCTCTCTGAGTATCAGAGTCCAGCATCTCCCTTATTTTGGTATGGCAATATTTCACTCTTATTTTATTTGGCCCTTTGGGGAGAAGAGAAAAGAAAGATAATTGTCCTAATAGGAAACATTTTTAAATTCTCGCAAGTCTGTTTCTTGATTCACACTTGTGTTAATATTATTCCCTCACACTCAGAAGGCAGTCTAGTCTTTAAACTGCTTGTTAAGAAATATTCTTCACCAGTAAATATCTAATGGGAGATGAGGAGGAGACTGCATGAAATAATTTGCATCTGTGTCTCCATTTGTTTGTGAAGTGATAAAGACGTCAGGGCCTCCCTTTCTAGTTTGTCTTGATTATACGAAGTATAACCTCTTTTTAGTTCCCTCTAATGCAGGCTTTGGTTTTAATCAAGCACACAATGAATTTTTAGTTTGGGCACCAACTTTTTTTTTTAGCACATTCATCAGATTTGACAGTGGAGACACCAACACAAGGTAGTTAAGGGCATGATTTCTGTCAAAGAGATTTATCTGGTCTTTATTCACCTATCTTTTAGTTGGAGCAAATTTCTTAGAGTAAGAACAAATGGAGTAAAACTCCTTTACACAAAGCAAGCAACAATTTCTGGCCAGAACAGATAGAGAACACTTCTGATGTGTTCATTGTCTTGCTTGGGCAGACATGGTAATGTCACATAGTGTTTCAAAGTGCACCTGGTAATTGCAGGGAGGGAGAGATCTTTCTCAAAGACTTGTTTGACACAGTACAGGGCCAGACACATTACATTGCTCTGGAAACTTAGGGAAGGGTCAAAGCACTTACTGGTGGACTCTGAGATTTTGAAAGCTGATACAGAGCAGCATGCACTGAGAAGCTTCTTTGTTTGCAGTGGCTAGTTTAATGAAGGACCCATCTCTCCTCACCCAATTTCCTTTTTTCCCTAAATTGTTCACAGCCACTCCACAGATCCACCAGAGATTTATATAAAGCTCTCAGAGTTGCCACAGCTTTGTTTAGAATGTGCCTTTTTGATGGATCTTCTCCTTTTTCAAAGATTTATTTTAGCAAATCTTTTCCACTGTTAACTGTTCGTGTTCTCCAAGTGTGATCCTCTATTTCTTTGCTTTTGTTGTTTCTTTATTTTGTAAATTAGTTTAAAAACTATATATCCCAGGGATGAAATAGAGCAAATGTGTATATCATGGATCTGTTTGCAAGACAGATTATGATGTGTTGCTCTAAATAGGAATTTCTTACATAAACACATGCACCTTATTGTGTGGTTTCATGATCTGAGTTTTTCCCCTCAGCAGAGAGGAACTACAAGACTCCACAATTTGTAATAACTTAATCCAGTGCTTTTTATCCATAATATTAGATTTTAAAGATATCCATGTGCTATTGGTAACAATCCATACCTTAAAAAATTAAGCAGTATGAGTGGGAATATTTGTGTGTGTATTAACCCCTTTGCTTTTTTCTAGATGGTATCATGGAGCAATCAGTCGGACAGATGCAGAAAACCTGTTACGTTTATGTAAGGAGTGTAGCTACCTTGTAAGAAATAGTCAGACAAGCAAGCATGACTATTCTCTTTCACTGAAGTAAGTACTTGTCAGTAAAACATAGAAAATTAATTTATAAGCCCTAACTTCTCTGGTGCCATACAAGAAAATTATCCAGTTTGATGCTGCACTGTTTTAGCTCCGAAGGACTCCAGAGTGTTTGGACTGCATGATGTATAGTTACAGTCACTGCATTAGTACCTTCCTGTCTGGGGATGTTAAGAGATTTTTAGTTTTCATTTGGTGTCCACTTAACTAAATAAACTTGGATTTAACTTTTTTTTCTGTTTCTAACTTGAAATGCTCCTGCTGCTTCTGCTTTAGGCTGAATAAGGAATTGTATTCTTTGGGGATTTTATTCCTTTTGTTTTGTGTGCTTTACTGGAGTAAAGCTGTACAGCATACAGTTCTTCGAATTAAAAAGCCCAGGACTGAGGATGAAAGGTCTATGGAATTAGGAAATGAGCAGTGTTCCAGTCTTAGTGCTGCTCTGGATTTCTTTACCTAGCTTAAGCTGAACAGGCTACATTGCAGATGTTGTCTCCAACATACCATAAAATAGATTCATAGAGCAGTTGGGGTTGGAAGGGGGGATCAAAGATCATCTAGCCCAACTCTCCCACCCATGACAGGATAATAAGTTCACTTCATTTTCTAATGGAGAAAGATTGTCAGGGTTCTGTGCAGGAGAAAAAGAAGCTCCTTGACCTTGGATAGTCTGCACGGGGGCAAAGAGAAAGTGTTTCGTTTCTTTCCTTCATGCAGGATAGGGTCTGATGTGGAACCTAACCTTCCAGGTAGGTCTGGGGTACAGGCTGACTTGCCCTTTTCACTAGTATTACTTATGCCAGTTTGGCTTTTATGCCATTTCTTCACAGGTCTATTCTGTAAATACATTTTACTGCTGGGATGATGGTGATACCTGGTTGTAACAAACAGTTTTATAAATAGCACTACCTTCCTTTTTTTATAAGTTTAAAATTCCATTCTAGGAGTTGAGAAGAAAAATATTTTGTAGGAGTGTATTTTAAATCGTTATTCCTCTGCTGTTTTTTTGGGAATCTCTCTGTAATTCAGAGGTTTGCCTTGAGCTGGAACACATCTGCTTTAGAATTGTGGTTCAGTTCCTGTTATTTCTTTTGTAATTTGATCTGTGTATTCTCCAATACAAGTGTCCTCTAGATATTTTGAGACACTGGAGCATTAATGGCAAAAGCTTTGGAATAAATTTCTCCTCACACTTAAATTTTCCCTTAAATTCAAAGTCTTGGAATATGACCCTTTTTTAGAAGTATTTCACTTCATTCTTGCATCAGGCCAGTGATTTTTGTTAATCAGCCAGAACACAACTTCCTGAGGAAAAGGTGTCAGTTAAAATTATATTTTGCTGTTTTGGATAGCTGAGTTCATGCCTTTAGTATCCTTTTGCAGTCTCTTTGCACAGAACTACAGTGTTCCTATTGTCTGTTAGGTGTGCTTGTGCGTCCCAGAGACCTTTACCATGTGTAAGTCAGCATTTTTTTTTTTTAATTAAATGTTTTATTTCTGCTTCGGGGAAAAAGTAAGAATCACATCCTAATTTTGTACTGAGGTTAAGTAACAGTGATTTAAAATCTGTTTTTCTGTTTCATGTGATAATCTTTTTCTAAAAACAAAACAGAAAGCAAAAATCAAATACAAACCACTTCACTCTAGTTTTTGAGTTTTCTTTTCTCTAGTAACAAAAGATTGTTTCCCAAAACACAGCAATGAGAATCTACCCAAATATTACCTGTATTTGAAAAGTGAAAAGATGGTAGAACTTGCTCATTTTTATTTAATATAAGTGAATATTGCATAACAGAGACATCTCTGATGACCATTTTTCCCAATAGCAGGAAACATTTTTGTCTTCTGTAGATACTGAGAGGACTAGACAGGCTTAACTTGCCTGGAGAATTTGTGTGAGATACTTCTCTAATTCAAATTCCAAAAATTATCATTACAAATATAATGAAATGAGTGTGAAAATAACTTTATTGCTAAATTGAAATGCATCTGTGTATAAAATAGTCATTGAGCTAGTTTAAATTTCTCATATCAATGTCTGTAACTTTGAGACTGTGTTGTCTACCCAGTGAAATTTAATTGCACATGGATTAGTTATCTCTGAGGGCATCATAGGTCTTATTGAAGTACACATTTATGTTGCTCATCTCAGTTAGAAACAAGGAATTGATACTATTGGTGACATGTGTTTCAAGCATCTTTTTATGGATTGCAATTCTGAGAGCTAAGCTTCTTTGTCAGCATTGCTTAAATTCTGCACAGCAGAAGAGGGAAAGAATATGATCTACCTTCCCAGAACAAAATGATCCCAAAGGCATGAAGGGCAGCTGTCCATTCTCTTGAATCTCCTCTGTCAGCCCTGGATTGTTCCCTGTGTTTCCTCTTCTCTGTATTCCTTCAAGGTTGTAGATATTTGGTTTGCTCATACCCACCCACTCTTTCCTTAAAACAATTATAATTGCAGAAGGCTGGGTAAAAATTGGAGACCCATACTCCTGGCAACTGCGCTGTAACCAAAAATTCCTGGCTGCCACTGAAATGCCTAATTTCAAATTTCTTGTCCGAGTCCTGTTCTTTACTAACAAGCAGACTAGTGAAAAAGGTAGAAGTAGATGTGCAAATGAAAGAGGGAGAGCCCTTTCTTATTTATAGATGTTTTAGGTGTTCAGCAATTACTTCAGTGAACATCAAGCTCCCAGAGCCTTCCCGATGTAGCAATAGAACAGGATCTCAGGATGAGGTTATCATGTTTCAGTTTTACTCAGTGAAGACCAGGCACGAACTGGGCACTACTAACTAATCCTTTCAGTCAGGAATTCCCCCTCCCCAAAGCTCCTGAGCAGTGTGCATCATGCCCACACCACTTCATTTCCTGACTCATATTCCAACTTTGGGAAATGAGACTATCCTTAATTTTAGATAAGGATTATCTCACAAGTTAACTAAATGTATGGTCTGTGAGCAAAAACAGTAACAGGCATTGCTTTCTGTTCTGTCAGATAGTTCCTGCATAATTGTAGCCACTGGAAGTACAGAGCTGAATTCAGAGAGGGTGGTGCCTTTTGACATCCTGGTCCTGTGGACTTGTAAACAGGCGTGTGGTTTCCCTAAATAGCAAAGGAAACTGCAAGCTATGTTTGTGGGTTGTGTTTTGGGGTTTTTTTGTCATTACAGTCTGTAGAAGTGGTCCTGATTTCCAGAGCTGAGTACATAAACTTCGTATAGTTCTGGGGTCTGGATAAATGCTGGGCTTGCACCTTTCTGTTGATTTTTGTTCTTGGAATTAACTCTTGTAATATTGTAAAAATTACAAGTTTCTTCCTGTCGGTATAATTTACAAAAAGGTCGTGGGATTTGTGATGTGTCTCTAAATTAGCAATTGAATAAAAAAAATTAGAAGTGTATTACTAGTCTGTTGTTAGCTTAAACCATAATGATAGTGTCCTGGCTGTTAGCAGAAACCATGTATTCTGTCACTTCTATGAAAAATCCAACAAGCTAAAGGTTCTCACTACCTTCAAACCAGCAGATGGGAACTGGTTATAAAGGGTGGAGCCTGGGCTCAGTAGTGATCGTCATACATCGGGTGCAAATGAGCACTTCTACACCTTGTTTGTAGGAGAAGAGACATTGTTTTATCATGGAGATAGTGTCTGTCAGGTGTAGAATGACAGTGTTGTGTATAATGTGCTTGAAAAAGCAAAGCTGAAACAGGAAAGCCAGTTCACAGGCCAGCCTGTTAATGTCTCCAGTAAATAAATGACTACTTTTTTAATTTTTTTTTTTGTGTGGGGTTAAGTAGTGAGTCTTTATTTTTCAGAGGACGTTTTATTTTATTTTCTTGTTGCTGTACATTGACAAAAAAATTATAGGCTTTGTTCAAAGTAACAGCATGTAATACAAGTTAAAATTATGAAATGGAAAATAATTTCAGAATGGAAAAATAACACAACATATATTTCATATGTTGCTAGAATTTTTTTTATGATGATATTGCAAAGTTATTTTTTCTTTGTGCGAGTGACACTTCATCAAAATAAATGCAGAAAATCTGTTCTGACAAAACAGTGCTTTCTTCAGCAAAAATAGGCTTCAGAAGACTTTGTCAGACTTTCTGATTGTCAACACTAAATCATGTTTCAAAGCTATTAATATTTCCTGGAAAAAATACTAGGTTTAATGTCAAATTATTATTTATTAAACCTGCTTTTATCACACTTCATGCATAAGATCAAAAAAGCATGTTCTGATTAACTGTCTGCCCAATTCCTTTCCCATCCTCACTGGGTTTTGAAAACTGAAAGAAAATATGTGGGGAAGCTGCAATTCAAAGTCTCTTGGTGTTATGGTTGTGTTGCCAAACATTTTAAACAAGGTGTGACTGACTGTTAGTCGTGTATCAGGTTTGTGTCTCTGTTAACATCTGTGCTTGAGAATTCCAAAGAAATTTGATGCAGGAATCAGAAATCAGAAATTTTCATTCTGTATTGAGACTCATCATGGGAATGGTTGAAAAAAGGAAGGAAAGGATAGAATATTGTCTCTAGTAGCACTGTTTTGTCACTGTTTTCCCGCAATTGAATGAAAATGTGGTAAAGAGTTTTTGCAACATTTGAAAAACCACAATGACATTCAGAATTTACACAGTAACAGGATCACATATCTTAGTTCAGATGCCGGCACCTTCTTTTGCAACATGTGTATGTCTTGTCTCTTCAAGGCACAGCTCTTGTGAGTGTTCACATATGTGAACTTGGGATCACTATTGAGGTTCTTCTCTTCAAAAACCTCAGGCCTGGCAGGTTCTAATAGTTATTGCTGAGCTGAAAAATAGACATCCCAAAACAAGGACTCCAACAGTGCTTCAAAAACTAAGCAGAAACTTATCTACAATCATTTCAATGATGAAGCTTTTTTCCCCATCATTACCTGAAATTGCAGTAATCTCTTTGCATACTAAAATCAGATTGAAAAGGAAAAAAAATTTGATTGAAAAGCGTTTGGAGGAGAAGAAGACGGAATATGACTTCCAGATTCCTTTTTTGATATGATACCTGTAATTCTAGTCATTGGTCTAGTAGCATTGGTGCTGTTAATCAAGTGCAGATGCATTTTGTCCTTACCTGTTACTAAAGGCACTGAGTCTCTGAGTCCAGGTATACCAGAAGAGGGGAGACTGTGAGACAGATTTTTGAGGACAAATAGAGAAGGTGAGACAGCACAGAAGGATCCTTAGTATAGATGTGAATAGTTCAACAGAATAGTTTACAGTTGAAAATGTTTAATTCAAGGACATGATTTCAAGGTGCTAAATTGACTTTCTTCCAACTTAATTTCTTCTACATTATAGAATATTAGAACTGTCACTACTTGCAACCAGTGACAGTTCATTTGAAAGAGGGAGGGCAGATAGCACATTCACAGTGTAATTTTTGGAAACTAAAAGAGGGCAGAAAGGTAGTGAAGGAGGAAAATATTTGAAGACAACACCTTTGCTTTCATCCACCAGTAAGCCTGAAATAATACTCAGCTTAAAGAGTTCTGGGCATCCAGAAAAGAAGCCAGGATAGAAATCAAGTCTATCACTAAAAATGTGGTATTGGCTGCAAACAGCAGCAGTAAGCAGAACCAGCTGATTGACTGAATATTCTTGCCTCTCAGTTCTACTCCTTTATGAGCAGAAAATTTCCCTGTGAGACACTGCAAAGCTTTGAAATCAGTTTCATATAACTTCCAATTGCCTAGAGAAGTCTAGTGGTGAATGAACCTCTGGAGATGTCTAGTACAGTCCCCTGCTCCAAGCAATACATGCTTATCAGGTTGCTGAGTGCTTTGGAAAACGTGGGAGGCTGAAACCCTTCTGACCTGCCTTACCTGGGCTCTAGGACTCTTATGAGGAAGAAGTCCCTGTGTCCAATGGGAACTCCCTTGCAGCTTGTGCTTGCTGACTGAAAAACTTCTGTTTTCTCTGTAACTCTCCCTTTTAGGCAGTGGGTGATTGCAACCTGACACCCTCCATATCACCTTTTCTTCTCCTGGAAACTAAACAGAATTCCCTCAAGCCTATCCTTGTACCTATTCACATCCCCTGGCCACGTTTAGCCATCCTGCTCTGGACATACTCCAGTATTAACATTTCTTTTGTTATGGGACACCCCTCTCACCAGTTGCGGATGCAGCCTTACAAATGCTCTGTAGAAGGAGTCACTGTCTTCCAGCAGCTGGCCGCACTTTGCTGTGGAACTCAGGGCTGTAGTAGGCCTTCATGGGCAGGCCACTGGATCATTCTCCTACCCACCATGTGTCCTCTGTACCATAGGATCCTCCCTACCATCTTCTTTTCTGGCCCTTTGTGCCTTGGTTTGCACTGTTGCTTGTGTTTGTTTCATCCCAAGGGCAGAAGCTGTAGATTTGCCTTGCCTGCATTCCATTAGCCTCCTATTCATAACTTTAAGCTCACATTCTTTTTCCCTCACCCTCACAAACAGTGTGGCCTTCCAGAAGGCTCACCTGTCAGGATATAAGCAGAGATTATTTTTGTGTAAGCTCAATGACTGTTGACTACACAAATACATATACATAGGTCCTTCTTGGGGAAGCAGCAGCTGTCTGTCATGAATATATGGCTTGTAGCAATTTGTTCATGTTATGTGCATTGTCTTCCTGTTCAAAAAAGGCTTGTGCCTTTTCTGCACTAAAGTGCACTTCAAACACTGTTCTCCAGTCCTTGCCATCTTCTGAAATTAGTGTGGGCCTGTTGAGTCCATTAATGTATCTGTGCACTTTTAAGTCAGTTTGTAGCAAAGCAGATTCATACTGAACTGAAGAAAGAAAGCAATACATCTGTCCTCATAGTAAGTATTTAAAGATGTCACTCTTGTTTAAGGGAAATAATTTAGAGATCAGTTATGATTTGAAAGATATTTTTCCCACTAAGAAATTGATATTTAAAGCAAGATTTGAAGCATGTAGATCCATAATTACAGTGCCTGCAGTGGTTTCTGCACACCAGAAAAGTCCTCTTCATCAGAGAATTGATGAATGCATCTGAAAGATATGAGCTTGGGTATGGTACAGGCACTTACAAAGGGAATACTGCACCTGCTAACTAGAGTATGGCAGATTTTAGAGAAGCTGGTTTTAACATTATTTGTTTTCCTGGTGCAGCTTTCTGTGTCACCTCGAATTGGGTTTCTTTGCTGACACAGACCAACTCCAGTTTTAACACTACTGTCTCTGCCCCATGACACACCTAGGAGAAACAGTGGCTTGGAGCCAGAAGGTTAGGGATTGGGACATCAAACAAGCCGTAAAAACCTTCTAAGCCTCATTTAACATCTTGGCGTGTAAGAGCTGTTCTTTGCACTTGTGTTGCCCTGGCTGAACTCTATACTCTTAAAGTAGCCTGTATGTTATGTCAAGACAGCAGACACAGAAGGGTCATTTCTGAGAAGAGCTAAGGCCAGCTTTACCTCTGGTGCTGTATGCCAGTGCGGGTGCTACCCATCAGTGTGGAATTATGTTGGATGGGTTTCTTTGCCAAGAGCAGGCAGAACAGTTCCCTGAGTTCCGTGACACTCTTCTCCTGCCTGTGTAATCAAGAGCCTTCCCTCAAAGAGAATGCCTGCAGAAAGACCACAGGACAACAGCCCTTGCTCAGTCTAGTGCAGTATTATGCCATGAACCTTGGGAACATGCTCACCTGGAGTAGTTTTTCCCACCTGAAGCCCTCAGATTGTTCACAGAGATGTCTTCTGAACAGTTACTGCCAGGGTAGAATGGGTAAGGTCTGCACTGAGGCATCCACGGGACAGGTCTTATGTTGCCTAGCTCAGCAAGGTTCCTACAAAGGGACCCTCAGGCCTCTAACAGGCCAACACCACAGATATTTGGGTCCAGAAGTGCCTATAGTGAAAGTAAGAGTTCAAAGGAAAATATATAGGAGGGGCTTATGGGGGGGAAATGGATTGTCTTCTAGCGTACCTCTGGATCACTGTGTGAAACAGCCTTGTATGCTGAAAACAAAATACTGCCTTTGGCTGCCTTGATGCTGAACTGTCCATGGGAGTTTGCAACTAGCAGTTGGAAACTGTCAGTCTGGCCATTCTCTTGGCCTGCCCACCTAGCAACTGCTGGCATTTTGTTCTCCTACTTTCCCCTCCAGGAGAGCCTGTTGCAGTGCCTGCACCCTTCTTCCCTATGCACAAGGATGAACTTACACTTTGTTTGCCTTGCAGGAGCAGTCAAGGTTTTATGCATATGAAGCTGACGAAAACCAAAGAGAAATATATCCTGGGTCAGAACAGCCCTCCCTTCGACAGTGTTCCTGAAGTGATCCACTACTACACTACGAAAAAGCTGCCTATCAAAGGAGCAGAACACTTGTCCTTGCTCTACCCTGTGGCTGTACGGACTCTCTAATAACCTAGTCTCACCCCTTCCTGTGGATGGGAGGTGAGAGATAAACTGGGTTGCACAGAATTCATTGCCAGAATTCAGAGCTTAAGTCTGTGATGGAGAGAGGCAGCCTTTAGTCTTGTGAATGTGGGCTCTCTGCAGAGTTGTTTATGGGACTGTGTGTGTGATACACTTGTGCTGCAGCGTGCCTCTAGAACAATATTGCTGCGTAAGACAAAGAAAACACTTACTTTAATGCAGGGAGAGCAGATAACCTTCCCAGACCTTCTATGTGAATGAAAGTGCTTCCCAACAGAAGTTCTTCCTTCATGTTTTGAGAAGAATCAACAAGTTCTTCTCAACAGTAAAAAAACCAACAACTTTTATTCTTTTGCTACCCTGAGAAACTTCTCCATGAGAAAGAGTAACCTTACTCTGAGGGACCCTAGGGTGTTCTTGATGGACCTGAGAAGGAGCTGCTTAGCAAGCAAGTCTCTGGTTCTGGTCACATAGCTTGATGGGTTTGGGATTTTTTAAATGCAGTTTCTTGGGGTAGTCAAATATTGAACTTCTATTAGACACACAATCTTAAAATAATTTTGTGAGAGCGAATCGTGGTCAATTACTTATGAATAGGGGATGTAATTAAACAGTAGTTTGTTATATATTTTTATCCTTTTTGGTACAATAATCTCTTAATGTTTACTGTCTTCATTTGCAAGTTTCATTTGTAGGTACAGGCAGCTAATTCTGTTTGGGGCAGTTACACCATAATGTTTTAAGTCGTTAGGGTAAGTAATTTTGATATGTGGGTTAGTATTTATGCATGAGGGTGGTCAAAGGCTTTTATAAAGCTTTAGTAGGCAAAATCTTCACTTGCTCATTCATCTGGATCAAACAGCTGTCCTACTGATGTAGCTGGCTAACACGTGTGTGATGCTGCCTTTTCAGTGAGATGGCTTTTGCAGCTGTGAGAACTGCAGTATGTAGCACAGCAGAATTTTTTTTTTTTCTGGTCTACAATGGCATTCTTAAGGCACAGCCCCATTGGCACATACCTTCTGGCCAGTGCTCTTTTTCACCATGAGCAGAAGCCTGCCTCCTGCTGTGTTTTGTCAGCCAGAAGCACTGTGGAAGCTGCTCTGTATCTTAGTCCTGCCAAATCAGTGCCCATCCACTTGGGACATATTTTCTACATGCTTTGTGTGCTCATTCAGTGAGATAAGTGAAAAATTATAATTGTACACAAGCTGGAACTGGGGAATCTATAGCCTTATAGTCCTCATGTAGTGCAATCTCCCACATATGTCTAGAATGTTGTGCATTAACCCATCAGCTGGTATAGTAGCAAACTGGTTATATGCAGGTTATGTATTTTACAGACAGCAATAGGACTGTGAAATTGTGTGCTGTTTAATTCAGCTTTCTTAGCTACTACTATTTTTTATGTATGCTTAGAAAGAAGTGCAAATCTGAAAATTGTAATGGAATAACCACTTACTGCCTGTAAAAGTAGTGCTTCATGGTATTGTCTAATCTGGTAAGAATCTCAAGGGTGACCCATATACTGTCACTGGTGCTAAATATTCTGTTTCTTTTTAAGCCTGCCTTATTCTTTATATGGCATCCAATGCAGATTGAACAGAAGTTGATAATATGTATGTGAAGAGCCCAGTGTCATTCTGTGCAGCAATGGTAGAGGGTCAAACTGTCTCTCTCACGCAGAATCAGAAGCTGCATTGAAATAGGTTTTCCAAGGGTGGCACAATGGAGGACAAAGAGACAACATTCCTCTCCAAGTGAAAACAAACATCCCCTTTTCATGTACTCACCTACCTGCCTTTTTTATTGTCCTGAAGTCTTTATTCTCCTAACATCACCCACCTAACAAGAGCATACAGGCACTTTTAAGTTAGTATATTCTCTCACCAGAGTAGGAGTTTATGAAGGTGGCGGAGTTTACACAGATTAGGAATCAGGTGACATCTGCTCTGTCTGAGTCTTGCCTTTGTGGGCTCAAGCAGCACTATCATGCCCTTTGGGACAGAAATATGCCATATTTCTTCTTTTGCATGTTGAATCTGGCACAATGGCTGTTCCATGATCTGGTTTTCTTCTTTAAAGGGAAAAAAAAGTATGCCCCTACTCTGTCTAACAGCAATTACCAGTAGAAACCAATAGCATCATTGACCAAGGCCTTGTCTGGCTTCCTTAAGCACTTTGTCTTTAATTCATGGGGATAACTATTGTACCAGACCTTTCTTGTCATGGGTCTGATCAAAAGTCAGATGAAGCCAGCAAGTGCCATTTTATTGCTGTCGGCCAATTTTGGGTTGGGATCCATTGCTTCATACAAATCATGTGAATATGCTTCATACAAATGAATATACCATTTATTACAGCTTAAAGGATCAGATCAAGGTTCTTGGTTCAGCAAGAGGAAATCATCTCAGAACATACTGGTTGTCCATGGGAAGGTTTTTTTTATTATTTTTCTAAAAGACTTTTACAAAGTACTCAGTAATTGCAGAATAAATAAAACCAGGATTTTGTTTGCACTGTAATGTTGTCTTTGTTTATTTAAGTGATTGTATGATATTTTTCCAGTGAAGGAATATTCTTCCCAGATTTTTTTTAATGTACAGTGAAAATGCAGTGTGTTAACAGTGTGTAGTATTGCGTATAGGTGGAAGATCTTGTAGTGATCATGCCTATATAGCACATTAAAAGTTTATTTTAAAAAAAAATACAAACCTCTCCCTTTTCTTCCTCTGATTGTCCTTGTGTACTCAGATTGTCATGAATACCTAATAATTGAAGCGGCCTTTTAGAACAACTTGTGTTTACATGTCTTAACTGTCTTGTGAAAGTAATTATTAGGTTGTAATTTGGAGTCTGGAAAATCATACGCCTCAGTTCTACCCTGACTAATTCTCTGGATAATGTGCACCTTTACAAGGGCTGACATGGGTGCATGTGTGAATGATATTGCTGATGGTGTCCAAGGAATCCAGTTATTGCTGCTAAGAGCGTAACACTGGTGAGTCACTTCTTGCAGTCTTTGTAAGAAGTGTTAATTAGGCTTCTATTTTGATGAGTATTTCACAGCATGGTGAAAGCTGTGAACATCTGTATGATGTGTAGGAGAGCTTTAGTGGTCAAGATTGCATTTCACAGCTCCTTCCATTATTGGAAAATCATTTAGGTTTGTGGAAGTACAGTCATCACCATGGTTTCTGTACTTGATAACAGGTTATTGTCTTTGAAATTAAGTCTTCAGAGACGGGATGCAAAGCACAGGGCTGTATTAACTGCAAAGGTACAAAACAGATATTTTCAGCTTCTCAAAGAACATGGCCTCAATCTATACTCTGAGGAAAATGGTTACTGCATGAAGGAGGACACATTTGTGTGCTTCTCCTCAGCATCCCATTGGGTTTTGCACTTTATCTTGATGTCATGGCTCAAACTGGCAGTACAAACATCATGTGGCAATGTTGGTGGAGTCCATAAATGATATCTTTTATCCAGGCTCTGATTCCATTTTGACACTGCTACGCTGCTGAGCTGTGCTCAGGTGGACTGTGTCCTCTGCTCCCGTAAGTTATTCATGCTGTCCTCGGTGGTACCTCAAGTGGTGCCTGAGCAAGGTCTTAGCAGAATTTTAAATAAACAAATTAAAGACCTCATCCCACACACTACTCCCTGTAGAGGATAAAACAAAACAGATTCAGAACAGAACTGTCTGTATTCCTGGTCTGAGCAAGGGATGAAGGAAATAAAAAGGAGATTCAACTGGTTTACCTACATTTTTTCTTTTTTAATGATCCCACATAAAATACTGCATATTGCTTTCTTTTATTACTTATTTCTGGAGGCCCCAGTAAGAAGAAAGTAAGAAAGGAAATCACAGGAGCTGAACAAAGTTGTTGATCTGAAATGAAATCTGAAATTTCGAGCCTTGAGCTTCCTCTGCGAACCAGGTATGCACAATCTAGAAATGCTGTGGTGACTTCAGTGCTCTGCACCTTGTATTAGTTCAGTGATAAAATTAGACCAATCATTGTCTTTGCTTTCAGGGTCCCTGAATTGCATTTGTTGCTGCTGACAATTTCAAGACACAAGCTTGGTGAAGCTTGTTGGCAAGTTGATTATATTAACCTATTCCCCAAGTCTGCCTCCAAGAAACAATGGTTCTAACTAACCACAGTAGAAATATTGACAGGATGGCTGGAAATCTATGAGTTGCATAAGCCATAGGGGTGGCCGAAACATGATGATTATATGAAATTAATATATAGAAAGAGTTACAGGATTGTTTCTAGAGTAATGGCTAGATTGTGTCAGGTAGTATGGGCTGGGCCTGGTTGAAATTTGGCTATGAAAGAATAAAGAGGGTAACCATTTACAAGTAAATAGCTTGTTAACTGCTGTGAAAGTTGTGAAAGTGTCATGGAGAAAGTGTGGAGATACTTTCAGAAAGAGCAGACTGTGAATGGCAGTGAGGCAAGAGCCAAGTGTGAGATACTGAGAGAACTTGAATACAGGAACCCAGCATTCTCTAGCAGTCTGTAACAGATATTGTCCAGGGTCTCTCAAGAGAGACACAGAAGATACCTGAAAGAGGTAACCCGGACAAAGAGATTATGAGGAGAGACTAAAGAAACCTGATGAGAATCCAGAGAGACTCAGAAGAGACCTCTAACAAAATGCTGGGGAAGAAAAACAGAGAATTCAGGAATACCTAGGGAAAAATACAAGGGACCCTACATCCTTAGAGACTACAAATGGTAAGGTTGGAACTGCTACACTGACCCTCCTGACTCCTCTCCCAGACTCTGGTCTACCACATAGGACAAGGAAGTAATATTAGGAACCACTGCACTGATCAAACCAACTTCTCTTCTGGACTGTCCTGTGGAACAGGAAGGTTATGTTTCTCATGGTTGACATCACATATATCCATGTATAAAATGTTTTTGGATCTGACTTGATTTAGACTCTGCACTTCCATTTTTAACTTAAACTGCAAAAACCAGCCCTGAACTCTCTATTTCTTGTTAATTATTGTTAATTATTTTCAAATATAAAGTTATGTGATATAATTGTGTTAAATTATTATAATGAAAGGATTCCAGTTAGTAACTTTGTATGGCCAGGATGGACCATGGTCTCAACCTGAGTATTACCAGTTCTGTGAAAATAAGGGCTATGTAAACAATGTCTTTGTTTTTTGTTGATTGTTCATAATCTCCTTTCAGCACAAATGTAGTAGGCATTCCTCTGAAATAATCTTATTATCTGCGTTAGACCCATTTATAGAGAGGGCAGCCTCTCAAATCTTTTCATTGTCTGTTGCATCTACACATTAAAACTATTTTTATTTCCATATAAACATATCTATATAGAATCATTTTGGTTTTTTAATCTAACACTTCCAAATCCACCACTAAGCCATGTCCTTAAATGCCACATCTTTTAAATATCTCCAAGGACAGTGGCTGAACCACTTCCCTGACCAGCCTGGTCTATGACTGATAGCTCTTTCAGCAGAAAATTATTTCCATATTAACACATTCTAAACCACCACTGATGCAACTTGAGGCTGTTTCTTGACATCCCCTTATTTGTTGGGAGAAAAAGGTGATCCCCACCTCACTAAATCCTCCTTTCCAGCAGTTGCAGAGTTGAAGTTTCCCTGAGTCTCCTTTTTTTCCTGGCTAAACACACCCAGTCCCATCAGCTGCTTTTCATAGGACTCGTGCTCCAGACCCTTCACCAGCAGCTCCATTGCCCTTCTCTGGACACACCCCAGCACCTCAGTGTTCTTTCTGAAGTGAGTGGCCCAAACCTGGATACAGAATTGGAGGTGTGGCCTCATCAGTGCCAGGTACAGGGGGACAATCCCTGCTCTGGTCCTGCTGGCCACACTGTTGCTGATACAGGCCAGGCTGCCATTGGCCTTCCTGGCCACCTGGGCACACTGCTGCTTTGTGTTCAGCCAGATGTCGACCATACCACCCCCACGTCCTTTGCTGGGCAGCTTTCCAGACACTCTGCCCCCAGTCTGTAGTGCTGAGTGGAGTTGTTGTGACCCCAGGGCAGGACCTGGTACCTGACCAGGTTGAACTTCACACCTTTGGCCTTGGCCCATCAATCCAGCCTGCCCAGATACCTCTGCAGAGCCTTCCTGCTCTCCAGCAGGTCAACATTCCCACCCAACTTGGTGTTGTCTGCAAAATGGCTGAGGTTATGCTCAGTTCCCTCATCCAGATCAGCAAATTAGCTGTTAAGCGAAACTGGCTTCAGTAAGGGCCCCTGGAAAAAGCACTTGTGACTGACTGCTGGCTGCATGTAGCTCCATTAACCACCACCCTCTGGACGTGGCCATCCACTGGACACTTTGTTACCCGATAAATAGTGCACCCATGAACAGCCAGTTTCTCCTGAAGAATGCTGTGGGAGATAATGTCGAAGGCTTTGCTGGAGTCAAGACAGACAACAGCCAAAGCCCTTCCCTCATTTATTAAGTGGGTCACCCTGTCATAGGTCAGGTTGGACAGGTAGCGCCTGCCTTCCCTAGATCTTTGCTGGCTGGGCCTGAACCCTGGTTGTCTTGTATGTGCTGTGTGTTGGCACTCAGTGTTATCTGTTCCATGACCTTCCCCAGGCTGACAGGCTGTGCTGGTTTGAAAGCAAAACCAGTGAGACTCCAAGTCAGAAATACAATTTAATAGGAAAAAGTAAAATACATGCAAGTAATATAAAGAAAACAAAAACCACTGACAGAGTCAGAATACAACCTGCTACCCTACTAGTTAGGGTCATGGCAGCAGTCCAGATGAGGTGGTCTTGCTGAAATAGTGATCCTG